>CM061044.1:97438061-97639493 GCA_030762985.1 Adelphocoris suturalis | reverse complement strand
GCGGCGATATTTCTCTCTGTGGGCTATTATGATAGCCTCTTCGATCTTCCAGTCGAGTCCATGATGGCGATTCGTTAAATGACGTGGGATCAACCTGGCTCCCCTTAGAATCATCCCCTTATAGAGTTTCCTTTTACACCTTTATAACGCCACTAATGACCCTTCCGTTTATCTAACTACGATGATTTTATTTATGTGATCAGTTAGAATGTGTAATCCGCTGCTTGAATTTTGAATCAAAAGAGACTTCCGATCAGTTTTATTTATTTAATTCAGTTATAAATTATCAATGCAAATAAATTACTACTTTCTTTCGCCGTAGATGGTAGCCTTTAATCATACCCAACGAATTATTGTTCTCTTCAGAGGATGATAGTTATGTGTGCGCCTTAACATCTTACCGCAAAATCCAAATAAAACCGTCTAAAGTAGAAAGCCGACATTGGAAACCGACTGACCTCTGTCCCCCTGTTCATGTATGGCTGTCCTCGCCTCACTAATATATCTCTACTTTTCAGTTTCCTTCCCTCCCTCCCTTGACCAGCTCTAAGAAATTTATTGTCACCACTTAATTGACCCGTTGCAATAGTTGCAGGTTTTCTCATAAGGCTCTCTCTCCGAAGCCCTCGCCCCCGGTGAAGATTTATACGTGGTCGGTCCTCAAACTCGGATCAGGGTCCTGTAATAATTAATTGTAGTACATCTGGATCGTGGGGCAGTGCTCGACATGAGAAGCGAGGCATTGGGGGCTTTTTCTGCCATGGGCACTGACGAAGGTAAAGTAAAGGATTGGACTGGAGGTAGATTGTGGTGAGTTGAAAAGGAACGGGATGATGCATGGCCTTCCGGGATTCCAGATCTCATACTGCGTCTTCACGTAATTAAGAAGTCGCCATTCTCCATCTTCCAGAGTACCATACCTGAAGTGAATGCAAGAATCTTGAATGTTTTCAAAATTCTCGCATCTACGATCAGCACATTTGTTCTTGCTCTAGACAGTATCGAATGAATACATCTTGCAAGCAATAGAGTAGATCCTAAACCCCCCCCCCCCCCCCCAACCATTTCTTTAAATCTTCCCGACTTTGAAAAGCCCCGATCAATTTTTCAGCAAATTTAAGTGGGTACATTTTGCAGTATAATTTTGAGTATACATTTTTTTAATGTTGTAGTTCATTGTTGATACATTCATTTTAACTAAAAGTTTGCTTTAAAAATAATTAATTAGTGATTACGATTTTTTAGTTGTGTTTTTCTAGAAATTGCATATATATATATATATATATATATATATATATATATATATATATATGCCGAAATATTGAGGTACCATATATTTATTTTCCCTTTCACAGAAGTTTTTGTGTGTCTAAATCTGTCTTCTTTCTCTCATATCCTAATTTATATATATATATATGTATATATATACATATATATATACATATATATATATATATATATTAAAAACATTGAAATGAATACGCTGAAAAATTCAAGTTCAATAATAGGATTCTTTTCTCAAAACGGATTTAAATAAAGAAATTTTTTGAAGATTATTTCGATTTTGAAATTTTTGAAGCTATTGCAATAGCTTAGTTTTCTACGGAAATTCACTAAAAATCCAACTTATTATAATATAATACCGTGTACTAAGAAGATGGGAATAGTGGGAATTATGATCATTTAATTCTTGGGGATCAAACTGGTAATTCTAGTTTGATTTTCGTGATCATAAATGAAACCCCCCATCAATATTATTGCCACTTTTGTTACTGCCATTGGTGGTTTCTACCAGGCCAATAGTAATAATCGAAGAATTCGGGTTGTTACAGGTGATCCTTATTTTTATTGATTAGGCACTGACTGCTACACAAAAGTGGCGAAATGTAGATGGATGACACCGCCGTTGTCTAGCTAGAAAAACAGCAGCACTAGTGGTGGCAAAATGAAGACAAGAACATATTATGCTTGGGCTCATCCTATCCCAGAAGCAGAGTTTGAAAAAAGAAAAACCCAGAGACCATAAAGATTAAAGACCACAAAAACACGATTCTTCGAAAGAAACATGAAACTTACTACTTTGTAGATAGTAGGTATTATTCTTCACATACACTGAACGGAGACAAGTAACTGTCTCAACTCTTCTCCGAGTAGAACGGATAAACTAGCGCTACTGGCAGATTCCACAGAAAACATCTCAAGATCCTGCTTTCCCGATCCTTTTGTTTAAAAAATAACTCCTTTTCTGATCTAAGCTGGATTTATATGTTAGCGACATCGGCACTCGACACTAACCTGAGTATAGCTTGTTTCATGCTCGCAGAGAAAACTTTATTCTCTGCAAATCTCTTTGAAGAAGAAAACAATTCCGAGGACTGTTTCTTCACTAACAAGAATTTGAGGAACTTTTCTCATGGGGTGTAAAAATGAAACTTCAAAAACCGTCCGATCGATGCTATTTACTAATACAATTACGGAGCGGCTAACAAACATATCTGCACCCCACGGTGGTCACGATTGAACTCCATGGTGATAATATATTGTGAAATAATGAAATTCAACATGGCCGATCTGATGGAGTATTTGCATGGAGTTCAAAAGGTTATTTTGGTTTCTGTCGTGATAATCTTTTTCCATGACAGCATTTTTCGTTCAAAAGAGCACTCATAAGAGATCAGGATACGGGCAACTCTAAAAGGAATCGTCGTTTCCATAAATCAAACTGTGGAGCTCACGTGGGCTTCTTTCCAAAGGAGTTACGATATCATAACATATTTTTCAATTGACAATCTATAGCTGTCAAATAACTGGTGCCTATGCTAATCCGCCGCGAAATTAAATCCTTCCGAAATGATGGACTGGTGCCAATAATTCAATTTAAAAGTCGCGAACCAGTCTTTAAAAAGAAGACGGAAATCGTTCGGATTTCGAAAACGGATCGGAGTTCAATGAAAAAACTCCAAATGCTTTACATGCGAATGACACAACACCTCTTCATGATGCCTTTCATAAGAGTTGCTCCTCTACAATTAGCGATGGCAATTAACAGAATTAACATTGCGGGTCGGTGATTAACGCCTACGCGGGGCCTGCGGACGGAAATTGAAAATGTATTGACTATAAATTAGACCAAAACAATAGTATGCAGTCAGGTTCAGACGTGCCCTAATCGATGGTCGCCCGTTTTAGATGGGCATGTTGACAGACAGTCACTTATGTATTGCATATTGTTCGAGGAATGGAAAGTTGGCAATGATTCAAAATAACAGTCACATTCATGAGTATGACCGGATGAGAGAACTCTCGTCATTCGTATAACCGATTCAGTTTCTGAAACTGACCAACCTAATTGTAGAGCAAATATACATATTAATTTTTGAAAATACAGCAGTAAAATAATACCACACTGGCGGACAGGAGCTTCTTGTTCTTCTTACATGCATAACAATTTATTTAAACACAATGGATTAACTTCGCTACAAACACGAATGGTAAATGAAGAAGAAGCAAACCCAGAATACTGAAAATTCAAAATTGTAGAATCTAGTAAAAAAGACTTGGACAAAAGTCAAGCTAAGCTCAACAGAACGGTTTCATTTCAAAGGAAGAAATGCTGTGGCTCAAGTAAACCCTGACAAATCTGAGCGTAGTGCTCTTGCAAACCCAGACCAGTTATTCTTCGTAACTAGGCACTTTCTTGTGCTCTCTCTCTCTCTCTCTCTCTCTCTCTCTCTCTCTCCCTCTCTCTTTCACTCTCTCTCTCTCTCTCTCTCCCCCTCGCTTTTTGATCAAGTTACAAAAATGATAGCAATGAAGTCGGTGAAATTACAAAAGTTAATTACAAATTATGAGCAATATGTTGTGAAATAACATTATTATTTCTCTTTCATTTACTGGTGGTCAATGTATAGGAGCACTTCCTTTCATCCCTCTCTCATACGCATCGTCTAGGGTGTTGAAATCTAGGTGTCGATTCAGAACGTCTCAAATACTTCCATGAATAAATTGTTGGTAAACATAATTTTTTAACATTTGGAACCCATTGCAATAGCTTCAATAGCAAAGACATTTCGTCCTTAACTACCATATCAGTTCTAATCAGAGTCAGACAAAGCGGAATTTTACCTTCAAATAAGCAGAACTGAACAGAAATCTATTTGAAATATAATTTCGAACTGCTATTGAGTTCCATTGTCATCAGTAACTTCATAATACGCATTGAAGATTACCTGTAGTTTATATTAACAAAAAATATTTTTTGTCTCTGGATAAAAATGTGATCTCATTAATTTGACTGCTATTTTTCTCATCGAACATGCCATCGTATCCCATTAACCTATCTTTTTCTTGTGTAAATAAATTTTAAAAAATAGAGAATTCATAATTATTGTTTCATTTATTATTATGTACACACCTTTTAAGAAATAGACAATACGAGTATACTATATCTAAAATGATTTAACATTTTTTCTTGTTTTTTCGATATGACGCACGGAAATGAAATCGAGTGAATATAGAATCAAGTACCAAGTACCAAACTTACCGGATGTGGATGTTTTAACCTTCTTAAAAGCAATAGACGTCTTGGAAAACTATAATTACTGTGACTTTATTTCTAATCATCATTTGGTGTAATTCCCGACATGGAGGTCATTCTAAACTTCCTTCCGGCACAGTAACTATGCTAAGTACTTGTTTCTTTAAACCAGTGTTGATACTTTTTGCATGGAAACGTTCCTGAAAACGTTCGGATATCAAAAACCAAAGAAAAGGAAACGCAAAAATCTGCAGATTGTTATTTTAAAATGTGTAACATTTTGAGGGGGGAGGGAGGTTAATATGTTTTTTTCTTAGTCGATTACAAAGGTTCATTATTGAAAATAATAAATCAAAATCTGCAAATTGTTACAAGGAGGTTTATTATATCCATATTAGAAAGTCCTTTTCCTAGCCCACAATGGTGCGTCTTTTTAAAAATATATCACCTAGATCATTCAGTTTACTGGGATTATCCCATTTTTAAACCCGGATTTTTCCGCTTTTAGAGGATTCTGGGTGATTGTGCGGCGGTCTCAATTTGCATCATTCTCACCAGTTAGTTATTATGTAGAGCTTAAAAAACAAGCTTCCATGTTTTTGTAATATTTGGTTTGGAAACTCCTTTTCAGATGAACCGCGGGGCGGGCGCTTTCACCATCGTCCAACCGCAAAACGCCGCAAGCTGTTACCTGGTTCGCGAGACGAGACACAACAAATTAGTCTTAGTTTAATCTTTACAAGGCTAAGTTTTTAAAAACTCTAACTTCCCTTTTTCATCTAATTACTATATTAATAACGCCCATAAATATTGATCAGTCGAGTTTTTTCTTTTTTTCTCTCTCTCTCTCTCTCTCTCTCTCTCTCTCTCTCTCTCTCTCTCTCTCTCTCTCTCTCTCTCTCTCTCTCTCTCTCTCTCTCTCTCTCTCTCTCTCTCTCTCTCTCTCTCGAGACCGCCTTTTTGGCGAATAGGTGATTGCTCGAGAATGTTAATCTTTGGGAATGCTGAGGTCAATCTCTTCTCAATGGTGGGTATCGTTAACAAAAATATTCCTCTTCAACTTTGGTATACACTTGAACGTATTGCGTAACGGTGTGCTTTTTAGGGATAATCGGCCTTCCGAGGGGGAAAAACGAGAACTTGGAAAACTTTTGGTATTAAAAAATCTTTGGAAAACCCCCACTGCACCCACGAGCCGCACCTTTTGCGGAAAATACACGTTGTTGACTGTTTAAATTTGATTTGAGCTACTTAAAACAAAAGAATTACGCACCAACAATATTTTAATGATTGGCAACAATTTAAAAGTTGTTGAAGTGGTTAAATATTACTGTACAGAATCAGAAATTTTTTATCAAAACAGTGGCAAGCGGGAAGCTTGCAGTCAGAGTATTCACTAATAATCTCTTTCTTAACAAGCTCTCTATTTAGCTCTCAAGAGGTTTCTTGAATTAAAGTAAGGTCTTTAAAATTACATCGTGTTGCTTGGAAAATCAGGTGAAACGTTTTGTAACTCATTACTGAATGATAAAAGTTCATTTATTCGAGAGAAAAAAGTCTACAGGAAAGGTTTTTTTTTAATGTCCCAATAGTGGGCAATCATGTCTACAAAATTAATTGAGACGGATCACCTGAATATAAACAATTATATTCAGACAACCACGCTCATATCTTAGATCGTTGGCCAAGTACTGTGTAGTAGTTAACATAGCACGGTTAGGTGAATCGAGAGCTTTCCAAGGAATAGAGAACGAGAGAGAACGATTCGTATGCGATGAAAACTACAAAAGTCAGATTTCCCTAGAAACTCATTGGTTGTAAGTGAAAATCACCAGCAAACGTGAAAATATTTTGGGTAACGGAACGGATAACAGAATTTTTAGAACAACCCTCAGCGATAAGACATATTTATGTCAAAACGTGATCCACGTTAGAACCACAATCCTGTTGTGGTTCACTCGAACCACACATAACTATTACCAATGTAATAGTAAATGAGTTAAATACTAATTCTCCTGTTCACAGGGTTGAGTAACATAACTCCAAGAAAAGAACCCTGCATGGTAAAGACAGGAAACCGCTTCTATAAGGTACGAGTATTATAAGCGAGACGTGTTGCAATCGAAAAGTCTAGATAAAATTACTCATATTCTGCCTCCGGTATTGTAGAATTTCAACTCTGAGCGTGATTATCACTTATTGAATCTCGTTTTCACTTTGGATGCCTATTAGTGGTGTGAACAATTAGCGGTTTCCTTTTGGCTCAGAATTACGATAACAAATCTCCCTGTTGAGCTTTACTTTGGATGCTGGGAATGAAAAAAAAAAATTAACGAAACCGAACCATATAACCAGTTTCAGATAAAAATGGCTCAAATTACAGATCCTTATCTCTTAATAAAACATTCGCGTTTATTAATTTTGTTTGCCTGAGGGCATCTAGATCGACCTTTTTTCGAGAGCGTTGCGGGCGAACGCACGTATTGGCTTGCGAGTTGTCTGTAAAATATAAGACGGTTATAGACTAGCAACAAAAGTTCGTTCATGAAGCTTTTAAAATCATCTGGGATTCTGAATGTTGGTGAATATAATATGATTAGGTTTGTAAATAACTAACCAAAAACACCTGGAGACATTTCCATAATCTAGTTTATGTACGTCGTCGACATGTTCGCTCATGTCCTTTCGTTACCTAGGAAGATATGGAAGCCACCAAAAAAAAGTTTCAATCATGCAGCATGATCGTATGAGCGAATTTTCTTAAGTTATCATATTATATCACGAGTATTAAATTTTTTTGAAATTTGAGCTTTTTGAGTTGACAGTTGTACCGTTAGGTACTTACTAAAATTTCTTTCCAATGATTTTCACTTACAACGGAGCCGTTCCTAGGGAAATTTAGCTCTGTTAGTTTCAGTTCTTATCCGAAGGAAACTGATCACTCGTTGGAAACATATCAATGTATGCTGAAATCTCACGTTGCCTTCACCGCTCCGAAAATAAAAGCATCTGAGCTACACGCAAATTCATTGATGAACTGTAAAGTATAAACAATATTCTCGAGGTGCGAGTACCATAAATTGATTTGGTAAGTATATAGAGGCTGTTTTACTACTTGGGTATTTCATTAACCAAAAAAAAATGAAGGCCAAAGTTTTATATCGTTATCCAAGGGCGCAATTCTTTTTGTGATAAACTCGATAGTCGAAACAGTTTCGTAGAACATGGAAAAAATCACCGGAAAAACCAGCAATCAACAACTTTCAAGGAGCTGAAATGATAACGGCAACCTACCTACCAAAACATAAGCATTGCCGCCAGAGTAATGTTTGCCGCCAAACTGTCTTCGGCATCTTTCATTTTGATGTCAGAACGG
The DNA here is from genome assembly GCA_030762985.1 of Adelphocoris suturalis. Taxonomy (NCBI): domain Eukaryota; kingdom Metazoa; phylum Arthropoda; class Insecta; order Hemiptera; family Miridae; genus Adelphocoris; species Adelphocoris suturalis. The sequence continues at coordinate 97,631,580 of CM061044.1, read as the reverse complement.
CGATGTGTGGTGGACAAAAATTGTTGCTCCACTTTTATCAGTTGTTGTTCGCTAATTTTTGGTCTGAGGAATTTAACGCGGTTGCTATCTAATTGATCCAAGAATCGACTAATCTAGGATCAAAAATTAATGGTGGAACAGTGAAAACACTGACTCACGGTTGTTATTTAGATCCTGTGTTACTAGACTCGGGAGTTTTCTTTCGTTGGTGGAACTGGCCCTAAAATATTTTATTGATCTATACATCCATGTTTTGGATACGATGAAGCTATGTACCTCACCCCACTTGTACCTTCGAACACTAGCGATTTACAAGAAGTTGAACATAACACCACAGCAACATTTTCAGACGACACTGCTGTCCTGGCAGTTGGTGACAGCAATAATGAATCAATATCAAAACTCAATAAGCCGATCTCCAAAATCAGTCTTTGGACAACAAAATGGAGGATCAAACTGAATGAGGCCAAGTCGGTGCACGTTGATTTTACCAACCGGAAGATTAACTACATCCCTGCTTTCCTCAACAACGTGGCAATTCCCTACGCGAATGAAGCCAAATACCTGGGCATGACGCTAGACGCCAAGCTTAGGTGGAAGGAACATGTCAAAAAGAAGAGGACAGAGCTCGCATTGAAACTTAGAAGGATGTATTGGCTAATCGGCCGACGATCCACCATGACCATTGGTAACAAGCTGCTTCTTTACAATCAACTACTCAAGCCAGTTTGGATGTATGGAGCGCAGTTGTGGGGCTGCACAGTTCCAACCAATAGACAGATCATTCAACGTTTCCAGAATTCTGTACTACGATGTATCACTAATGCGCCGTGGTACTTCCGAAATGAACCACCGTGAACTTCAAGTTGACAGTGTGGATGAGGTGATCAAAAAGCGAGCAACGGCTCATCTTTCCAGACTAAAAGATCATGTGAATGAGGAAGCTGTAAAACTCGACGCCTTAAGCGTTTGAAACCGCATGAGGTTGTGTAGGAAGTGAATGTGACATTATGTTCGAGAGACAAGGGACAAAGTTATGCATCTTAGGTCCTGAATAGTGTATTGTAGTAATATAAGTCAGATTTGTATTGTTAATGAGACTACTCGGTGCAATAAAAGCTTTAAAAAAACCCACTTGTTTTAATTTTGTGAATTTCTCCTCGGGGGTGCCTTCGTCTATTCACCACCATACACTACGTTTGATAATTAAAGACCAGAACTACGTAGAAGAACTATCTAATACAGGAATAATAAACCTCTGTGTAATAACAATACGCTGAATACAGTAGGTAGATGCACCTAAGCTACGACAGTGAGGGAGAAAGGACGCTGTCAGGAGCATGTCTTCCTCGGTACAATAGAAAATTCAATTGTGGCACTCATTTCCATCCCGGGAATACCTACGTAGTTAGGGTAGACTCGAACAATAGGCCGTTAGGCAAAAGCAATTGCATACCTGATACGTCAACCGTAATTTGTATAGACAGACCTATCAGTAAGCAGTAAGACTATATAGTTTGTAGCTTGAATCAATCGACAATATGGCTCGGGAATCCACCCGTTGAAATGAGACTTTCTACCCAGTGAAAGTTACCTACAATTCATCATTATCAGTACCTATTGAATCTTAGAATTTGACCAATAATGTTTTAGTCGAGCAACATGACCATATGGAAGAATTTTCGTTTAAATATATACTAATAGCCGGTTACCCGTGCGTTGCAGGGACCCACATGTACTAGTCATTTTTACCGGGACATTTTGCCCAATCGTTCCTCGTCATTTTTACCCAGCAGTCACAAATCCAGCAATCAATATTCAACTTGTACCTCATTAATTTTTCAACCAAGCGTCCCCTCAATACGGCCAACTCAATATAACCCTAGTTACGTTAAAATTATTTCCGAATATTGCTGCAGTTATAATGCGTTTTGAATATAAATTTTCGAAGATCTATCTTTACGAATTAAAAATTATCACCTCAGCACAACCCACCAAAATTGTTTTGGTGTCGTTAAATTTATTACGTAAGTCCTTTACGCGTGAACCCACATCTGACATGAAAAGGTCGATGCATGTCCGGGTTTTCTTTAATTACAAAGTTGTGAACACGGGCGATGTCACACAGTGGAGCAAAATGACCAAAACGCTGGAAAAACTCCGTATCTTGAAAACGAATCGTTATATTGAGTTGGGAATGGTTTTATTCATTTCAGAAAGAAAAAAATACTGCTCAAAAAAGTTTTTTTTTTTAATTCTCAATCTCGACCGTCTTGGGGGACCACAAAAAAAGAATCGGGTAACAAATCATAGGAAACAGCGAAATTTTAACAACAACAAAAAATGAAGAAAATCAAAGTTTAAGTAAGTTTTAGGCCTATTAAATTTTATTATCATTTAATAATGATTAACAGGACGTTTCCATTTGTTTTCGTCAAGTCACGAGCGTCACGTCACGGTGGGGTTTCCTACTGATTTTCACGTACAACCAATGCGTTACTAGGGAAGTGTAACTCTCTTAGTTTTCATAGCAGGAAAATCGTTAGCCACTTTTTGGAATGCTCTCATTTTATCACAGCATCTCATAATCCCTAAGTCTCTGTAGTGTCAAGGAAAGCTGATTTATTACGCTCAGTTATAAACTAATATTGCTAAGTAACCATAATGAACTTATAATGTGTAAAATTAATCATTATTAAATGATCTGACTGTAGAACCGTAGGTCTACCGTCCGAATTAAAAGTAATTAGATACCGCGTGTTTAGGTATTTGAAATTGGGAAAATAATAATTAATTTTTGGGTTTTTAGAGATTTTTTTTCCCTTTGGCCACACGTATAAGCTCACAAAATTCCAAAATACAGCAGACGGCCATCTTCAGCCTAACCCACATATTCCCGGAAAATGTCATCTAGATCGTATGAAAATTGTTGAAGTTGTGCTTGCAGCGAGGGTTTGCGGACACAGACCAAACTTGCACACTCTAAGACTTTTTTCCGAAAAAAATCCCCTCAAAGGCGGAAGGGGCAAACCATTAAATCAACGAAGAAAAACATTAATGGAAAAAACTATGGAGGACCCCCAGGTTTACCCCATGCCATCCCTAGAGACCAAGGGAGTTTCAGGGAGAGGAGGAGGGAAAATCAAGTAAAATTTTGATTTTGACGGAAAAATAAGTTCAATTTCACTCAAATGAAAACAATCATTACATATTTATGTTTGTTGTTTGAGAACAATCAATATATGTGTTTTGAAAACAAGTATTATGCTTCTGCTACCTACATGTAGAAAGAAGAAGTAAACAACAAGCACAAGAAGAAAATCGTAACTTTATTCTCACGCCAGTTATGAGGAACCAGTTAAATCTCGAACTTAAGAGTTTTCAAAGATAATACAATATGAACCGCACTATATATCTCAATTCAGGGCTCTTCGTTGGCGTCGGACGTTCATGTGGGCGAACGAAAATGCATATTCAAACCGAGACCTACTAGATGAGTTTTCTGGGTCTCCCAACTAAAATCGGACGCGATCTAGTTTTCGTTAATATATTTACTTCCTCGCCCCAATTCTTCAAGAAACCGACAATTTTTTCATGGGGAAAAAATGAGCTTGAGATTCCCATCTTGCCTTGGGTCATTCATTCTGAGGCTAAATAGAGATTAGATGTATCGTTTCTGTGATCGGTTATTTCTTGGGCAAACGATTTGCTATATAAGGGGTTCGGGTAGGAGGAAAAGAGTTTGTAGCCATTCGCAATCTTGAAATCGGTTTCCGCACGTGATCCTCCAGAAATAATGAACTAATTTATGATTTGGGGAAACGTTTTTGTTCAAATCCAACAACAACAATCCCCCCCTTACCCCGAAACTCTCTCATTCTTTCTTTTCTTGAATTCACACAAAGTAGCAAACATATAGTCCAATGAGATCACACAAAGAGCTGCAACATCTACAAAACCCAGCAGCTACAACTACCGCACTTCTACTTAGATGTAAGTAGGTACATACATAGGTACTTATTTATAAAAATGGAGCATTTTGTTCTACTTATGTTTTCGTAATAAGATAGTCTTATCTATTACCCTAGTACCATTCTAAAATGGAGTCACTAAAACTGATTTTGGTTGTTTCGCGCTGATGAGAACTTTGAAACTAAGCAGTGATGGCTACGTTCTCCATTACCTTAACAACCACTTCAATGGGCAAATTTTGTGTGTTGGAGTCTCTCATTTCTAATAATCGGATTCTGCGCCCTTGAAAATCCGGCTGACGTCATCCAGCTTCATTTATACGGCTGTTTCGGTAACTTCCAATCATCCGATACCCTCCACACTGCACCTTTTAGGAAAGGTCTCAGCAAGATCATCTAGATGATGGAATAAAATAGTCTAAGTGAAATTGCCCCTTGACTTGGAAAACCATTACCATTGATAGGTAGAAAACCTAACTACCTTCCTAATAAGCTGGTGGTTACCTACCTGTGGGACATGTTATCTTGTAAAGTGCTCACCTTGCCCCAGAAACATAATTTTTTAGCTAATTTTACATTACAGTACAAAAACCGACCAAAAATTATTACTAAAACACGTCAAAATATCTCATGATAACTTTGTAAACAATGCAATGTAGGTTGACCTTAACCAGGGGAAAATACGTCGTTATCAGGACCTGAATGCGCAGTCGTGGGCATTGTCTATTAGATGGATTTGATCAATAATCTGACGTAGAGCAGTCCGAATGTTAAATAGTCAAGTCAAGTTACGTCACATCATGTTCTCCTTCCAATGCATAATAAATTAGTGCTATAGCTACACCTACTTACAGGTTTAAAATTGGCACCACATTACAGTTTTTTGAATCCGTTCAACTTTTACCCCCGATATCCTTGTGCAATATTGAAGTTGTTCAAGTGCACAAATTTAGCACGTGTTCCCCTTCGGCTCGCGGGGCAAACAAGCCTCTATTGGAACTATCTTATCTCCATTCATTGGGACTTAGTGAATATTAATGATCGTCTTGGCGACTTTAAGCTAGTTCCTTTAATAATTCATCAGCAGCACATTCTACCTCTAATAAACGTCCTTCGTTGCGACAACTCTGGCTCTGGCTTCCTCGTCCCAAGTTTCCAGAGCAGCCTCCTCTAGCAGTAAATCACTGATACTGAAGCCTAACCTATACGCTGCAGCGCGCTCTCATTATAAACTGTGCTATCTTAACTCTTTAAACGTCGCGGACAAGTAATACGTTTGCATGGCTACCGAGCCGGGATTTCCAAGGAGTGGTTTCATAAGAATAGGGGCATCAACGAGCACAGTTTCCAATATCTTTGAATAGGTAAGCAGGATGTCAAGTTTTTCACTCCAATACTGAACAATAAGGTGGTGCGTCAAAATTATGAAGGTTATTCTCGTATGACTCTTCGCTTGATGTTCTGGTTATAAAAGTTATAACCAAAAGGTCTATTATTTTTGTATTGGTCTCTATTTCTAGTCTACAGATAATTGTTGAATGGAGCCAATGGTTCAGCGTTATCTAATTGTACCTACAGAGACGTTACAAAAGAACCAACAGAAAAGAGCTCTCTCATTTTCTGCAGTTTTTTTCTTCTTTTTTTTTCGTGCTGCAAGCTAAAATTTTGGGGCTATCGGCTTGAATTTGGTAGGTATAGACTCTTAGACAAAGAAGAAATCGGAAGTTAATGAAGAACTTTGTAAATTTCAAGACTTTCAAAAAAGGAAGGATCAAATGTATTTGCAAAAAATGGGATTAGCCATGGGACATCCAATTAGCCCTATTATGAGCGATATAGTTAATGACAGTACCTATATGTTGATGACAGTTTATTTCTACTTGATCCAGTCATTAGGTACACCAGACGTCCTCACTTGTTTCAATAGCTACTACCCCACTCTCCAGTTGACAGTGGATGAAGAAAACGACGAAGAATTTAGTGACGAAGAGACGAAGAACCTACTGTTAAAAAACCAGTGCACCAAATTTGAAGTCATAAAAACTACTTTTCACAGGAAGTAATCTTGGGCACGGGAGCTTTACTTGAGATTTTTTGAAAATAAAATAAAATTAAGTTATTTAATTGGTTAATAGTTACCTATTAAGAGGATCAGACATTTACAGAGCCGCTTCCAACTTAGGAGGTTCTTATACGGAAGAGGCTCTTTTTACTTTGATGTAAAAACTTGGATCGCACACTTTTCGAACTTTTATTAAAAATTTATTGCCGGCCTACAAGAAAATTCGTTATTTCTGTTTCTAGTTCAATTGATTGACTGCATATTGGGGCCGTCGACTCCCCCGCTAGGATGATCGTTTCCTCAGCGCTGATTCCCTCCGCCCGTTACATGATTTAGTGAAAGCCTTTGTTTATGCATGAGGGAGCCAATAAAATGTAAATTCGGACTTCTCACTATACCGAGGCCCTGAGATATTTATTCAGCTGACTTGAGGTTTTTCTCTCTTGCTGGGGCCTCTTGATGTTAATTATGACACCGCCGGGGAGGATGTCTGTTCTGAATGAATGGTGAAACTGAACAGAATAACTTGCAACTTGACTTTGTACATATGACCCTCTGCAAGAAGTTGAAATATTGATCAGGCCATAAACAATAATTATTATTGCTCGAACAATAATTAGCATGGAACATGCTTTAGCTGTTACCTAACTACCAAAAAACAACATTAATAGCGACACCAAAGTAGCGCCCTCACTTTGATAATTATTCCGGACTCGAGTAGCATTGTTAGTAGTACTTACTGAAAATAGATAACTAGAACCACGTTGCTAAAACGTACAGTAATTACCGTTTTGTACCTGACAGAATGTGTTTTAGCTCACGCGTTTCACATAAACCCGTGAAACCGGCATATAAGAATGACTCAGATTTTGCGGTGAATCTTATCACTAGTTATTAAGTTGTTTCATTTATTTATCACCAGCACCATATTTGAAACCTCCTCGTCATAAGCTTTCGTTTGAGCCCTTACACGAAAAATTCATATTTTAAAGCCCCCCCCCCCCATCCCCTGCACATCGTCATAAGCTTTCATTTATTCATATAACATGATCAGAAATTAACAAGCAGTTGCAATCATGTTCACAATATCAGTTATTGAGAATGATCATCTGTAGATAAACAATTATTCATATAACCATGCTCATAACTCAGCTTGTTGGCCACGCGCTTCGCAGTGGTTAACAAAATATGGTTGGATAAATCGAAGCCTCCGAACGAATGTTCAACGAATTTTGTGGGATAAAAAATGACGAAGTACCATTTCTCTATAGCATCGACTCGGTTGTAAACGGAAATCATCAGTAAATTGTTGCAACACTTTTTCGTTAACACAAAACGTTTCGTTTTCGGTTGGAGATGCCAAGGCTAAAACACATTCTGTGTTAAAAGTAACTACTGCTTGCTGTTAAAGGCAACTGCCTTAAAAGTTTAAAAGTTGTAAATTGGTTTAATCGATTGATAAAACCCAATTTCCATCAAAAAATTCTATCCAAGCTAACCCTGTCAACTTCCGAGATGTACTAATGGTATCTAACAGAGCTCAGCTAAAGTAGTTGTGCTAATTGGCATCCCTCAAGTTGAGAAACAATCGGTTTTTCAACAAGGAAAAATTATTCCGGTTTGGTTTCCTTACCAACTCTACCAGCGAGCCCCATTACCATCAGTTATTCATTTACACCAGCTCCACCTCTATACCAACTCTCCCACCTGCTCTCGTCCGGACTTTGTTATAGTGATAAAATGGGCTCGAGAGCTCGCAAACTCGATATACTATCCGTCGTCGATCCTGAGCGAAAAGCCGATGATGTCTTCATTAAGGGGAGACTCCTGCTGTAGAGGCAGAACCAACAGCTTTCATTCACCCATCTAAGGATAGTCCAAGAGTTCTTGTTAGCTCTTGGACCGCTTCGCATAAATCCCTGGACCGTTTGTCCTCTGATGCAGGGGAGCGGGCGACGACAAAGCCGAGAGGGGCTCCCGGAGAAAATAGTAATTTGTGTTCATTACCCCCCTTAGCGGTAGGATAAATAGATGTAGGTCACAGAGTCAGCCTCACATATAACGTGTCGCTACCCATAGATACCTATTTACTGAACCCACGAACGGCACCCCACTATTGCCCGTCTTGTACCGCGAAATCATTTGCTTTCCTCCTTTTGTCGTTGAAAGATCACAAATACAATTAGAGCGGGGGGATACCATATCTGTAAGACTATCGATCTGATTACATTCACAAATGAAGCAATCGACTGACGATAACCATGACTTGATGCTAAAATGCTAATGCCTGTGAAACCTTCAAAGCCAATGTTATGGTGAAAAAGAAAAGGAAAATAAGTACTGAATCAGAAATACATAACGCATTGTTGTAACGAACAAAGAACAGTGCTCTAGCAGTGTTGAACAATGCAGTGTTTTTCAGTGGTTCTAAAACAAAGTTTAAATACCATATTTCTACGAATGGCTACTCCGTATACAAATCAAAAGATGCTCCAATCATGTAGCATGACCATGTGAGCGTATTTTCTAAGCTGATTAGGACGGTTCCGCATGTAGTAATCACATTTTATCTCCCACATAGAGTCTCCGTCTCAAATTTCAGTTTTAGGTCAAATACAAGTTATATTATGTCACAAACCTTTTCTTTAGGTAACACACTTCTTGACGATTTAGCAGTTCTCCGGACACTTTTACACAAATTTTTGTAAAAATTGAAGCTATTGCAATGGCTCTAAAATTTAAAAAATCTTCATAAGAATCCGAAAATCAGTTCTGGCGCCAAAAATCTCAATTATCAGTCAAGCCTTCCAAACAATCAGTTCGAGCCTTCCAAAAGAAATTATGAGCTTGTTAGCCAGCAATTTTTGAGCCGTTAAATTGCTCAATTTTCAAACAATGTGCTTTTAAAAAAATCACTAAAAACAGCTAAAACTTGTTAAATTTCTATTTTTCATAGAACGATAGTCAAAAATAGTTCACCATCAATAAACTAAAACCTTACAACATGCGTGCACAAAATGATGCGGAAAAAATGTACTTAAATTTCATTAATATTTGCTGAAAAATCTATAAAATCTTTTAAAAAGCTACAAATCCAAAAATTTCAAGAATATTGTTCATAACAATGGTTTTTTTTTTTTTTTTTTTTTTTTTTTTTTTTTAATAAAATGGGTCGTTAACAATTTCTTTGCACTCAAAGTGCTTAACTTTCAAAACAATGTAGAAAGCAACTAATCAATAATCGATAATGGACAACTCTCCGTCCATCCTTCCGTTAACGGATTACGGACATGCTGCAAGACTGGAACTTATTGGTTTTAATATGTGATACCCCTTTATAGTTTACTAAGCCGACTTCGCGATTGTCAGTAGTTACAAGATACTGAGAACTAGGATTATTGTGGTATTATTGTGTGTAACCTATGAAGCTGACAAGAACGAATGCAAGCAAGATACCTCTAAAAAATATATTAATGCGCCAGTGGGCCGAAGAATTGAATATTCGCTGGCTAAGGAATTTCTATTTATGACATTGAACGCTAGGCTATGCGACCAAAAACTATACGTCATCGCTCTAATGGTGAGGGAGCTGATTGGATTTTCTAATCTGAGTTATGACCGCGCATACTTTTGAAGACCAGTTCTACGTTTTCGACCTCCCTTAATCCGCAGTAACTGATAAGCGCTTCTGTTGGAACAAACCTCAGCTACTATCTCGGCCGGTTATCTCAGCTGAAGGTGAACTTCACGGCTTCACAAGCTGCTCTCCATACTTGATCAATGACTCAGTGTTTTCCAAGGGGCCACCAGGATATCCTTTACCGAGCGGGGGATTCTCAAAATGCGCTACTACCTCTCATTTCCATGAAATGTCAACACACTGAGTGATAAATCTTGCTGATAGAAAACCAAACATGAACTCGGAAAACGATTTTAACATCGGTACACTCAATGAGTAATCTAATTTTTCTCAACTTTGAACATTTAACTCATTTTTGTGCACGAATATTGTAGACGTTCGAAATGACGGAAAAAATGCTTTTTTTGAATTACGTTCAATAATAAAAACATATTCTAAAAAACACTCACGCAGTTTTAGCAAGAAGAACCAATTTTGTGAATCGGCCAGCTGGGGATCAGGGTGGAGCCCTTCATTTCATTCGTCTCTTGATGTCCTAGAGAGGCTCCCAATCAAATTTCTTTGTAATCAGGCAGACGACATAACTTTTAGCACACTCAGCTGATCAGGTTGGAGCCTGTAAGTACTTCGTCTCTTGTTATCCCTGAGAGGCGCCCTATCAATTTTCAACGTCCTACGGTGAACAGGAGGGATTTCAGCTCACTCAGCTGAACAGGATGGCTGTCCCAGAGAGGCTCCCTGTCAAATTTTGACGTCCTACGGAGAGATTTGAGCTCAATTTTGCAATTATTATTATTGATCTTACGGCTCGTGGTCCGCTGAACCTCACCAAAGTCTGCGAGGCACAAGTTCCGACATCATATCAAAGTTTGGTCCAAATCGGTAGTGAGCACAAAATTTTGTCCATAAAGAAATATATATATAAAGAAATTTGAAAATGAATGACTATTGTAAATGTGTTCTACACCCTCTGAAACGCTGAGAAAATGCATCCCCACCCCCATGTGCCGCCGTCCCGACGGCTGTAATACTTCCTTTTCTCCGAAAAGTTGGGTAAAAGTGTAGCAAATTTTAGCTCTTGTAGCGATTTTTTGAAATTTCACCACTTGTGTTCAAAAGTGCTGCCCTCACGAATAAATTTTCTTTGTGGAAGCTTGATTTATTGGTGAACTGGTTCTTCAAGGAGAGATGTCTGGAATAAAATAATCAGACACCACCATAACACAGTTGTGGTTTTATAAACGTCTTCTGTAACTATTTCGCTATAACATTTTTCTGAATACTTTATTTTCGAGTTTTTTCACATTTAAGATTTTAGCATGGTACGAGTACATGCTTCAGCCAGAAAAAATTACAATAAAAAACTAAACTAAAAAGTTTTTACCGAATAGGCGCCGTCACTTTGATAATTATTCCGGACTCGAGTATCATTAATAGTAGCACCTACTGAAAGCACCACTACCTAGGTACCGGTTTATTTCACAAAAATAAGTGTCTATGGTATCGTTATAATGAATGGGAAATCAAAATGAGAGGAACTGATATAAGCATGATCCATGTTTTTTGAATTAGGCTCTAAACAGATTTTTTTCCCCTACTAAAGCGACATTAAAATGACCATAAGCTCATTTAGCTCCAAGTAAAATAAAAAATGAGGACAGTTGGAAAGAACGTTAAATTTTCTATCTTCCCTATGATGTCAAGCCAATATTTTTTGAGCCGACTTAATACATGAAAGAGGACTTGGCTTTGACACATAAATTCGAAAATCGTCACGAAATAAAGCATCACGATAACCTGTTACGCAACTGATAAACAAAGCTTGCTTGATTGGTGTGGAATGATGTTTACTTCGTGTTTCGTTGCTCCTATTTCGTCAACCACCGTGGTTAGCGTTGGAGTGTACTTTAGTGTATATTATTCTCAATTTTTTGTGTTAACTAACTATTTTTACCTTTTAAAGTGTCAAACTTGGTTATAGGGGGTTGGAGAGCTCTGTCAGTGTTACCAATCTATTCAGAGTGGAAAAAATTACTTGGAAACCGATCTTAAACTCATTGACTCGTCGATTAGACGATATTTTTTCGATAAAATCCTCGACCACGTATTTTACATTGAATATGTGTATTTGAATTTTATTTATAGTAACTTTATGATGCACATGATCTATACAATCGATTCCCAATGTTTCCTCAGTCTTCGGTGATGATGAAATTGTGTTAAATTCCAGGAATCGTTTAAGAATGCCCCAAAACGGATTTTTATCAACAAAATTATCGAATAGGTACTTAATTTCCTAACATTTTTTAGCCATTGAAACATTATCATTTTCTTTAAACTTCGTTAATATAAAACAAACGTTTTCTGAACTTTATGTTGCTAGGAATTTTTCGTAATTTTAAGCAGTTATTGTTAAAATTTGAACCAAGTTTTGGACAAAGTTTTCTGCTCTAACACATTAGATCCATGAGAAACATTATGGTAGTTTACAGCTATTAAACGAAGGGAGAATAAATTATCACGGAAACCGCCTATTTTGAAGTTTTGAATGAAACATATTTCATATTAATCCCGTCGTGCCTAATCCTAAATCTTAAATTCGCATTGGCCTCCCTGACAATCGCTCATTACAGAGCATTATTGGGTCAAAGATAGGCAGACTACTTTCAGATTTATCCTCCGATTCGCGGACTTTTAACGCGACGGCCGTGATTTACAGTAAAGTCCGAACCATAATGCTCCATTCATAATGTTTGCCGCGGGAATGGCGCGTTCGGGATTTCTGAGTTCGATAACTAATGGACTTGACCTTTTAATCCTTTGAAAGCTGAAAAAAAAACCTCCGAAGGGCATATGGGGTTTCGGATGATTCTATATAAATCCACCTTCTTATCAAAGTCTGTTCGCCAGTGGAAATCGATAGCGAACGGAATCGGGCGTTTTGAGCCCGCTGGTTTCTCTAGTAATTCGCTTTCGTGTGGGCAGAAAACGTGCGATCACACCCGGCGATACCCTTTTCCTCTCCACACAAAACCTCCCACGCAAAAATCGCCTAAAGCGTTCAAAAATTGAAGAAAACCCGAGAAATCTTTTTCTTTGGCTTTATGGATCAATGATCTTCCTTCACTTTATCGCGTTTAGGGGCCGCTTCTGGCTTGGGTGGATTGAAATCGTGAGGGCGCACTTTCAGAAACGTGGAGCAGGTTCGTTGTAACTTCTTCAAGGTTTTTCGGTGAAACTGATTTCCAGCGATGATTTATCGGTTCATTTGGTCGTACCTCAATATAAAGCTGAGCGAATTAAGTCACGAAGGTAGTGCAAACAACGTGACATTCCTTAATATACCTATTTATTGAGAGGTTTTTTCCCTTTCTCGGATGTATAGGTCGATTGCGTCGTGGGTTCTTATATTTTTCCCTGTCGACTCTATAATCATCGGACGTGAACAATGGTCATGTTATATTACTATCAAAATTTCGAAATTCTTGTGAGGAAACTAGATAGTTGACAAATATAATAAGGAACTAACGGAGGAGTCACACGATTTTCCTTCCAAGTCTACCAATTAGTAGCCCAAAGTCATCACTTTTGGGAATTGAAAAGAGATAAAAACGTCTGCCGTTGGGTGGGTGGTATAGAATTAGTTGAAGAACAAATTAGGTACTAATCAAAATTATTGAATGAAAATAGATCAGTAAGACATTTGTCGACGAAATAGGGCTAAAATTAATTTTTGCGCATGTGCATACTAATCATACAATCTTCCTCTGACCTAATCGGAGCGGTAAATCTCATGATCATCCTCAAAAAGCAGGCTATCAACATTAGTTATTTCCTCAGTCAGGTCGTCAATGAATACGTTGAAGAGGATTGGGCCTAAATGCGATCCTTGTGGGACCCCAGACACCAGTTGGAAGCCATTAGAGAAGACCTATCCCAGCTGGACATATTGAATTCTGTTCTCGAGATAGCTCGTAAACCATTTCAACATACTGCCACCAACTTCCATACGTTCTAACTTTATCAACCTTATCAAATGCTTTCGAAAAGCCGGTGTAGGTAACAACCAATTGCAACCCATTCTTCATTGCATCCAAAGCAGCATTTTGCAGTACCAGAAAATTCGTGGCAACAGATTTACGTAGCCCGATTCCATGTTGGTTTTTGTGGAGAGTTACGTTGACTATTGGAGAAAAAATATCACAAACGAGACTTTCACAGATTTTAGCCAGAGTATCCGATTTTGATATGGGGCGGTAGTGCCGAACATCCCTCCAGTTACCTCCGTTACGTATGAGTACGATGAAGTTCTTTGATTGATTGATCTTTGAACCTTGATTTAATTTTCTCCACAGATACACGGCACTCTGAAAAGTTCATTTAATTGAATTGTTTGAGAAACGAAGCCCCACATGGAGAAATGATGCAGAGGGAGTCAGCAAAAAAAGCTTCCAGAAGACTTGCAGACTCAGTTTAGTTATTTGCTATATTATCGCCAAGGAAGAGGTTGCCAGGAATAGATCGATCAGTTCTACAGCTGTTAATATAACTCCATAGGCTCCTTGTATTTACTGTAGATTCTCCTCAACCCGCTGAATGTGTGCATCGCAACTGCTACCGATCATCACGAAAAGATTGTGCTATTTGTTTTTCAAGTCTATCAAGGATCCCAATGTAAATAGACACCATTAGGGATAACTAGATGACCGGATAAGCACCAGGATAAGCACCAGTAGTGTAAAAAATTCGATACCACACTGCGGATGATTATAAAAAGCCGACATCATCGCATCGACGGACTCGAGCTGGCTCAAAGAGGCCTAATTTATATTCTTAAGATAAGTATTCAGTGATTCAAAATCACATTTATTATAATTTAGTGTTTTATATTACACAGGTTTGCTCACAACTTTGAACAAATTCAATAAGATCCCCAGGGGTGGATGATGTGGATCCACGTACAATATACGTTTAGCAGGGAAGCATTTGACAACGTGAGAGGAAAATATCAAATCCAACATATGATTTTTAACATTAGAAAGATTATTATATTGCTTTAGAGATAACGATGAAAGAGTGAAGCAGAATGCTGGCCTAAGGACTTGATGAATATAGTGGGAGGATCCTTTCTGAACATTCAGCGATATTCAGCGATGTGAGAGAGCTCAAGAACACTCCAATCAACGCATGGTAAATTGTCGTCTCCGACAAGGTTGTCTTCTTCATATATACCTTCTGAGACAGTCTCCTCACATCGCTGGTGTGCTGCTCTAACATAGATGATTTAGTGCCGTTGGGAATACAAGTAGCGTTGAGATTGCCCCCACACGCAGAGAAAGAAAAGCTACTCAAACTCACGATCCCGGACTTGTCTTTCTGAACAAACGAAACAATTACGAACAGCGATCAAAACACGTCCACCACCCCTTTGACCAGTCAGCTGAAAGTTAAGGCCCCTTCGAAACAAGTAATATCCACAAAAACCCAGCTCCGCATCACCAATACTAGATTCAATCCAGGTTTCGATAAAAGTATGTACGTCATAGTTAGAAGTAGTACTTTGAGATCTCAACTGATTAGCTTTGATCGTAATCACTTCGTGTTTTGGTAACAAACAGTAATATGACTCAATCCTTTCCGTTTTTTGAAGCCAATCTGGCCTCGATCCGGGCAACACCATTTTGTGGATGTACACATCTTTACCCTTCATTTCATACTCCTGTAATTCTTCATTGACCTTCTTGAACTCCTCTCGCTGCATTACAGTTTGATCCTCAGGTAAGTTAACGTTTTTCTTAAACAGAAGCTAGTGAAAAACGTTGTCTTTTTCCACGAAAAAATTAAGAGTTACAATGTTAAATCGATTTCGACGGTTAGCCCATCATCAGTAACAAACAATAACCGAAAAAAGGTGAGGTCGTCGAAATCGATTTAACATTGTAGGTAACTCTTTATTTTTCGTGGAAATAGACAACGTTTTTCACTAACTTCCGTTTTGAAATGGGTTTCCACAACTTCGTCGCGAGTGATTTAGTTCGTAACGTTTTTCTTATTAAAAGCCTTCCATTCCGATAGCATAATCTGGGCATGTCTTGGTAGCTCAAATACAATTTTGATTGGCCTAGTTTTGCTTGAGACTCTCTTACAGAGACGATGGAGGCAAACAGGAGGATAGTCACTCAAACTAGGCACCGAACCAAGCAGCTCTGCCACTTTTCCCGAGTCATCTTCACCCCCCTACCCTCCGGGAGATTGAACGGGATATGAACTAGTAAGCATCCTATGAGTTTAATCGCTGTGGGATCAATAGGATCTATTGCGCATGAGCAGGGCAAAATCTTTATTAGAATCGTGACTTCATGTTTGCATCCGATTTCGATAACATTCTCAAGGATTGTGCGAGTGCGACCATCAGTGATCCCATGTAAGTTCATCACTGCCTTATCAATAGTACCTATTGCGAATGCGAAAATATATAATTTTTGTAATAATCATACTTCTACTGTACATGGTCGTCTATGAATTTTGTTGTCATCATATCAAATGTGACGTCTGCAAACGCAAATCTCGAAAAACTCAGCTTCTATACTTCCTAGGATACTACCGATTGCACATATTATGAACATCCATTGGCTGGAAGTATTCAATATTATCCAACATGAAATGTACCGCCTTCCATTATAACCTGACATGAAAATGATACAAACATCCAGTAGTAACCCCCTTCTAACCGCACAACAATAAACTATAAACTGCTTTTACATTGTAAAATCAAACAAAGAAAAATTTACGAAAATGGGTTGAAAATATCAAAATTGGTTGCAAGAGGATACAAACGTCAAAATGGTTGGAAAATCCATATTTATGTTTTTAAAGGGTTTTAAACGGCTCTTCTAACAATTTTAATTAAATTTCTACGAATTCGGTAGGTACCTACCAACAAACTCTTTAGATGGACACGTTAATGTCTCATAACTCGCTAATTTCCACTAGCAGATATTAAAGATTGATTAATCAATTAGCAGGCGAGTAATTTGAAAGGAGAGGAAAATAGCAGTAAGCCTCGCTCCCCTCTGAAACCGCCCAATCATTCCAAGCGTCCACATTTTAGAAAGCCGTTACATCTGGCGCGTGGTTCTTCAACTCCGCTGTTTCTCCATTTCCGAGACGAGGAAACGGATTATCTCGTTCCTTCGGAAGGATGATAAAATTGAATGTCAACTCGTCAAAAAAAAGTATAAACAAAAAACACTTACAAACTTAGCCGGTATTGGTTTTTTCTCCCTCTGGGAGGTCGGGAAGTCAGTTTCCACTTTCCTGAATGAAGAATGTGGGTTAATCAAGTGGGAGACTTTTAAAAATGCCTTCTAAACTTGCAATCACGACGTCCATCTCACGATTTTATTGCGTAAAGACCAAGGAGAAAGTGGTGACGTTTTTGTAATTTTGGAGATAACCCTTGACAAAAAAAATGAATGGGTTTCCTTACACGTTATCATAATGGGAATAGCAAAATTGATTTCGACTATATCATTCTTTTAAAAATCCCACTTATGTGGAAACCCTCTTTCCTTGACAACTTAGTCCAGGTAAACAAATTCGTTATTTAAAAAAAAATCAATAAATTTAGAAATTTGTAGAACTAATTGGTATTTCATAGAAATTTTATCCGACCAAACGATTTCCGTTGGTTTAGCCGATATTGATATTTTCAATAATGAATCTTTTTAATTTAGTTGACATTGTCCCAAGGCCATGAAATTATCAACATGGACGAGAAACTCTACCAACATCATTACCTGGACTATGCATCAGGATGAGCGAGCGAAGCCAGTGGTCGTTATTAGCGAAATAAATGTACTTCGATTCCCGGTACCAAAAGCTCTTAATATCTTTCAGCACCTACTGTTCGGTACTAGAGTACCTTCGTCCTATCCAAATCGCCATCACAGTGAGTTGAAGGTCATGAAGCAATGAGGCCATAAGCCGTGCTTGGCGCTTATTGATCTACTAAACTAGAAAAAAAACGGATCCACTTCCCCGATCAAACTGCCTTCAATCCCATCTTGCATTTCGTGCAGCTGGGAGCTGATTGGGTTCACAACCTTGCGCCTGGTGCACTTTAAAACGCCGCAGGCCGAAACCTATTGCCGGCTCGCAACCCCAGAGCAGTTGCACCAGCTCTATTACCGCCTCATTCCTATCACGATGTGTCTATCGCTAAAGTAATTAGAAGCCATCGATCCGAAAGTGACCGCAAGAGCGAAGCTTCGAACGCTGAGACCTCACGCGTCTTGTTCCGACTCAATGAAAAAAATTCCTTTTTCCGCGCGTGATTGCAATTCAAAAGCGACCTTCATATTGGAAAGTAAGTCATTATGGATGGC
The DNA here is from genome assembly GCA_030762985.1 of Adelphocoris suturalis. NCBI lineage: Eukaryota > Metazoa > Arthropoda > Insecta > Hemiptera > Miridae > Adelphocoris > Adelphocoris suturalis. The sequence continues at coordinate 97,613,520 of CM061044.1, read as the reverse complement.
GCGGCTCGACTCGCAAAAGCTGGCACGGTTTCTAATCAGATTTTTATCTTTCAATCGCGATCTCGACGTCAAATCGCGTCACAAAGCTGAGAAGTGCGCCAATGTAATTTTTTATCCGGAACTATAATTAGGCGGCTTGCTAACCATGAATTTAATGAAAGAATCAGCCGAATACCGGTAAATTTCCTACAGTGTAATACGCATGTTCTCCTAATGATGATCAGCCAGACTTTTCAAAATATTGACAAAAAAGCTCTAGTCGTGCAGCATGACCATATGAGTAAATTTTCCAGGTCGTCATATTGTCTTCCTGTTCAATAAATCTAGTTTTTCGTCAATCACTTTTTCTTACATAGACCTGGGAACTAGGTGACTCCCATTTTTAAAGGTAAAAGATAAAATTGGTAGCCCAATGGTAGTCCGGTCAAATGATTAATTTTTATCCTTATAATTTCTAATTGTTTTTTGGAATTTGTCGGGATGCGGCCCAAGGAAAATAAATGAAATTATTTCATTTATTGTTTTATTTTATGACGTTTCGTCCTCTTGCTGAGGACATCTTCAAATCTTGGTGAGATTTGATGAAATAATTTCATTTATTTTCCTTGGGCCGCATCCCGACAAATTCCAAAAAACAATTAGTACTTACGGCCGACCAAACTACCTACATCTTATAATTTTGAGTTATTATCTCGCCTTTTAATTAAGAACCATTTTATTCCAAATCCTGAAGTTGGGCAGCAACTTTTATCTTTATGTAGTTGATAAAAATCAAATTTTAAAATGTCTTACAATATTCAACAGTGTTGGAGGTCTTACACATTTCCTCCAATGTGCAGTAGCTTCATGGTTGAACTAACCTTTCTACGAAGCACTAGAATACGTCAGTAAACTTCCATCTCACACCAACCTTTCAATAAATGTAATACAGACTTTTTGAGTGCCTTACTACTTCTGTAAGGAGCTTCACAAAATAGAACAAAACACCCTACCATTGCCAACATCCTCCAGAGTACCCATTCCCTCAAGCAGAAGGGAGGAATAATTAATCTTATACGGCTCAAGAACCATACTAGTATCTCAGGTAATGAGTTGACCTTCAGAATGGCCAAAGTGGGAGCTTAGACAAGAGAAGAGTAGTAAGTGCAGTTACCGAAAGGAGAATATTTCCCACACATCTTAAAAAACTGCTGAAATAAATGGAAATTTCGACAAGAGGGCCCAGAATGAATCTCTTATCGGAATGTGGTATCGTGCAATGACAAACAATAGACGGTTCATCTTGACAGCTGTAAGAAAAACGTCGAATTCGTTTTTCTGGAGGTTAGATTTCATAAAGATCGCATTTCCTGTGCAGTTATTACGCGAGTTTTGCAGTTACGCACGTTTGTGGGGGACAAAAAAGTTAATTGAGTAGGTACCTACTCAATGTACAATGGAAGTACTATGTATTTGAACATCGAGTAATAATATACGAAAAGTAGGATCATATATCTACTTATCTAGGTACTTTCCAAAGGCGATGCCTACCTAATATTCCTGGTATAGCTCTGGCACGACCTTTCAAATGACCACTTTCACAAGTCTCAAAGATTTTTATACTTTTAATTGTTTCAAAGAACTGGTTCTGCAAAAAGTCGTTATCGAAATCGATTTATTCCTGCAACATCAAAGCACAGATTTTTAAAATAAAAACATCGAATAAAATCGGTTAAAAAAATTACTACGCTTTACCATTTTTTGAATAAAATTCATTCGGTTCTTCCAAGAAAAAATCAGGTATCAATCCACAGCTCGACAACAACTCCACCCTAAGAAGATCTTCTGTAGACCTTGAAGTTTCTTGCGAAGCTCAGGTGAAACCTCTACCACATAGTTCGTAGTCATTTGGTCCCTCTTTCCAAAGTCGACAACGGATCGTATCTGATCTTTGACTTCAGTATCATCGAGTCCGTTCAATTTCACTAAACTGTGCTTGATTTCTTCTGAAGTAAGTGTTGATTGTACTCCATACAAAGCGAGTTTCGGCAACCGATTTTGAGGTCTAGATGAAACTAAAATCCACCTCGGGGGTGGCAGTTTAAAAAAACTGGAAGGGAAACTATCCATGTCCATCACAAAGTTTGGTCACATTTTTACAGGTAGGTAAACCGAACAATTTTACAAGGACCAGATCCTAATGGCGACGTCCGCTCCGTTGCCTAAACCTTCAACTCAAACAATCGTATCGTGCAAACATCAACACTGATTTCAATAACACCATCACATTTGATGATCCTATATTAATCTCTCTTTTTTGTCTGACTCGAAAATCGATCAACCTTTGATTGAAACCTGGAAATTTATCATGCCTCATACTACCAGGCCCATTAGGCAGACGTCCCCAGCGAGCTGTCCCATACTTTTTACGCCCTTACGGATCGATACATCATAACACCCCGTTCGTATCTGATCGTGTCTCTTGGCACCGCGGAAGATTGGAACCCCTTTTACCATCGCTTGGGTAGGTTGTAGATACGTTTTTTTTCGTCTTCTTCCTGTCTTCGTTGAACTTCATCGGGTCGCCATCCATCGGGATTCAAATTCCCAGTGGGTGCTCTCCCTCCGGCTACCGGAGTTCTTTGTATGGAAATCGTATGAGATGGTTTGACCACACACAACATCATTGTCATCCTCTGCCTCTTCAGTCACGGGGCTCTGGATTAGGTCGTTCGCTGTCGTTTGTCCTTCTTTAGAAAACAACAGATAAGGGAAGGCATCAAGAGGGGTTTCTTACGCGTCTCTATTTGGGATATCCTCCGAGACAACGCTTGAGCCTTAACTGTTATGGTAATGATGAAAAATGATCAGTTACGTCCAAACTCAGCATAAAATGACAGAACGGGGAACAAATTGATGTAGACTCGTTAATCATCTATTTAAAATATTCGTCATTTCTCTGATTTTCTACTTCCACCGAACAACGATAGATGGGTCATTCTCCCATTTTGTACGAAATTAGAGTTCTCGTTTCCATAAAAAAATTCAAAAATTTTTTTTCCGTTAATCCTTTCTTCTTAGTCTACTGACCATGCTTAAGAAAACTTTGTTCATAGAAATTTGTATTCCAGGAGATACATGATCATGCTTGAAATCATTGTAGTGAGGGAATTAGGCAACGAGTGAGGGAATTAGTTAACAGTACAATTCAACTCATAAAACATTAAATTATCACATGAAGTCACGAAATGAGTATTTGAGCTCTTTATTAAGATAAATCTAACTACCAGTATACTCGGTTTGGCATGAGTAATTACTTTGAAATGTATGGAATTTAAAAACAATAAAAACTCTGCCTATGCCATCCATTGCACCCTTGCCGTGGCCAGGAAGAAAATAGTTCCACATGGCAATTCGAAGTTTTGGGGCAAGAACTTCGAGAGCATGGGATAGGGGATTACAAAAAATTATGGGGCCCGCAATTATTTTTTTATTAGATATCAAGCAAAAATCAATTTAAAAAAATTCCCTTTTTATTCCAAAAGTTTTCGAATTTCAACCCTCCCTTGGATTACAGGCATATCCCCGGCTGATGTACTATGATTTTTGAGCCGAATGTCATAAACATTGGTCCTGTAGTTCCGGAGAAAATCAACAGGAGGAGAATTCTTTTTTAATCGATTTTGCGAATATACATATAGGTATCTTGAAACGTAAACTAACTAATTTCGAGGGAGGGTTATTATTATTACATACATATCTTTGCATGATTGATTTCAAAGGTTCATTCTTGAAAATAATGAACCGAAAGTTCATAGTGTATCATGGACATCATTTTTCCACGTTCTTTCTGATTTCCTCAATATAGGTGAAGTGAGGGAGTTAAGTTTTCTCAGATTATTAGGGGTTTACCCCTCTCTCTACCTGTGTTTTTAAGAAAAAACAACGAAACCCATATCTCCCTATCATAATACTCAAATTAACGCAAATGAACTAGATTCAAACTCACCTGATCAAGATATACCTAATCGAGTGAGAGAATTAGGCTTTTGATTTGACGAGGGCAGTCTTGGTCTTTAAAATTTTCTCACAAACTGCAGAAATAGACGGATACTGCGCAAAACGTTACCCGCAGTTTGGCGGAAACTTTGTCAATATTGCCGACACTTCAAAACATAAAAGGATGCTCTGGGAAAATGTGCCACCATGTTAAAAAAATTGTGAGGGAATTAGGATAAACCTTATGGACATAGGTATTTAATGTTACACACAGCTAGGTAAACAATTTGGGGCACTACTGATTATATTAATCGTTAGCTTATAACATAAGAAAGACTCAGGAAAAAGAAAAAGAACGATACTTGATGTAAAATGAATTTTGCAACCCGTCTATTCCTCAAACCTCTGCAAATATTGATTTTCTTCAATTTTCGGTAGCCATTTGCATAATTTGAAACAATGAGTTTTTATTTAAAAATGGCCGTGAAAAATAAAAGCCGAGTGAAATACGGTGATTTATACCTTCCTAGTTCTAAATACAACATGAAATTTAGTATTCCGTGGGTTTTAATAAATTAATGCAAAATTACCATCCATTAGACCAAAACCACCTTATTAATATTTTTACCTAACTTCATCATTGAAACGATTGGGCCACAAAATGAGTTTTTTCTTCTCTATTAATTTATCTTATTTCCATTAGTTTCCGCTATTAGTTAGGGCAATAAAACTGCAAGATGCATTATTATCGATTTTAGTGGTTCCGGCATTTTTTCCACCAAAACCCCCAGGATCGAAACACTGTGTGGCGCGGAGCACCCCCTTACACCCCTGTTTTCCCATGTAGAAACGTCTGTTCTAGTTTATTTTGAAGTGGAGAAATGATGCCTTACTTACTTATCGTTATCGACGACTTATCTACCAACCTTTTGGTGATGTACATATAGGTAAACTAATTCATTTATTTATTCCTTAACATTGGTAGGTAGTGAGAAAGTAAGGACGTAAATTAACGACAGAACCAGTTTGCGCAAAAAGCGATATCGTTTGCTACGCCCGGGCTCATTGTAGACAAGCGGGGGCCGCAGTTGTATAACGGGCCGTTATATGCGTCGATAAATACAAAACTATCTCGCCCTGGTGAAATCGCTCCTCGAAAATATGGTCAGGGTCGATGGGAATCGTAATTTTCTCACAAGGGCCGTTGCATGAAGCTCGCGGATCTTCGTTATTCACATTCAACTGCCCCGACGACGTCAAATCGCAACGAGTTCTGTATGAGATCGTAATTCATAAATGGCGCTTTTACTTTCATCGCAGCCGTGTTGTGGTGTAGGGTGTTGTTGATTGGGGTTGAGCGGTAGTAAATAATCCATCATCGTTGGCTACGTGGGGTCCAATGGAGTCAGGGACCAAGTGCTCGTGTTGGCTGATGCAAGTCGCTTATTCGCCTACCTATACTGCTCATTGCGGAATCAATGATGGAATTCATTAATTTTAAAATTATAAATCTTTGCGAGTGCATAGAAAGCTAAAATACTACCTACCTACCTGTATTTATTGACCAATAGATTTCCCTGTAGGTATTGGCTCTGGTACCTACGTCTGGAGTCCTGAATTATATTATTATTGGTAGTCTATCGATTCAGCATTTTTGATAATATTCTATCGAAGGCAATGTTGCATTGCGAAATCAATGATGGAATTCATTAATTTTAAAATTATAAATCTTTGCGAGTGCATAGAAACCTAAAGTACAAGGTAGGTACATACCTTTCTGTGTTTATTGGCTATATGTGTGCATGTACAGATTCCTTGTCACGCCCAAAGATACACATGGAACACAAATCGATCTGCAGGCTCTTAAACGCAAAAACAAGAGAACATTTCGATTTTTGAGTACACAATTCTGTCGAGTTGGTGAACTGCCCAGTAGATGAATATTTAAGCTCTGAAACCATCGTACTGCCACTAGCTAACGTCGTTAACCTATCTTCCCAAGAAAATCTCATTATAAAACTACGTTAAATAAATGCTTTTGACATCAAAAGACAACACAAAAAATAATAGGTTGAATAGAAACAACGGTTCAGAAAAAATAACGAAAATAAAATAAGAAATGCATTTTCACCCAATGGATGAACAGCAAACTCCATGTATGAACGTTCAAGACCCAGTAGATGAGCAAGTAGGTACTTTTTGTAAATACCTAAATATCTAGGTACCTAAGAAGAAAACTCAGCTAGACAACAACAATATTATTAAAATGGGTTTCAACACATTTTTTGTATTTTGTACAAAATAATACTTAAGCCACAGTATATCACATAGAAAACTGTTCTTGATCTTGAGAAAACGCATTAAAAATTGTAAAAGTGAGGAAAAAAACTTGAAAACTGCAAAACAAACTCGCCTTCATCAATTGGACTCACACGTAACACACTTAAAATTTCCTTGAGCAAATTTCATGCCACCACACTTTACAAAAAGCACATTGTATCCAATCGTTGTTAGGTGGGCTTTCATACATTTCGCCACACCCAGGGCATATAAGCTGTAGCTGCTGTTTGCAGCTACTTTAAAGTAGCTTCTAGTTGGAATCACTTTTTTGACCAAATTACGACAAATAGTGTGGTTGTATGCTGTAGCTAAGTTACTTTTAATCGAGTAGATGTCATTGTAGCTAGCTAGTGCTCAACACTACTCAACTATCACCGACCAGATCTATAGAAGCTCAGAGAATGCAAAACACTATGCGCGTAAATAGAAACAGATTGTACCTACCTAACAAATCCGTGGCAGAAGTGAAGATTGGTTGTCGATTAGGATCGGAAGATGTGAAGATTTTATAACCTGAACTTCCATCATCACAGAGTTTGAATTGCACCTAGATTGAATGGCACAGTATTATCATCCTACCCCATTTCAATTAAACACTTATGGTATGTTCCTACACTGCTTTCAACTATGAAACTATACAAAAAGGAATAATTTCCATGCAAAACAATATTGCCTACATACAAGCTCAGCCTACCGCAGGCCTCAAAATACTATTTATTAATCAAGTAGGTATTCAATATTTTAAGTAATCAACATACCTTGTTACTAGGAAACTGTGGTTTGCATATTGTTTTATACTTAACATTTTTATATTTTGTGCGGTTTTGAAGAATAAACTTTTCTCGTTTCACTACAGTAACAGCTACAAGAAGGAATGCCTAGAAACATCGGGCGGGCGTGTTGAAGACAAATTGACTGGGGGGGGGGGGGGGGGTTATAACGGAAAAGTACCCTATTTTAATCACTCCTTGAAGTTTTTGGGCAATGCATCCCTTAATTTTTTTCATCTTCGAAAAAAGCTTCTTAAATGCGCTTTGCTTATAAAGACCATACAATAAATCAGATGGGCACTTTACAAAGAACGTATGCCAAGTCTGTGTCGATCAATTTTAGTTTTGCACGTGCACTATAGTTATTAGATCACAAATTGCGATATAATTCATACGGGATATTTTTGAAACATATACCCATCTACTACCCGAATTTTAACGGAATCAGACCAACAGATGATAAGAAATCGACGTTATGAGAAATCAACGTTTGCGCATGCGCACAGACTACTATTTATGTGACGGCAATGAAAGTTATAGGGAACCGTCTAGAAGCTATCCCGCACGATCCCTGAAAATTGCATCTAAATCGTTCCGTTAGACGCGGAGTTTTGCCTGTGTCAATTGATGATTGTTTCGCGCATGCGCAATGGTTATTTTATATTTTGTAAGTTTTTGAAGAATAAACTTTTTTTATTTCACTGCAGAAGACACCTACATACCTACCAACCGAAGTCTAGTTCTATTTTAATCACTTCTCGAAGTTTTTGGGCAACGCATCCCTTAATTTTTTCAACTTCGAAAAAATATTCTTAAATGCGCTTTGCTTATGAAGTAAATAAATAAATCTGTGTTGAAAATAAAGATAAAATTTTTGTTGAACATATACCCTATTACCTACCGAGTTTGAACGAAATCGGACTAACAGATGATGATAAATCGACATTATGAGAAATGCACGTTTGCGAATGAGCGCAGACTGTTGTTGATTCGACAGCACTGAAAATTAAATGGGAACTTGGTATAGTTTTGGATATAGTGTTATAGGATTTACCATAGACAGGCAGACAAGGAACCAAAATTGAACAGCAAGCTCTGATACGCAAAAAGCAAATGGAAATTTGGTTTTTGGAGGACACAAATTTTTCGACTTCAATAACGAACACAAAGCTTCCGGACGGTGATCAGTAGTGAGGAAGCAAAAGATAATGATAGGATAATAAATGCAATCCTTTACTGCTTGACTTCACTCCCACCAACCTGCAGTTAGTATTACCATACTGTATTACCATGATTACCCTGATTAAAATAACCCTGAGTTGTGGGACTACTTCAATAACTCTGATAAAATTACAAAAAAGTCGATGTTCAATTAGTAATTGAATTTCAAAGTATTTAGTCCTCAAAAAATACGGGTATTCGTAAAATAAAGGAAAAGTACGATTACTTTTTTCAGCGCCAAACATTGCTGTTGAATTGTACCACATTTAAATGTCTATTTAAATAACCAGCCATCATATACAATTTCGAGCAATATGTTTTGCTGCGATTTTTTACTTTTTTTTTGCATGTTCTTCAATATTTTTTCGCATAATGAGCGTGTTTTCGGGCGCAATAAATGTAACGCTATCATTCACTTTATTTAGGTACCTACCTATTGCTATTAATATTGAGGCAAATGTAACATTTTAAGCAATTTTCGGGATTTAAATCAATTTTGTAAATATTGATTTTTTAGTTATTTTTACAGAGGTTATTAAAATAGGTACTCATCTTCACAAGTCAGGGTCATTTGGATCATGTTTGATAATAATTATCATAGTATTTCACAAATCGAAGTTCTAGTCCTTAGGGAGAGCGGTTCAACGTACAGCGTTGCGGATGGTTTTAATCGATTCTTTGGGATTATATTTATCATTGGCAAGCGAAAAATCATTTCACTGATACCATGAAAGTTTTCGAGATATCGACATTTCAACATGTTAGTCCTTTAATGCGATTTCTAGCCCAATTTTCATAAATGTGATTTCAAGCCCAAGTTTCATAAAGTTTGGTGGAGTAGTTTTGGATAAAATCTCTGGACGGCGGACGGACATATTTTTATTATATTTATCTTTTTATTTTTTAAAGTTATTTATTTTATTTTTATTTATTTATTTTTATTTTTGTTCGGTTTTTGGATTCTACTCATCTTGAAACGTAAACCAACAAAATTTTGAGGAGGGGTTAAAAAATTGTTTTTTTTGGTCGATTACAAAGGTTTGTTATTGAAAATAATAAACCAAAATTCGTGTCTATTTCATGATATTGTTATAACGAAAGCATAATTAAAATGTATTATGAGAAACTGAGTCCTGCTTTTGCATAAAATCATTGTTATATAAGCATTATAATCATGTTCCATGTTTTTGAATTGGAGCAGTAGGCCCTAAACAGAAAGATCTGGGGAGTCCAGTGCAACTGTTCACATCGGCTTTTTTTGCAGGAGTAAATTGAAGGCAAATCACGAATTCCCGTAAGTGCTTCCCAACTACTTAAGGTAGATAACCTTCTTTTTTTCTCTCAGTACCTAGATCGGTACTCCGGCACGTGTCTTGAGAATTCGTAAACAATCAGGGAACTTTTCTTTTATGGTGTCAATCAGTGTTCATTGGACTCCGTCCAGTACAAGAGGGAAACAAAGAGAAACTGATTCATACAAAAACAAAATAAAGGTTTAGAGTTGTTCCTAAATACCTACCTATTTATTACTTAGGTACCTACGAAGATCCCCAATCAGCGCCTTCAACTTGTCAGATGCCAGTGTTAATCGGTGTGAGTTGCGGGTTTAGTATTTCGCATCTGGGGAAGGTTTTACTGCTTCAGGTTATCGTTATCAACAAGACATTGCGATTTGCGGTACTCTGTACAATATTTTTGTTATTTTGAATTCAATCTTTGCAATTTATGCATAAGCTTTTATTTTCGGAGCACTAACCCTTGAGTTAATTGTAATGCGTGTTATTCTACTCCGTTCTGAATGATATGAAGAATCGTAGACTTGTGTTTCAAGGAACAGGGCAACAGAAAATATCAAGGTAGCTCAACCTGTTTTCCATCCCTGCAACCCATCATGCTCGTAAGTTTTATTACGTACACTTAATTTCACTCGTGTTTGACCTCCACTAATGCACATTATGATTTATTAATGATAAAATTACGGAGGGTGACATCTCCAGTGTGTGAACGAGAGAGGAGTAGACTCAACTTCATAAATACATTACCAAGCTCCTATTCAATTCTTTTCACGTTTTTCCGGTAATCGAAATTATATAAGAAAATTCAGATTTTTGCGTTCAGAATCAACACTAAAACAAATAATAAAAAAAAGTTGTTTGCCAGTTGGTGAACGATTACCTAGTCCCCAGTCTGGGAAAAATAACCACTACTTTTTAATCAAATAATTTTGTTCATCATGTTTCATTCTCTCTTCCTGGTTTTCGAGTCAAATTGTCAATCTAACAGTCTGAAAAACCGTTAAATTCGAAAATTTTATATTCCCTAAACTGATATTGAACTTTATTGTCGGTAGGTAGGTAAGTACCTGTACTGCCCTGCAAAAACGCCGTATCTACAAACTACGTGAAACCGAGAAAACTGGGGGGAAAGTTGAAAGCCAACTGCGTTCTTTCTGAAGGCTGTAGATCCCTAATTTCGTTTGCCTAATTTTTATTATTACGTGGCTGAACCATTTTACTCCGAACATTCTCAAGTAAAACTTGACTCTTCTCCAGATAAACTTGAAGCACACTGGTATAAGTTAGAAAAGATTATATAGGTGTGTGTTTTTGATGATTCTATAATCTTTACTTGCAGACCTCGGAACCTTCATTGTCGTTCAAACGCATGAATATTGGAGAGTTGCTAGTAGGTTCTATCGTATTGATGCCATGTGTGGTAGGTATCTACTAGGTCCAGGAAGAGCAACAGCTAATACTAACCAAACAGAGGTAGTATCCACGAATCGATGCATGATATCTCCGGTCTCACATCCATGTTGTATTGCTGTATCAATATATCCATATTGATATATATCATATCAATCAGTTGTATTGCGGTAAAGCGGGGTATCAATCCCATGTGGTATCACATGGATATCACCAGACTTACTTGGGAGTCAATATAGAGTTCCTAGCAGGTTCTATTGTTGTATATACCACATGTAGTATCTACTAGGTCTAGGGCAAGCAATAGCTAATGCTATCCAAAAAAGTTGTGGTATCTCCAATCTCACATCCGTATCAATGAACCAATCAGTCATTTCAAGGTAAAGCAGCCTACCATGATACTGCATCGGATCGTAGATATCAAGCATTAAAGCTATGCCAATGTGTCTACTATACAGTCTCTTCTATTAATTAGTAGTTGTTGTTAGTTAGCTTATGCATCAATCCACTGTGAACCCCTTCTGCACTGTTGTGTGAAACGAACTTGTAGACCACAATGCCTAGTAATTTCAACTATGATTTTCAGATGTAATGAGAATGGTTATTGCTCTTCCAGCTCTCTGCATGAGATACCTCCAAACTGCTAGAAATCTTAACGTTACCTCATTCGTCATGTCGAAAAAATCAAAAAAAGGTACAGTTCTTCCTACTGAAAAGAAACCATCTGACAACCTTCCCGTTGAATTGGACAAATCGGGAAACATACGCATCAAGATTTGCGCCAAACCCGGAGCAAAAGCCAATGCTATCACAGGCATTGAAGAGGAAGGTATGGTTTTCACTAATTTTGAATTGATGTATCATTGATAGTGAGTCCAAACTGGTTAGTTTCTGTGCTGGAAAAGTCTAGCCATCTGTTAGAATTAAGCGAATTAGTCGAAGGGTCCTGAAGTTTTAAGATTGAAGAAACAATTATGACTTGCAGTGCAGCTAAACAATTCCATTCATGAAAAAATATGTAATGTACTGGGATATGAAAGTTCTTCGTGAATATACCCCTTCTGCTAATTTTGTTCTGAAACCTTAAGGCATTCTCTTTCTGATCTTCATCAATCAGTTCATATGATAATGTTGGCATTCAATTCGCGAGAGAATCTATGGAGTGTAAAAGCTGAACAGCTACGTAAAGGCGAATTAGCAAATAATATGTTGTGTCATGCAAGTTAAATTATGTAGGGTCCATTTTTGCCTATAGTATATTTTCCTGAGTTGGGAACGATGTATCTACAAATGAAGATAGTTATCCAACCGTAAGCCTGGCTTAGATACAGCTTTCTTAAATGTTCAAATTCAATTCAAGCCCATCAATCTACATCACGTAAACCTTCTAGCCTTAACACCAAAATGAAAAACTGGAATTTAATAATAATTTTTTTCTTTTTTTTATGCCAAAGCGCTGCATATTGAGTACCACTTCTGCTAGACAATCTTGCTGATAGAGTCCAGCAGAACGCTCCTACTGGCAATTAACTGTAGATAGGAATAACCGTACATCCTCCAAAGCAGGACAAAGATCATTGTGGGATGATGCCATTTATTTTCCCAAGTTGCACGGAGGACAAGCAGAATCGTCCTTCATTCCGATTGTGTGTAGCTGTTTCTGGATACAGCCTATGGTCATCCTAATACAGAAATATTCCTAGAGCATATTTTTTGTGGCATGCCTTCCAGAAACAAGGATATTGTAAGAGAAAACAGGCTGATTCCGGAGTTCCCCCATAGGAAAGTAAGATAAACTGGAAGAATCTAAACATGATTCCGTATCAATTCACACGTTTTCCTTTGGAGTGAAAATGAATGATTTGTCTCTATTGTTAATTAATCTATCCATCAAAAGGACAGCCTTTCACAGGGATGTAAAGAAGGTCCCTCTGATCAAATAAGTCACTCTGAATGGGTCATCCCCTAAGGGAACTCGTTGATAGCCTAATCAAAATGAGGCAAATGGTATTTTAAATATGCCATTAATTATAGTTATACGTTAAACGCACCACAAGGTTTAGACTGATACGATTAAAGGACTGTAAATAGGAGCTGTTCTGTATGGCTCCACTAGTTAAGTGTTAGTTATGGCTCCACTGTATGGCACCCTAGTTAACTATCTCGCCAGCTCCTTAGGTGGTCATAAGATTTACAAGATGAGGTTAGGTGTAGTTACACTGAGATTTTGGTGTTTCCTCATCCTATATCACTCTGTAAGTCATTGACTTTTAGTTCTGTTCAAGTTTTAAATGTAAATTCTACCTGTGAGTTTAGACGTCCTTATTGTTGCAGCTAAGAAAGATTAAATTCGTATTCACTTTGCAACCATAAAAGTTGGCCTGAAACTGAGTAGGTACCTACTCTTGGTTATTTGAACAACCTTCTTATTGAGTGTCGTTTCGCCAGTTGAAAAAACTGTTAATAATGTTCACAATTGTCTATATCTCGAAAATTACAGAACACGCCCCTCCCCCAGCATTAGTCGTAAAGAAATTGGTACTTAAGCAGATCCCAATATGAAAATGTTTTATATCAGTTTTCAATTTAAAACGTTTTGTCGATTTGAGGCTTCAAAGTAAGATTTAGAGTTTAGTACCTGTTAATAATCTTAAATCTGTATTGGGTTCTGTTAAATATATTGACGTTCAGGATGGAAGTAATGTTTCATAAGCTAAAGTTTATAAGGTTAACTGATAGGAAATTCGGTGAAAGAATTACTGACTATGAAACGGATTATTGGGATAAAAAATATGATTCTGTTTGTGCAAACGACCTGAATGAATCTCATCTTAACTTCAAATTCGATCTCACAGGTGGACAGTTGGTACAATGTAATAATTTGTTACATCCACTGTACTTGAAACAGTACCTTCCATCAGTTACAAATTACACTTAACTGTGTGAGTGTTGAACCAGAATTCCGGTTTGAGTAGGTAATGCATTCTGATGTAGTTAAAGGTGAGTAGGTACTTGTGTCTCCTATCTCACAGAAAAACATAATCTAGAATTCAGCTAAGATTATAAATTATTGTTACAGGTATCGGTGTTCAAATCAACGCCCCACCCATGGACGGAGAAGCTAATGCTGAACTCGTCAAATTCATCTCGAAGGTGTTTGATGTAAAAAAGAGTTGTGTAACTTTGGACAAAGGGAGCCGTTCACGGCAGAAAGTGATTTTGTTGAGTGAAACCAAATTGTCTGTCGATCAGACGTTGGAAATACTTAAAAGACATTCGGAATAACTTCTGTTTCAAGATAAGATCTTCTCTACTTCATCAACGGAATCAATCAATTATCGGCTCGTGTTAATGGTAACATTTTGTGAATTGTTCAAGTACCTATTTTACTTTATTATGAACTTTTACTGAACAAACAGACAGAAAGATGCTACTGTCATGATAATGTATATCCAGCTAGGACAACCTAGTGTCTTGTGTTTTATAATACAAATAGAGGCACCTAAGATTTCTCAATTTACATTGAAGTTTATAGTTGCCAAGTTCAGATGCATTATCCAGTACCCAATTCTTAGAAAATATCTACCCGCAACAAAACAATGAATCTCTTCTGATTCGGTAGTTTGTAATAATTTATCATGCGAGGGGTGCCTAAAAAGTATAATTCCTTTATGCAAGGGAAAATTGAAACTGGATTATTAAAGATAAAGATCGGTTCAACTTAAGGATGGTCTTAACGAAGGAATGAAATGGTTCAAGAATGGGGAAAGAAAACTGGGCTCTTTAGGCCTCGCAAGCCTTACCCCTGCCACGTAGGGACCCCACCGTGCGTTTTTGTTTTGAGCACAGACAAAACACGCAGCATAAAACTGCTGTGTACAATTTTTGGGATGTTAGGTCATGGCTAAAGCATGTTCCACGCGGAGAAGAAAAGAGAGGGAAATGTTTTTTGAAAAGCCTACCTGAACCATCCCCATCCATCTATAGACCTCCTAATCATCTTTTCCCAAGGTCTAAACAAATCCAAAAAGACTAAACTAGACACGAAGAAATGAGGAAAATGTCGATCTAAAAAACTTTACCCCCCCCTTCCCCATAAAAATTTGTTGGTTTACGTTTCAAGATGCGTAGAACCCAAAAACCGAATTTAAAAAAAATCCGTCTGCCCGCCGTTCACAGCTTTTCTACAAAACTTCTGTACCAAAGTTTATGTAATTTGGCTCTAAAATCATGCATCGGCCGGGGATGTGCCAGTAACATCGCATCAGTTTTGATCAACTCTAAAGGGTATTATTTAAGGGCTAACATATTCAAAAATCGAGATCTTGAAAACTTTTAAGGTAACAGTATTGATTTTTTGCTTGTCAGTGATATGAGGAAATGATGCTCTGCAAATATTGTTGTAAAGGCGATCATAGCAGAGCCGTAATGCATTAGAGTCCAGTCCCAAGGGCAGTGGCAGCAATGGTTCGTATCCCGGCAGAGATATTACATTTTTAAATTCTTTCTTCCTAGTCACTTTCAAGAAGTTATTTATTTATTTATATTTTTTTTTCTACATTCAAGTCTCCAAACCAAGGTCTTAAGGTCGCCAGAGGGAACATCTTCCTTTCACCTCCGGGATACGCTGGCAAGTATTTTTCCCGCTGGTTTAATATATTCCTGAGATGGTTGAGGGTCTGAGAGTGTGATGGCTCTTCTTGCTTTGGAATCTGCAACTTCGTTCCCCTTCGTGTACCAGCTAACATCAGTGAATTGAAAAGGCATAAGATACTAGCCTCTATTTTCTAGAGTCTCGATGATAAGGCCCCGGATTTGTATTTAGGTGGTTATGCTTTGGAAATCAATTATTATAATGAAAACTTCATCAGTTATGAGGCTTGTTCTTTAGATATTATAGTGGAAGGTAAGTGAGGTACCTACTTGAAGGAAAAATCACCCAGTACTGAAACCCTCTGCCCTGGAATGTGGTCATCTGGGCCAGGCTGGATCAGCGCACCTTGTTTGTTAACTTTATTATGTGGATCTACACAACTTTTGAGAAACAAAAGTCAACCACGAGAAGAGTCAAGCAGTTTTCACTCCCCCAATCTATTTCCATTCTAAACACCAATATAAGTCAAGAAGAAAATGGCATGAAGTAATCTGAACAGTACGAAAAGTTGAGACACACTTGAACTGGATTTGCCGAATGCTGGCCAATGTGTTTGCTATGAGCATGAGCCCTCTTTGATGATTAAGCGAAAAATCCACTGTGTGCACCGCATGTGAACCTTGCTCAGCTCGAGAGGACCATCCACGCTGCTCCAATGCTCATTTGTAAACCTTGCTCATGCTCGCTGCTCAGTCAGTGTAAAAGGGGCTTAAGATAATCAATGTAAAGTTAAAGTATACTATTATTAAGGACTGGGGAACTTACCCAGTCCAGAGTATTTACCTTTAGGTTGAAGGGGTTTTGGCCGAAGGAAGTATATTCCTTTCGATCCGGAGCTTTTCTGGACGCCGCCTGCCAAGAGTATTTGACCATGGTTTAGTGAAATTTGGAGGTTGTCATCTCTCTGGTCTGGATCATTCACTCCTAACATCCAGTTCCATTACCTGCTCTCTTAGAGCCTTAGAACGTGATCGAAATAGGACATTTGGTGGCGCTTTACTTGGTTAAGCAGGATTATCTGAGGAGCTCATTAAAACAATTCAACTTCTAGTTATATAAATTATATATTTCGTTACATTTTTAACCAATTGAATTGGCAGCTCCTATCAAAATCATAACATCATTATAGTCGTTCAGTCTCTATGAACATAAGGTAAATATACAACATTTGGTTCAGTGAGTAGGGTTATGTAACCAGAACAATTAATCACGAGATGACGATTACATTGGTTTCAGGAACGTATGCTTGAGATAAAATGGAACTCAATGTCAGATCTATATTCCTGGATGCTGCTTGCGAAATCCGGAGAAGCTTGAGAGTTTCTTGTGCCTCCACTTGAGTTGTCAACAATCGCTGGTTGACTTCGTTAACTTGGTCTTTTCCATAGCGAAACATCGACCGGAGGAATGATCTAAATCCTTCTTTGAACTTCCAATTGCTTTCTTCTGAAAATCCAAGATACGTACAGATTCAGAAGTCTGATAATGGCGTTATCATTTGTTACCAGGGTTTCCACTCCATGGGAAATTTTCCCTTCTGATCCAAGATTCTTCAGAGGGAAAAATTCCCGATCACCTCTTTTTTACTTTCTTCACAACAATGACTCCATTCTACTCCATAATGACAAATTATACATACATCATACATTCAAATACTTCAGGAAAGCTATCATAAATGCCCATTGTTTATGAACGTTGACACGTAAATCCCTCATTATTGAAGTGCCCAACAATTTTTCCACACATGTTGGTAAAATTTTAGTAGGTATGTTTTTAAGTCTCAGATTATTCTGATTCCGTTTCAGTTGGAGATGATTCTGCATAAGAATGCATATCAATTCATTTTAAATTTTGAAAAATATTGACCAACTCGGCATATATTTTTCATTTGCGGACAAGCAAATTAAATTCCAAGTACAAAGTTGTTCAAGTATTAGTTGATAAACTTACGCAATTTTTTGTGGAATAGAGAGTTGTACTTCGGGTTTTGACCAGCAGTATTGGTGTCTTCTATTTTTGAAGCAAATGCGCTTATGGTGATGTTGAGATCATCTGAAATTATAATAAATGTACCATAAATAAATAATATATATATATATAATTTGAACACTTCTAATACAAAAAACAAAAGCAAATATCATTTTAACGGTTTCGGAAAACATCGTGATAATTGTGGGAAAATGTGGGCCATCCACTTCATCCACTTGCTAAGGGCTAGACGTTTGACAGGGTAAAATTCGACATGAGATCATCAAATCAACTTGAGGAACATAGTAAAAATCGCCTGTAAATTACGACAGATACGATACAGCTGATATAATTCTAATGGAATTCTCACTTCAGGAAATCGAGTTTATTATAGATTTTGGCCTCTGAGGATGGACTAGTGAAGCGTTGGCGGGTGATTTATTTCATCTCATTAATTTTCAGCTAGTGGGTGCTTCCGTAAATGACGATATACTTGGATTCTGATTTAAGTACAATTGCATTTGGATATTAGCTATTGTTAAATACAGCAGGACTATCAATGTGTAGGTGTTAATTTAATTAATTTCTCCTAGGTACTGCGGTTACATTTAGATAATGTATAATAGTCTTCATGTAATAAATTATAAACAATTTTCTTCGTAGAAGGGATACCTAATATGAACTAAAGAAATAAACCTTTGTGTAATTATTTACAGCGTGCTTTTTTTCCAAGATGTTTAGCTTTTGGAATATACGCACCTTAAAACGTCAAAGATTCAAATTTTGAGGAGGTTGCGACTTATTTATCTTTCTTGATCGATTACAAAGATTCAATATTGAAAATGATGTATGATTCACCAAAAAGCTCTTTCTGTGGACGGATGGCCATCTCCATCGTTTCAACAGATTTCTATAGTTTGCGATACAACTTGCTCTTACAATATTTTCAAAAGAGGATGAGGAATCCATTTTGTCGTGGCGAAGGATTTTTCTAGGTATTTCTAATAAATGGTCACATGAAGAAAAGCGCTGCAAATAATTACCCAAAGGTTTATTATTTCTGTGTTAGATAGCCCTTCTACGCAGATCCAATGGTCTATAGGTAATTATGGTGAAATCCACCCCCTCTTGCCAACAGCCCTTTTCAGGGCTACCAAAAAGAGGTAGATACAACACAAAAATATTTACAAGACGTCGAATTATAACTCCGTCAAACAAAATATTTCACCAGAGAGAAAATACTAAATTCTCTCCCAAAAGTGAAATATTAAAGAATAACACACAAGGCGACCTCCCCAAACATTTACTGGGCGAGAGAGATGCGACAAACATCTCGAAACAAGTCGCCTTGAATGAGAAACCTCAAACAGGAAAACTCAAGGTCGTTCAGCCACCCCCGGGGACCCCGTCACAGCGACGGACGCAGGGAAACCACCTCGAAAGACCAACTCAGCTATCAGATGCACAGATACTGAGAAAACACTGTGCGAACCAATGAGATTGCACAGTCGAATTTATGAAATTAAGCGGACCAACCAGGAGGCGGCAGGAGGCGGCCACCTCCCTATAAATACCCCGCTGGGAGACCCCCTACGGCTGAGTGGAGATTAGTCTGTGACGCATCCGACACACACATCGGAGCGGCACTAGAACAAGAAATTACAGACAAACATGGCTCGAAATCGTACCAACCATTGGGATTTTTCAGTAAAGAAATTCCAGAACAATGGAAGAACAAAGCATCGTTCGACAAGGAAATGTTCGCCGTTTACCAAGCGTGCATTCACTGGCACAACGACTTGGACGGCAGATCTTTCCATATTTGTTCGGATCACAAGCCTCTGCTAGGCACGATGCTTAAGAAGAATGCACATTTTTCTAAAATGAGATTAAGATGGCTAACATACATCTCTCAAATGACGAGTGACATTCGTCATATTTCCGGAGAGAGCAACGTCGTCGCCGACGCACTCTCCAGACCCTTTGATCCGGTTGAAATTCAAACGAAATCGATTTCAACCCAGACGGACGAGGGTCCACCCATAGCCGAAATTTCGAAAATTACGGCTGCAATAGAATGCAATCTTCTACTGCACATTTCAAATTCACAAATTCGTTCTCCCCCTACCGCGGAGGACAAATTGAAACTCACACGAGTTGAATTCTCTCAAGGAGAAATTTGGTGTAACCTAGACCTAGGACACCCTAGACCTTATATTCCAAACGAAATAAGGGAAGAAATAATAAGCCAAATTCACAATTTGGGACACCCAGGTATACACTCTACAGTGTATAAAGTTAAACAACGATATTTTTGGCACGGACTCCGTGCAGATGTCTCAAACTGGGTCCGAGCGTGCGAAACTTGCCAACGAGCAAAAATCACGCGCTCCGTGAAGCTCCCTTACTCCGAATTCGAAACGGCAAACAAATTTTCACACGTACACGTTGATATTACCGGACCCTTACCTTTAGCTAAAGGAGGGAAACGTTACATTTTGATGATGGTTGATAGAGCAACGGGTTGGCTAGAGGCAGTCCCTCTTAACAACATCGAAACAACCACAATCACAAACGCCTTTATCAATATTTGGGTAGCTTCAAAGGGTGTACCTAAATACATCACAAGTGATCAAGGCACTCAATTTGAATCAGATCTGTTCAATTCCATTATGGAACGTCTCGGAGTAAAACATACTCACACGTTACCATACAAACCATCAACAAACGGAATGGTAGAACGCAGAAATAGATCTTTGAAAGAGGCTCTCAAAGCACAAAACGAAAATTGGCTCGACGCACTTCCCAAAGTCCTACTCGCCATGCGTACGGCAGTAGACCCGGCGACCGAAACTACGCCTTTCCAAAAAGTTTACGGAATTGACGTACCACTCCCTGGAGACATTTTCGTAACTTCTACGAACCTTTCGGAACCTCTTTTCTTCCGGCCTACGCATATTAAACATAATAATACGAAATATGCCGTAAACATGCCCAAAAATTTGGATACATGTACTCATGTCTATATCAGAGTGCCCACACAGCTCACCTCTCTGCAATGTCCTTACACGGGACCATTCAAAGTGGTTAAAAGAGATAAGTTTTCGGTTACAGTGCAAATTGGCGAACATACTAAAAAAGTTCCCAAACAGCAAATCAAACCAGCTTATACTCTACACTCGGAAGAAGCTGTATCACAAGGACAATCTGTGTCACAAAATCAGACAGAAAGTAAGGAGAAAACTCCCCGAAAATCTGCCAGAAGGCACGTCCCCTCTACCAAATTCGACGAGAGGTGGGTAACGGCGCTCGAATCACCCCAACCGGCGTCGTCGTTATTAACACGACGTCTTGGGAGGGCCCCTGTGGTGAAATCCACCCCCTCTTGCCAACAGCCCTTTTCAGGGCTACCAAAAAGAGGTAGATACAACACAAAAATATTTACAAGACGTCGAATTATAACTCCGTCAAACAAAATATTTCACCAGAGAGAAAATACTAAATTCTCTCCCAAAAGTGAAATATTAAAGAATAACACACAAGGCGACCTCCCCAAACATTTACTGGGCGAGAGAGATGCGACAAACATCTCGAAACAAGTCGCCTTGAATGAGAAACCTCAAACAGGAAAACTCAAGGTCGTTCAGCCACCCCCGGGGACCCCGTCACAGCGACGGACGCAGGGAAACCACCTCGAAAGACCAACTCAGCTATCAGATGCACAGATACGGAGAAAACACTGTGCGAACCAATGAGATTGCACAGTCGAATTTATGAAATTAAGCGGACCAACCAGGAGGCGGCAGGAGGCGGCCACCTCCCTATAAATACCCCGATGGGAGCCCTCCGAATTTCATTCCACTCTCCGCTCTCGACGACGACACACTCTGAAGTACGAAGAATTCTACACGCTCTACGCTGACGAACCTTCTGCCTTACGAAGTCATCTCAAGAACGGCTTCCTACTGCTTTCTACAAGCCAGACCTTCTCTCCACACAGATCTCGCATTGGCATCTACGAGTCCAGTGATTATTCATCCTGCTCATTGCCCAACGTAGTTCATCTGTCAGGACGCCACCCGGTACAGCTATCGATATTCTCTTTAGCTCGTACGCCCGAGGGACGTTCCGAGCCGTGTCGCCCGGGTTTCGTAGCATTAAGCTCGTAACCGACCGCTGTGGGCACGCCGGTAAATTACTCAGCTCCTCCGCTCTAATTTACCGTCTAAGGAAGCCTTTTTCAAGGCTACGAGGTAGGACCCTGACACACGAGCATTGGAAAGACGCTCTGTCGAGCGAGTCCACCTCCAAAACCCTCTATTTTTCACACATAGAGGCATCGAAACGAGCTAAAACTCGATCATTTCGATGGAACGTCGGCCTTCCTACTTCCCCTTGCAAGGGGAGGCGGACGACGGCGAAGCCGGGCCGAGTAGCCCACGTAGTGCTCCCTACCGGCTACACGGCGAATCCGCTGAACCCAGCGACAGCGCAAGGCGCGACCCTCACGTCCGGATCGCCTTCTCGCCCGACGTATTCGTTCAAGAAACGTTCGAGCAAGCCTCGCCTATACAAAAGATCGAGGAAACCTTTCAGACTCGCTCTGAAGCCGATCATTACGATTCGACCAAGCTGTCCGAATACCCACGATATTCGACGCAGGCTTACCCGGCCGATCCGAGTGTCAAATACACTCCAAATGTACAAAAAGCGAAGGATACTTTTCAGTACCTCAACCAAGCTCAACATATTCCCCTTTCAGATATAAATCTAAGGCCGGAATATTACAAAACGGCTCAGTACCAAACTGATCGAACCCAGCACTTGCTACGCGAGCCCAGCGCTCCACGCGGCTGCGACACGAACTATCTCCCCTTTCAGTCCGCCAAACCAGTTGACCTTGGCGGATCCGCCCGCATTCCTCGCGGGAATGACCCGGAGACCAACCCGCATAACCGGGATATAAATGTCCGACTTGGCCTACCTACGCCAAGTAAAACCTATCTAAATCCACTACAGTAATTATTAAGCCCCGTATGTAATACATGATCAGAACATGGCGCATCGTGCCTCCCAAAAGGGTTAACACCTTTACAGTTCCAAGACCCCGCAATTTTACGCTTCACAATAAATGTTTAAATAAAAGTCGATAGGTAAGGAAAGAAGACAGGTTCAGAAGCCCCTCAGCTGATCAGTGCCACGATGGAGCTCCATCTAAATAACAGCACCATGAGTCGATTAGGAAAGAAATTGGCCTCAGAGGTTCCAAAGCTGATCTAGGTCCCTCCATAGTTTGTAATTGTATTCCAGTTCATGAAAAATGAGCTTTGGGATAATATTCATCATTGAAAAGCAAGAAATGGAGAAATTAAAATAATTTGATTAATCATAAATACACATTATTAGCCCCTTTAAACGTAACAAGAGTTGAAATCTAAGAATAGTAGTAGATACATATCACAGGTACAAATCGACATCGATCGATGCACCCACGAACTGAAATTAATGAGATAAAATAAGACACCTAACTAAGACTCACTATAGGCGACAAAAGTTACGATAAACTCAATAATAAAAATAAAATAATAGTAATAATTATAAAACTGAATTGAGAACAGAACTTTTTATTAAAATTTTCTGATAAACTCAATTTTGAGGTGAAAATTCTATTAGGATTATAACAGTTGATACGATCTACAGCATAGTTATACAGGGGAGCAATTGCTTTGAAGTAGTAGGTAGGTAAGTATTCAAATTTAGTAGGTTAAATGAGGAAATTATTAAGAGCAGCCTGGTTTTACATTCTCGGCCACATGTAATCTCATTCTACTGTTTCTATACGCTGTCTCAATAAAACTTCAATAATATTATGGCAAACATCGAACGTGTAAGTAAGTACACGATTGGTGGCAGCTAATTTTGAAAAGGCGTTAAGTTTTATAGGTACATTAGTTTCAAATTGGGTTTCACAAACTGTCTTTTAGCGAATTTTTCAAGAAAATTAAGCTATTGCTCTCGCCTCAAAATTTGTAGAATGTGAATTTTAGAAAAAATTTTATGCAGAAATCCGTTTCAGGCTATTCTGAAGTTTAACGCATTTTTTTATGTATGTATGTATGTATGTGTCATTCCAGACGATAACTGTCCGTAGAATTGTGCTAGAAACTTCAAACAAATTTTAAAATGCTAAGGACACAAAACGAAAGTTCAAGTTCGTTGGCCAGCATGATCGGATTACATCTTCGGGTTGAAAATTTCAAAATAGCCTGTTTTTTGCGATTTGTTGTGCAAAATAATTTTTTCAGCATACTAACATGTGGTATATTCGGAATCAGCGTAAAATTTCCTATAAGAATATGTATCAAGTTTTCAAAAACTTGAAAAGTTGAAAAACCAGTCAAAAATCGAAATAATGTGCCGTTCGCTGGTTGTAAAAATCGGTAATATATGCATGAAACATTGTAAAATTCAGCTTGAACTACCCTTATGGAAGTATCCCTGTATAACCAATCCTAGAACCATGCTGCTTAAAACGTAGGTAGTAGGTGCTTTAAAAAAAAAATGTAATCACAACTGATGAGTTCACTCTGTGCATGTGTTAATAATTTGATTCCATGTTTGTCTTTCAAAATCATAAACTAAAATTTCTCAACACGATAAATAGCGACTGAAATGTCGAAGATTTCTTCAAAAATTCGCTCATGGGGTCATGCTGCATGACTGGACTTTTTTCAAGGTTATTTTATTCATTTTTTAACTTTTATGTTGACAATATTAATGGCAACAGGCCTCCCTGTTAACGTTGCAATAAACACAACATTTGTGGCTACACCTTCTCATGAAGACAACCCTAAGTATTTGCAAGTGGGAAGGAATTGTATGGAGGCCGAATACAATGATGGGAGTAGACCACAGTCAATTTTCTTAAAGGTATGGGAGCAAAACGCCGGTAGTCACTCATAAAACCACAATGTGATCACGGCTTCCAGGCACTTCAGCCTGCTATCCAGAATTTGGGTCATGAAAACTACTTCGATTGTAAATATCTGTATATTGAGGCAGTGGGAGGCGTCTGTCCCTGAGTAGGCATAGCAAGCTGCAGTCGCATCATGGGAACCCAACCAATGTACTATTGCAAAGGAGTAGTAGCTATGTTCCAACGTCGGGTTAGCACCAAGGTCGCCCAGTTTCATGGAAATATGGAATACTTCGGAGCTCACCCGAAGTTCAAAACGCGTTAACGGTAGTTCAAGTTTGGCATAATGGATGTGAAAACAAACGTAATAGAGAATGTTATGCGGATTGTAGTTTACCCAAGGGTAGCAGGTTATTTCAAAATGCGCATTTGTAGGGCTCGGAGATCTCGATGAGACCCTGTCAAAAGTGTGGGGATGCTTGGGGGACTCCCAGAGCAGCACTGGGGGCGCTCCAAGATCTGTTGGAACACGGAGCTCTCAACCCCATAACGTTGGAACGCAATTTCAAGCTCTGAGCTCCTCTAGGGCTTCCTTTTGCCCTTGTTGGAACAAAGCTAGTACCTACCTACTCCTGCAGAGTCAGGCAAAGAGGTGGAGATGATGTGATACCTATGTGACACATTGCAGCACTACCACCAACCGGGGATACGTGCCCTTAATTTGGTTTATTATTTCCAATAATAAGCCTATGTGATCGTAAAGCAAAAAAATTTTATAAACCCCCCTCAAACTTTGACACTTTACGTTTCAAGGTGTGTAGAATCCAAATTTGAAATGTCCGTCCGCCGTTCGGGCCATAAAAGGCCTTAGAATTTACTTAAAAAATCTGTTCTTTCGCACATAGACTCCACTTGGGGTCTAGTTGGTCCTAACTTCTCGCCAGCTCGATCGCTCCACACCCATGGGTGCTATGAGCCAAAAATAGGTGAAAAAGAGTCTTTTTTTGTATATTTCAAGTTGTATAGAAATTGGAGATTTATGAGTGAAAAGAAAATGTTAGCTATTAATTTTATGGAAAAAAAGTATTCTAAATGATACTCTTTTATTCAAAAAGAGATTTCGGATTTTAGGCTATGTTTTGCAATTTTATAGATTTTTTTAAAACAAAATTTAATGAAGTTCAAGTTTTTAGCATAATTTTGTACATAAATTGTTGAATGTTCTATTTCATAGTTGATAAAGTTTATTTGATTAATATTATGCTAAAAAATATCAATTCAACGATTCTTAGCCATTTTCAGTGATTTTGTCAGCACATTTTTTGAAATTTGACCAATTAAATGATATCAATACACAGTATAAGTAACACTTTTATGTGTTGGAAAGATGACTTGGTAATAAATTGTTATGTTTATCAACTATATTAAAAAGCGTAAAATTGTGAGATTCCGCTGCTGTAATGGATTGAACCCATTTGTGAGGTCCGAAGCTCCGAGTTCCGATACTAAAAAATATACTATAAGCGGTGTTTAATAATTATGGACCAGAGATCTACGTAGAAGGGCTGTCTAATACATAAATAATAAACCTTTGTGTAATCATTTGCAGTGTTTTTTCATTATTATGGATGAGTATAGGGGTGAGGTTCTTCAAGAGAAATTGTGCCTCGCATTGCCTTTCCCCCAACCCTGGTGTACTTGCCAATAATACTAACGTAATAATGTTAGCATCTGTGGCTGTGCCCAGTAGGTTACAATCCCCCCACCATATTTCTGAATCAAGTCAGATCAGTTCACGTCAGCTATCAATGCGCTCTCTATATATTTTACCTATTCAGATGAATAAACAACCAGTTTTATTATTTCTATCTCCCGTTCTTTCATACCTATTAATTTTACATTCTTAATGTGCTAATGTTTTTACCTTCAGACGAAGCATATTCACCAGCAATCGAAGCCACCAATTCATCAGGTTTCATTTCACCCCTATGCTGAAAAAATAGCAATGATTTAAATTAGAATCGAACCAAATTGATGTAATCGGGAAAATCCATTTCTTATAATTTTCGATCAGTCAACCGTTTCACCAGTTCAGAGTAAAAAGTAGAGCAACATATACATTCAAAATTACAATAAATTAACGCTTCGACAACTGTAAATTTTATTGAGATGATTTTAGATTTATGAGTCTTGCTAGAGCAGTCAATCTTAATTCACTAGAACTAACTTTACTGCTCCGATCTGGGTAAAGATACCTAGGTTTCTACGATCAGCAAATGAATTATTGTAATTTCAACCAACACTACAGTGGTAGGTAGGTAGTTCGCAATCGCATTTTTTTCAGATTAGAATGTATTTTTATTTCAGAAAATAATAACAATGACAGTACAGTGCTTGACAATATGTATGTGAACAAAACAAAATACAACTAGGTATAATTGTCAAATCTTTCTGAAATCCCACATAGGCAGGTGCCTGTGTGTGGGTATTTTCAATGGGGTAGAACTTCTCACAGAGCAGTTGAATACATTCTATTCTTTAGCACTACTACATGTACATATATAGGTATACAAAACACCTTGAGGCAGGTTTTTAGTACTCTAAAAACACTCAACATCACAACCATGAGTACATTAAGTTCCATGCTTTTAGTTTTTTAATTTGTCCAATCTTGGATGAGTGATTGCTCATCACGTCATCAGGTAGTGTATTTAAAAATGGTGGACCAAGAGGTGAAATGTGAGACAAGAAATTAGATTATTGTTCTTTCACATGGCTAAATACATGCTGTAGTAAATATTTTGGTTCGTGTAAGAGAGGAAATTCAAATAGCATATTTACCACAGGGCTCATATAATCCTCCTCATCTGACTCTGATGCTTCGCCCTGTACGATGAACAAGTCTTTGCTCGTCATTCCGGCGGTTTTATGTCCCCTATTATTATTTTGCTTGAAATTCACAAAAACTAGGGAAAATTGAGATCGATCTACAGAACAAAACAGAAAAGAATTGTTTTTCTTGTCAACAATGTATTAATAAAATAATTGTTGATAACAATGGATACTAAAGAATAATCTTATACTATCCATAATTGTTATCACTTCTCTGCGGATAATGGGATAATGACACATGGATCACTCATGGAAGATTCACAGTTTGAGCATATCGTCGTGGAGGGTGCTCGGGGATAACTGTTTATTTCATCCATATTCAAAATTCTATTGGCTCATTGCTGAATTTAGTAATATAGAGATTTAAGTACCTTCGTAATTAGAGATGGTTATAGATGGCTTGATATTTAGCTAGGATTAGCTGGATGGTAAAATCGTCGTACGTCGTTGTATTCGAACACAGGAACTAGAATGGCCGCCAGACGAGATTCCCCGCTTGGCTTTTGTGGCAGACGCAGTCCTGCCACCTCTCCGGATTATATGTTCGGATGGATCTCATGGAGGCTTGCAAATCCAACACTCCCCTCCAAGCTTCCATCCAGGCAGCTCCGTATTTAATTTCGCCGGATTACGTAAGGATTGAGAGAATGAATGAGAAGAAACCTTCTCATTCAATTCGATCTGCAACAGTACAGTTCACATACACACATTCCGATTAGTGCTGGAATGACATCAAATTTCTAAATTTAATAAATTTTGATTTGTGCAGTGACTTCGTCAGTGTGTCTGCAATTTGGTCATCAGTAGATATCCACCGGATTGTGATATTTCCTTTACGGTGTTCCTGTCGTACGTAAAGATAAGATAGCCTAACCAAATGTTTCAGAGTAGACGAATCATCTACTTCCGCTAAGCGGATTGCCGGTTTAGAATCCTCATGGATTGTCGGTATTATTTTGATCCCCGCTAACTCTGAACACATTGTACGTATTGAGGCTAATTCTCTGCACGCCGTACTCATTGCAACGAATTCGCTCTCTGCTGAGGAGAGAGCTATGTGATTCTGACGCTTAGTTCTCCAGGCTACCGGATTACCGAAAAGGTAGATTATGTAACCAGTCGTGGAGAAACCCCCTTCGGCCGAGAGTCCTAGGGATGCATCCACGTAACAATCTATTCCATCCCCCTTATCGGAGAACATAAGTCCAAAATCTTTCGTACCTCTTAAATATCTCATTATCCGTATTACTGCTTGCCAGTCCTCCATCGTAAAATTTGACTGTCGTCTACTCAGAATATTAGTAGCATATGAAATATCTGGTCTGACTCCCCCTTGTATGTACAATAATGATCCAATAGCTTGTCGGTAAGGAATCGAATTCAAGTCACCGGGTTGTTTCAATTTTTCATTGACTCCATTCCTATCAACAATCATTGGTGTAGACACCGTTCTATCACAATGAGGGTCAAATTTCTTTAACATCGATTCTATGTGAGACCTCTGAGTAAGACCGATAGTTTTGTTCCTCCGGTTTCGTATGATTTCTAATCCTAGGAATTTTCTTGGTTTTCCCAGATCAGTTATCGAGAATTCCTTTTCTAATATAGATTTTACTTGTTTGCGTTTTTGATTACTATTTGTTGCTAGTAAAATATCATCGACATATAGCAACATTATAGCAATTTGATCTCCGGATTTCCAAACAAACAGGCAGGGTTGGAAAGGATAGGGTTTAAAATCCATTCTTTCCACAGCCTCCTGGAATCTTATGAACCATCTCCTTGGAGACACTTTAAGACCGTAAAGAGCTCTGTGTACTTCACATACACTATGACTCTTTATATCATCACCGGTTTGTAAGTATTCTGCATACCCATCGGGAATTTCTATATATACGAGTTTGTCTAAGGAACCGTTTAGAAAAGCCGTTTTTACATCGTACTGAGCAAGATCTAAATCGAATTTGGCTGCAAGTATTAATAAAAATTTGACATCTGGTAATCTTGCTACTGGAGCGTAGATTTCAGATATATCATACTTATTATTATCGGCAAAGCCTTTTACTACAAGTCTGCTCCTATATCTTATTGAACCGTCTGCCTCCGTTTTCTTTTTGTGAACCCACCTAGTTTTCATTACCCTCACACCTTTCGGTACCGTATTTTGAGGAATGATTTTCCAGGTGTTGCAATTTTCCAAAGACTGAAACTCCGTTTCAATTGCTTCTAACCAAGCATCTGCGTCTGGCGAAGCCAGTGCTTGTGAATAGGTAATTGGGTCCTCCCCTAATTCGTCTGCAGAATTTTGTAGGAAACACGCCAGATTTTCTGCATTATCGAATTCTTCGTAAAATTCGCATTCATCATTTTCGTGAATTAAAACCGGGTTTGATGTCTTGTCTGTTTCTCGTCCGGATTCAACAGAGACATCTTGCACTTGTTCAAAGCCGGATTTAAATGAATTTTCTAATGAAAATTCAACTTGATCAAGTGGCGATTTAGCAATTGACTTGTCTCTCAAATAATCCGCGTAAGTCCTACTTTCTACAAAATCTACATGTTTCGATCTCACCACCGTTTCATTTTGGAAATGCAGTAAATTGTAACCTGTTTCACCGCATTCTAATAAGAAACCCAAATTAGCTCTAGGAGCGAACTTTGACGTGCTTTGGGTGTCTAAAATATAACATTCGCAGCCAAACCGTTTTATGTATTTTAGTGACGGAAGCCGTTTTAGTGCCAGTTCAAACGGGGTTTTGAATTCCAACGATTTGTTGGGCGTCCTATTGTGTATATGCACGACATGTCTCATGGCATATGCCCAAAAATGAGTAGGAATTCCTGATGAAATCAAGTTAACCCGGATTTTCTCCTCTAATTCTAAATTGAATCTTTCAGCCGTTCCATTCAATTGAGGAGTATATGGTTCACAAACCGTCAAGGATATATTTTCCCTATGTAACAAAAATTTCATTTCTTCCGTTCTAAATTCTAAACCTCCGTCCGTCCGTATTTCTGACACCTTAGTGGTTTCCCCCGTCAATCTTCTAATTTCTTTTAGACATGAGAGCAAAGCCATATTGACTCCCATTTTACTTCCGAGTTCGTAAGCAAATGCATATCTACTCGCGTCATCCGTAAATGTGACAATATATTTGGCCTGAGACCTAAATGCTCCTGGTTTTAAAGGTCCCATTAAATCAGAGTGCAGTCTCTGAAATGGTATTTCGGCCCTATGTCTGACTTCCGAACATGGCTTTCTTTTTGCTTTCGCCATCTTACAGTCAGGACAATCGAGAATGTTTACACCGAATTTTACATTTTTTAATTCAGGGAGAACTTTACCAGCTATTTCGAGATATTTCTTTGAGGCATGGTTAAGCCTGTAATGCCATGCCAATCCTATGTCATTCCGTAATTGTAAAGTTTCAGCCGGGTTTTCTCCGTGATCAGTGTCAGTTCTCCCCTCTAAACTAGTATCCGAAATTTTGATGGATTTTTCACCGGGTTGATCAGTGATTCTCCCCCTTAAACAAGTATCTGTAATTTCGTCAAAATTCGTATCTTGTTTACGTTTAATTCCCTTTAGTTGTTTCTCCGGATTAGTCATTAACGATCCACCGTGACCTAATTTCAACAATTTCCGTTTTTCCCCCGTACTAAGTTTTGACAAGGGGAGAGAGAAATTGAGCCACCAAAACCGTCCATCAAATGAACCCGTTTTAAGTATTTCATTCGAAATTGGATCACTTATTATCACTCCCTTATCCGTCAATAAGGCCGATAAACCTTTCGCTATTTGTTTTCTAATAGAAAATAAATTTTCTATTAAGTCTTGTGCGTACAATACTCCTTTTAAAACACCGAATTTCCGTTTTTCTTCGTTGTAATATATAATATCTCCGGATTGTTTTATTATCAAGTCTGCGTCCCTAGCATTGTTAGCACATGAAATCCGTGTTGGTGTGATCAAGTCCGTTATCGTCGTAAATACATTTATATCATTAACAATATGCTCAGTAGCACCAGTATCCAAAATGAATTTTAACTTAAAGTTTTTACCGTCTATTAGGGACGCCAGAGACACCTCCGATCCCCAGGAGTGTAATGCAGCTGGCTTTTCGATTGCCTGAGCCCTTGGAGTCGCTATCGCCGCCACCGAACTGTCCGACTCCACATCCGCAAATTGCACCCTGGGAGGAGTTGCGCCTCTCTTACTACGAGCCACAGCCTTTGTCAACCGGGTTTGCGCCGTCGTCAACCGGTTTTGCGCTGGCGTGTGGCTCCGTTTTTGAGGGTTGCTACGACCAGCCCCCGGCTTCGACCTATCCCTAGTAGCTGAGAGAGCTCGTTCTTTTCGTTTTATTACGGGGATGGGGTCACTCGTTCGACTATTTCTGCGGGCCATCTTCGTACTCGCAGTCTGTGGACGCCGACATTCAATGGACAGATGTCCAAACCGTCCACAGTTATAGCACATCTTGCTATCGTTTCGACATTCTGCCTTTGTGTGTCCTAATATGCCACACTGATAGCAGACCAATTTCGCCTTTTTGACCCCACTTCCCCCTCCGGATTGGGTCGAATTTTTCCGCCGTTTGCTGAAGGAAGGCCCCCTGCTAAGGAAGGCTTTTCCTACAGCCTGCTCTCTCCTACTATTTTCCGACATCATATCGTACATTGCGAACATCCGATCAAAGATGTCCCGAACCCTCATTTTAGAGTTCTCCTGGAGTGCATCTTCAGCTATCCTGGGGCATGCTTCCGAGATAGCATTAATTAAATTCCTCCGGATTGACCTATCTGTCAGCTCAGCCTCAGGGAACCTCCGAATACCCTCCACAAGACCCTCAAATCGATTTTGAAACTCTAATACTGTTTCCAGCGCCGGGTTAAATCGAGTATTCATAAATTCGATTTGCATTGCATGTTCCTTCGCCTGAGTAGGCGGATCGACCGCCTTCTCAATCATGCTCAATGCAATTGATGGCTCGTTCACATCTTTGATCATCGATTGCAAACCGTGATCAATATTGGAAATTATGTACGAGAGTACGATACACTTCAACTGATGAAGCTCTCTCTCCGTGTAGTTTACTGCCGGTTTTATGTTGGGATCGACGAGAAATTGATAGTCGCCACTCGCCAAATCCAACATTACCCTTCGTTTCCACACGGCGATCGACCCTTCTTTCAGTGGATTGCCTCCGTATTTTAAATTGGTAATTGGCCTTACGGCCACTCCGGGTTCTTTGTGGATCTTACAGGCACAAGTGCCCACCGAGTCAGATCCACTCGCCGTTGTGTTTACAACCGGATTATCTAGGGGAACCTCAAGTGTGCGAGGAGCATCCTCAGATCTACCAGAGCCCTGCTCTTCCACCACCATCTCTGACCTCGATGTTGGAGGTGGACCCATGGTCATCGAAGCCAGAGCCGCGAATTTCAGAACAGACTCCTCCGCAAACTGTTTGATCTGATTTTGCATCATCTCATACCTTTGAGCGTACTCAGTCTCAAGCCGAGCCCTGATCGCAACTTCCCTCCTCTCGACTTCCTCGTTTATAAATCTCTTGATCTCTTCCGTGTTCATTGTTCTCTGTAATTAGAACAAGAGAAGGGTTACTCCGAATTCACGACCTTCGTTTTATAAACACATCCCTAATCCTAGTATCATCCGGATTTATGTACTCCGTTCTACAAACACATCTCTAAACTTCGTATCATCCGGATTTATGTACTCCGTTCTATAAACACATCTCATTTCCGGATTTATTTAAGCCTTAGTGGAATCACTCATAACGTTCTATCAACATGGTGTTAGGATTTGAATGCGCCTCGATTGCCACGCATAAATTGGAGTGCGGTCTTGGGGTTATCACATATGCCCCGCTACCTGTCTGTCGATTTCGCTTCCTTCGAGAAGGTACTGTCTCTCCGAGACATGCGCGCTGTGCGTAGGTAACAGAGCCTTCGACCATCTAATCTCCCAGCGACACGCTTACAAGAAGACTATCCCGCTGCAAATCCGCTCACCACTGCCGTACTATTAAATCGTATTTCATTCTCGAACTGTAAATCGTAAATTAATAATTCGCTCATTCGCACAAAGTTCTAGCTAACTTTCGTACTTCTTTATTCTTATGAGTGTTTCCACTATATTTCAGCCTTGGCTTGTCATGTTGGGGTGTGCATAGCGTATTAAAACAATTTTAACTCCGTTCTGTTTTGCTCATGTTGTTTATGTTTCGTACATTTTACAATCGTATTCATATTAGGTACAATTCGCAAGCGACAATGAATTTATTTTGCAGCTGAATAAACATCCATGCTCCGTTCAGCTCAACTGAATTTTCATCGATCTTTTGACTTTACAAGTTATTCTAACGTTCGTTTGCAAGAATTATCAATACAAACATTCAACACAACGAAGGAGAAAAAGGAAACAGTCCACCACTGCGACCAGAATTAATATAAACTTAATTATAAGTAGGATTACTACTATGCTTAAATTACGTTAACTCTAGTAAAAACTAGACATGTTAGCGATCACAGTGATATCTCCAATTCCTCGTCCGTTTCATGTTTCTTGTTTCCAAGTTACATACTCAACTTTTCGTATCAGTTCAAACAATCAAATAAAATATCGAAATCAAATCGTAATGTTGAGTGACTACATTTTCGAATCGTAATCAGAGCAAACAGAAGCCATGGTAACGTTCATGCCGCAGTTTAGCCAAACTGACGTTCGAATTCTAACGAAAAACAAAAATCCGTAGACATGGTAATCTACCAACAAAACTTCGTGTGTCCTCCGTATTTCAACCAACATAGTTGGCACCACTGACTGTCAAACGTTGACACCTCCAACGTCAAACTGGCACCGTATTTTCGTGATTTTACTCTTGAGTGTGGACAACACCGTCATAGTTCTACATTAGTTTAAAAGCTTAGAATTAAACTTAAAATAAACTTATAAATAAACTTATCCACACTCGAGAATTTCCACCATGATGTAGTTGGGGAGTCAATGGTTTGAGACAGCTTTGGTTTGACATTCAATATGGCTTGAGTTTCGAATTGTCGCCTCGTCACGATATAAACAACATGGCGCCGTATTAAAAATCGAAAAATTCCGTAATTTCCTTCGAAAATAATTTTTCTCGTTTCGAACATCCGTACTCATCGTAATATTTATTCAAAACCGTTATTCCGTACTTTGGGATTTTACACAGCCGTATTTTCATGCTCGAGCCTTACTGAATTCCGTAATTCACGAAAAAGTCAACCCAAAAATTTCGATTATGTCAAGTTCAATAACTTCATAACCTCGTTTAAAATCGTATTTCCGTTTTATGTGACTTCTCCGGATTATGACTTTTTCATCGTAACTTTCTGAAATTCCATATCCAGAGAAAATAACTGTTCGATTACCCTCAGTAATAAGTCACAAATTACTGATTCCGAAAAACGAGAATTTAACCTATGCACAGCCCAACAAGTGAGCAAACCCCAATTGCTCCGCCATGTATACATATTGGCTCATTGCTGAATTTAGTAATATAGAGATTTAAGTACCTTCGTAATTAGAGATGGTTATAGATGGCTTGATATTTAGCTAGGATTAGCTGGATGGTAAAATCGTCGTACGGTCGTTGTATTCGAACACAGGAACTAGAATGGCCGCCAGACGAGATTCCCCGCTTGGCTTTTGTGGCAGACGCAGTCCTGCCACCTCTCCGGATTATATGTTCGGATGGATCTCATGGAGGCTTGCAAATCCAACAAATTCATCTATTTGAAATCGAGAATTTTCCGTTATTTACCCTCTGTTCGGACGTTCAAGCTATTGGGTTGCTGAGAGTAAACAAAAAAGTTATCAAAATGTACCCAACCGAAATCAACACTATTCGGCTGTAAGTAGCGAAATCAGCCCCATCATGGACCTCGAGCCCAGACATTCCAACAATAAGTCGAAGAAGAAGATTAGAGTTTGTTTGCTTTTGGTTCTGACTTTGATAAGTAGGCTTAATTAAAATTAAAATCCAAACCATAGTTGAAAGTTCGTTTCCGAATTCCTTAGTGTTATTGGTAAATTTTGAATGCAGTAGTACCACTATAATTTACTTTTACGAAGCAAAATGGATTAAAACAAGAGCCGTTTGAATGCAAATCGTCTAGCTCGGCGTTCCACTGGCGAGGTACCTACCTAGTGAAACTAGGAAGTGACAATTTATGAACATTGCTGGTGAGTTTTACATTATGATTTTCTTTCATAAGAACTCACATCAAATGTATACATCTACTGAAGAAACGCAAATTATGTACCTACTTATCCAACTGTCAAAAAATTCAGTCCGTTGAAGCCCAAGGTTCGAATTTTTCTATCTAGCTTTTTTCCTTCTTCATTTAACTATTACATTCCATCACCTCCTGTGACTAAACCTGAAATAGTGAAATGAAAAATTAGTTTCTTCCCCAAATTGGAATTCTCTTCACCTTTTGTCAGTTAAACACTATTTCACAGCTATTCCATTACCTGCATCATTGTTTTCGTTTCTTCCCATCCTTCATCACCGAGGTTCTTCCTTTGATTATAGGTAAATATATTTCTCTTTTCTTAGAGTACCTACCTATAGATACCTACATGCGTAGAGTGGTCCTTACTAAGTAGGTACAGATTTGGGATTCTATAGCTGTAGATGACTAGGATTTCACAATTCAATTGCTGTTGAAGATATTCGTTACATATACTCTCTTAGTAATTCGAAGTTACGTATTTTACAAACTTTACTAGTTTATTGTTTTGTTTGAGTATCAACCGTGTTGATTTGTCAAAAAATTGTCAATTTTCAAGAACAAGGGGGTGTTCTGTAACTTTCGAGGTACATACAACAATCTTGCATAAATTAACCTACAAAACAACAAACTGGCGTGGCTGTTGAAATAACCTGGAGTAGGAACTTAGTTTGAGACATTACCTGTTGTGGCGAGGGTTAATGAAAAACAGAACTTAAACGATTAATACATAAGGCACAACGGATATATCACGACTAGGGGACATAGCAGGAGGAGAGTGACAAACTAAAATGGACTGAAGCCGGTTTCACATGGAGCGGTTTGTCCGGAGACGGAAAGACAGAACGCAATGTGATTGGCTGTTGGGACAACAGTTGAGGTTGGTGGCTGCCATGTTGCCGTAATGGGCGGTCGGTGGTAGAAATTTGTATACCGTTGCCGCGTTCCGTCGAGCGTTGCGCAAGCTCATTGGACAGGAGTGTTGATAACCGCAAGTAGAGGTTTCAGATCAGAGAGGGTTTCAGTAGGAAGGATATGATTCCGTTTAGCGAGGTGCCGCTTCATGTGAACACCCTGCCGCATTCCGCCGCCCCCTCCACTGGGTTTTCCGGCCTTCCGTCTTTCCGGTTGTTACGCTCGTACCGCTCCATGTGAAATCGGCTTGACTGACGAGGGCAATGAAGGGCTGAGTGGGGACAACAGATGAGACACAGTTCACTCCACTTTATTCTCCCTCCCCTTTAAAAAATGCGAAACAGTCTGTATAGTCCTTGAGGTAAGGCGGTTTCAGGCATCTGTGAAGCTTGGGCATTACCGGTTGTGATAATGTTGTGGCGGTTGATGGCAAAGGGGTGGAGATGATGTGATACCTATGTGACACATTGCAGCACTACCACCAACCGGGATACGTGTCCTTAATTTTTCCTTATTATGGATGAGTATAGGGGTGAGGTTTCATCAAGAGAATTTGTGCCTCGCATTGCCTTTCCCCCAATCCTGGTGTACTTCCAATAATACTAACGTACTAATGTCAGCATCTGTGGCTGTGCCCAGTAGGTTGCAATCCCTCCAAGTACCTGGTGAAGTACTGATTGTTCACCTTAAAACAAATCCCATCGTAGTGGATAGCGTCATCCGAGCTCATGGGATGAAGGTCCTGGCTTCGATTCCAGTGCAGTCTGAAATGTCTTTTTGCTTCATACCGTCCGAAGTATATTATTTTTAAACGTCATTCAGACCTGTATGTCCAACTAATCTTTATTTTTACTAAGGGATTGACTACTTGATGTTATGTATTTTTGAGATGCAAGCTTGCGAGCATCCAGGCCACCAAACTATACCATCATTCTGACCTACATGTCCAACTTACTAATCTGAATTTTTGCTGAGGGATTGACTACTTCATGTAATATATTTTTGGGATGCGAACTTGCGAGCATCCAGACTAACAAACTATACACATCATTCTGACCTATGTACTTGTCCAACTAATCTGAATTTTCACTAAGGTATTGACTACTTGATGTAACGTATTTTTGAGATGCGAGCTTGCGAGCATCCAAATCACTAAACTATACACAGCATTCTGATCTATTTTACTTTGAGAATTTTGTGGAGAGACGAGTAATTTTTGACGATTTGAAAGAGGAGAACTAGAAAGACGCATGATTTGATGAGCAAAAGATAAGATAACAGAGCGGTAAGAAGTGAACTGGGGTAGTTCACGGGATTCACGGTGGCAGGAAGGAGAACGCCACCGGTCGACACCCGACCTGGCGGTGAGACTCGCCTTGAAGACTCGATGAATAAACCACCCGAAACAGGGTGGCCTTCATCAAATAGAAGGCTTACAGAACACCTCGACAAGAAACCATGGCAAAATTCGTGGCATTTAACTTTCTTTTTTTTACCACAAGTAAATTTATAGAAAGTTGCGGTGAAGTAAGTTAAACGGCTAAAGCCCACACACATGACCAATCCGGATTCTTTAAAGGGACAAGATGGGATTAGTTCAGCACTCTGTTTAGCTGAATGATTCAAGACGTTCCGAACCAGTAACTTTCACTATAACCTACATGAATAGCTTCAGCTCTATTCCCATACTTATTAGTGACTTATTCAGGAGACAATTTTCTTATTCTGGTACGGTATATTGTCATAACAAACTTATCAAGTAAAAAAAACCAAATTCAGTAAAACTAGTGCATTTCGCACTAGTAAAATTTTTTGTAGGTTTTTAAGAAAATGTTGTTTCCAAAAACGTGCTCAAAATTTAAAAAATAGTATGTAACTAATAAAAAACTAAATTTGTTTAAATTCTCTCATAAGGTCATGCTGTAGTAGGTATGCACTTATGTATAGGTTTGTTTGCTGAAGCCACCAACCTATTTGCAACCTACTTGATACATTCGCTGAGTTCTCTGATCATTAGAGCCCCCCCTCCCCCAGCGCCTCGGTCACGGTCTATTTGCAGAGGTTCCCAACTGGTTGAAGATCGTACTCATAGAATCGGTCAGAGCTTTTTTCACCTGACCACTTTCTGGCTGTTTGCCTCTACATTCTAAACTCGTGGTAGCCAGTGAAATCATTCGTAATTTAGCCCCTGTTTTTGCCGTTGTTTCACGCCTCTAAGTGTTTTGCTCAGACATTTAATCATAAAATGGATGGGCTCCAATCCCCAACTGGTTGGAAGTCTCTTCAAAAGTTGGCAGAAGTCGCGCATGCTTACTTGACCATTCTCCAACCACATGAAACGGTTTGTAAGTCACTGCAAACCGCCTCAGCGAACAAACCTAATTTTGACATGGATATGTCTTTGTTGTGGGGATCTTCTAAAATCTGTGACGATTAAAATGCACCTTATTTTTAGAAATACTTTTCGGGGATACAAATTTATAACTTTGTTCGGTACTGTTCGTCCTATCGACTTGAAATTTTCACTACATCTTCCTTAGGTTAGTCTAGTCTCATACTAATTTTAGAATAAGGTGCTCGTCAAATCAGCTGATTACCCTGAACAGATAACTTAGTTGCGGTTTGACTTATCAACTTGGAATTTGAACCACAGCTTCCTTAGGATAGTCTCATACAAATTTCAGAATAAGGTGCTATTAAGATCAGCTGATAACTTAGTTTTGATTCGACCTATCGACTTCTTATTTTGGAACACAACCCAGGGTGCTAGAATCTAGAAATTTTCATTTGGAAAAACATGGAACTTTCTCCCAATAAGGAGAAATTTCATTTCCCCTAGTTTATAAAAGTCAACAGTTATTTTATACTAAGGGACCAAAATTTCTCTTGGTGGATTACAAAGGTTCTTTTCTTATTCGTCTTCTCCAGTAAAGTTATTTGTTTCGCAGAACATGGGCAGTCTGGACAATGGTTGTCTCACTGGTTTCATATGTCGCATTTGTTGCGACCTCAACCGGGTCGTCATTCACGCATTTAGTGAGGAAGCAGCAAAAATCGACTTGATTTCCTTGATGCAAGATTACCTCGGAGTGGATGTAAGTATGCTGAGATCAAGGAAGGAAAAAGATACATTTGTTACCTGCTTTGGTTTAAGTTAGACTTTCTACCAATAATATCTGTGGTGTCAAACCCTCATTATAGAAGTTTACTTTTTTTAATCTTGCCTCTGGTTTTGTTTTAAGCAAAGTAAAATTGGATGAATATCTGATGGCTACCTGTTCCAATGTAAGTCATCTAGTGATATATTTGCAGGTGTTCCTCAACGACAATCTCCCTAAAACAGTATGCATGAATTGCGCCAAAAAGCTTCGAAAACACTACGAATGGATGCAACTAATAAAGAGAGCTCAGGCCACTATTCAAAGTCGTAGAGAGGCTAGAATCGCTGATCAAAATGAAAGTAAGTGTTTCATTAATACGTGAAAGAACAATATATTTTCATCAAAATTTAACAACAGCTGTAAATTCGCTTGTGAAGACTGTTGCGGTTGAGAAGTGTAATATGGAACCCTGATAATTATTCATGGACATGTAATAATATTATGTAGGTAACACTGTCCCTCCCACTCCCAGTTTGAATCACCTGTTGCTTTTTCCTCCATTGTGAATTTGCTCGATTAAAAACGTTTAGCGTCCGATCTTTTTTTCTCTCAAGATTGTTGCTGTTGTTGTTCGATTTCACAATGTAAAATCTGTTCTTACCTTTTCATGATTGTGAGAGGGGAGAGGTTACTTGTTGCATACTTATTCATGTTGTTACAACGTGAGGGTACATCCAGTAAAACATGATCTATTCGCTTTTCTCGCCAAAATAATATACAACTCATACATAGGGACGTTCCTGTAATACATACATTACTTACCAATATGTTTTCTCCCATACCTCTTGGCAACCCTGCAAACAACCAACCAACTGACTATCGCGATAGGAAAATTTATGTATCCCTACTACTAGGTAATTTTTTTATTTTTAAGCGTCACCTCAACCAGAAGGGTCATTAGCGGCATACTACTAGGTAATACCTACTGATTGAAATTATTGGTAGAAAAAATGTATTTCAAGCATCCCAAAAAAAAAAAAAAAAAAAAAATATAAGTAGTTATGGAAACTATTTATTGAAACTTATATATAATGTATTCCCACTTTGGAAGGGTGCGAACATAGTTTCCCCTGAAGAATGCATATCAATAATTGTGTCACATGCTTAAAACTTAGATTGTATAATTTTTAATGAGTTTCTTTAATCTGCCTTCTCCACTTCTAGTATCGATTTTTTTCTCCACACCACCTGGCAGCCCTAGCCCTACCCCACATACACCATTATCGTCTCTCCTAAAAGCTTTAAATAGTACATGTGTAGATATTGATTTCTCTCAGTGTATACCCCCTTACTCACTGAGAAATGTTTCTTTTCATGCCAAATAAGCTTTACTAAATTGTAGTTTATTATTTTTATTAAGTACTCTTTGAAATCATTCATAAAGGTATTGATCTTCTCTCCACAAGTCCTATTTAGCTGTTATATTTGTTTCAGACTCAGAACCACCTCCAACAGCAAAATCCTGATGATCTCCCAAAGATATCGGACTATTGGATTTCGTTATCCTTTTTTGTATTCTCATTCGTTATAGTGAATGCAATCATTACATTGAACTGTCTCTATGTCTTGTAATTTGGTTAATTATGGAGCAGTTTCAGTGAAATGGGAAGGTGTAATAGGTTATAGTTAGTTACCCAACGATTTTATTAAGTAGCAGATAGAGGTTTTGTTACAATCATTGATGTAGGTATTTACCCCGGTCGGTATTGAATAAACATAAGACATTTGGCGTCGAAAATGGGGCAAGATTATCCATTTATCTTTAATCAACGTCCATAATTACGTGGTTGCCGTGTCATAATTGATTTTATCTTTCTGCATAGTGATGAATGCTACACTTATGATTGTTCTTCATCCGTTTTCGTTCTTCAAATTAATTGCAATTAAGTTTTTATTTATTTAATTTTAATGGTTGTAACATCTCGTTGTAGATGTCAAACTGTTCTCTCTCTGGAGTAGCGAAATATCTTATTATTTATCAGAATTTGTATCAATAAATATAAGTATTCCGCATACTTGATTTCTTGCCTATACCTATCTTTTTCCAGTACAAGAAGTAGGTTTTACGAACATAATTTTTACAAGAGAAGCCACTGTCGGGATTTCACTATTCCTGAGCCAATTTGAAAGATTTCACGTACGTACGTAATTTGTTTTCGGTTTTTACGTACAGTATACGTTTTTACGGGGATCTCCTTGCCAAAATTGTCATATTACAATGACACCAAAAAATATGCGTAACAACAATGACATAGGTATGCAAACTGGCTGGTCCAATATGTTACAGAGATGTTTTTTTTCTTCATCAGAGCTGTACTTCCTCTTTGAAGTAAATGCTCCACAATATACAGGATAGCTGCTTCCCCTTTGAGAGAAATACATAATTGATCCTGTAAAGTAGTGTAGCAGCATGTGCCATAAAATGGCCAATAATGAGTCCCCGTCATGTAGCATGACACTATCAGCAAACTAATTGTTTTTTTACTTTTTATCTGTAGAATTGAAATTTGTGTTTGATGTGAAAAATTGGTTATCTTGAGCATTTGTGTCATGATCTTGCCAATGGTGAGTCCCGATAAAACGAATTTTCATTAATTTTTCTTCATATTTTTGGTCCAAAATTGAATCCTTTTAGCTAATTTCCACAGGAAGTTTTTGGTTTTTACATTTATGGTGCGAATTCGGGTTTAAAACAATGCTAGTGACTTGCTTTCTTGGCCGGCTAAGGAGGTTCTGTGAGGAGAAACCCCCCTCCACCTTTCATTAGCCCACGCCTACCCGCCTGAGGGGGCCTCGTTCTCCTCAACCCACTCTGGCCGCACGCCGATGGACGAGGCCCGAACCACTTCCCCTCCTAGGTTCATGTGAAGAGGACATAGAGCACCGATTGTGAAGGTTTTAAAAGCGTTTGTGAGAACTGGCCAAGGAGAAGGAATGACGTGATACTCAAAACAACATAGGACACCTCCGACACACATTCGGAGGCAGCGCTAAACGTGTTAACTTCGTGTAAGTACTAGGCACAAAAATGCTAATACCTACTGTGAGGCGTTAGAAAAATTAAGTATGAGAGGGATTTAAGTACCTTCGTAATTAGAGATGGTTATAGATGGCTTGATATTTAGCTAGGATTAGCTGGATGGTAAAATCGTCGTACTGCAACGGTCGTCTTATTCGAGCACAGGAACGAGAATGGCCGCCAAACGAGATTCGCCGCTTGGCTTGGTGGCAGACGCAGTCCTGCCACCACACCGGATTCTGTCGGATGGATTTCATGGAGTGCTGATGGAGATTGTAATTCCAACACTCCCCTCCAAGCTTCCATCCAGGCACTTCTCCGTATTCAGGCGTATCTCCGGGTTTAGTAATGATTGTGAGAATTGAGGGAGTGAATGAGAAGAAACCTTCTCATTCAATTCGATCTGCAACAGTACAATTCACATACACACATTCCGATTAGTGCTGGAATGACATCAAATTTCTAAATTTAATAAATTTTGATTTGTTTAGTGACTTCGTCAGTGTGTCTGCAATTTGGTCATTAGTAGATATCCACCGGATTTTGATATTTCCTTTACGGTGTTCCTGTCGTACGTAAAGATAAGATAGCCTAACCAAATGTTTCAGAGTAGACGAATCATCTACTTCCGCTAAGCGGATTGCCGGTTTAGAATCCTCATGGATTGTCGGTATTATTTTGATCCCCGCTAACTCTGAACACATTGTACGTATTGAGGCTAATTCTCTGCACGCCGTACTCATTGCAACGAATTCGCTCTCTGCTGAGGAGAGAGCTATGTGATTCTGACGCTTAGTTCTCCAAGCTACCGGATTACCGAAAAGGTAGATTATGTAACCAGTCGTGGAGAAACCCCCTTCGGCCGAGAGTCCTAGGGATGCATCCACGTAACAATCTATTCCATCCCCCTTATCGGAGAACATAAGTCCAAAATCTTTCGTACCTCTTAAATATCTCATTATCCGTATTACTGCTTGCCAGTCCTCCATCGTAAAATTTGACTGTCGTCTACTCAGAATATTAGTAGCATATGAAATATCTGGTCTGACTCCCCCTTGTATGTACAATAATGATCCAATAGCTTGTCGGTAAGGAATCGAATTCAAGTCACCGGGTTGTTTCAATTTTTCATTGACTCCATTCCTATCAACAATCATTGGTGTAGACACCGTTCTATCACAATGAGGGTCAAATTTCTTTAACATCGATTCTATGTGAGACCTCTGAGTAAGACCGATAGTTTTGTTCCTCCGGTTTCGTATGATTTCTAATCCTAGGAATTTTCTTGGTTTTCCCAGATCAGTTATCGAGAATTCCTTTTCTAATATAGATTTTACTTGTTTGCGTTTTTGATTACTATTTGTTGCTAGTAAAATATCATCGACATATAGCAACATTATAGCAATTTGATCTCCGGATTTCCAAACAAACAGGCAGGGTTGGAAAGGATAGGGTTTAAAATCCATTCTTTCCACAGCCTCCTGGAATCTTATGAACCATCTCCTTGGAGACACTTTAAGACCGTAAAGAGCTCTGTGTACTTCACATACACTATGACTCTTTATATCATCACCGGTTTGTAAGTATTCTGCATACCCATCGGGAATTTCTATATATACGAGTTTGTCTAAGGAACCGTTTAGAAAAGCCGTTTTTACATCGTACTGAGCAAGATCTAAATCGAATTTGGCTGCAAGTATTAATAAAAATTTGACATCTGGTAATCTTGCTACTGGAGCGTAGATTTCAGATATATCATACTTATTATTATCGGCAAAGCCTTTTACTACAAGTCTGCTCCTATATCTTATTGAACCGTCTGCCTCCGTTTTCTTTTTGTGAACCCACCTAGTTTTCATTACCCTCACACCTTTCGGTACCGTATTTTGAGGAATGATTTTCCAGGTGTTGCAATTTTCCAAAGACTGAAACTCCGTTTCAATTGCTTCTAACCAAGCATCTGCGTCTGGCGAAGCCAGTGCTTGTGAATAGGTAATTGGGTCCTCCCCTAATTCGTCTGCAGAATTTTGTAGGAAACACGCCAGATTTTCTGCATTATCGAATTCTTCGTAAAATTCGC
Organism: Adelphocoris suturalis; assembly: GCA_030762985.1. Taxonomy (NCBI): domain Eukaryota; kingdom Metazoa; phylum Arthropoda; class Insecta; order Hemiptera; family Miridae; genus Adelphocoris; species Adelphocoris suturalis. The sequence continues at coordinate 97,568,603 of CM061044.1, read as the reverse complement.
ATTCATCATTTTCGTGAATTAAAACCGGGTTTGATGTCTTGTCTGTTTCTCGTCCGGATTCAACAGAGACATCTTGCACTTGTTCAAAGCCGGATTTAAATGAATTTTCTAATGAAAATTCAACTTGATCAAGTGGCGATTTAGCAATTGACTTGTCTCTCAAATAATCCGCGTAAGTCCTACTTTCTACAAAATCTACATGTTTCGATCTCACCACCGTTTAATTTTGGAAATGCAGTAAATTGTAACCTGTTTCACCGAATTCTAATAAGAAACCCAAATTAGCTCTAGGAGCGAACTTTGACGTGCTTTGGGTGTCTAAAATATAACATTCGCAGCCAAACCGTTTTATGTATTTTAGTGACGGAAGCCGTTTTAGTGCCAGTTCAAACGGGGTTTTGAATTCCAACGATTTGTTGGGCGTCCTATTGTGTATATGCACGACATGTCTCATGGCATATGCCCAAAAATGAGTAGGAATTCCTGATGAAATCAAGTTAACCCGGATTTTCTCCTCTAATTCTAAATTGAATCTTTCAGCCGTTCCATTCAATTGAGGAGTATATGGTTCACAAACCGTCAAGGATATATTTTCCCTATGTAACAAAAATTTCATTTCTTCCGTTCTAAATTCTAAACCTCCGTCCGTCCGTATTTCTGACACCTTAGTGGTTTCCCCCGTCAATCTTCTAATTTCTTTTAGACATGAGAGCAAAGCCATATTGACTCCCATTTTACTTCCGAGTTCGTAAGCAAATGCATATCTACTCGCGTCATCCGTAAATGTGACAATATATTTGGCCTGAGACCTAAATGCTCCTGGTTTTAAAGGTCCCATTAAATCAGAGTGCAGTCTCTGAAATGGTATTTCGGCCCTATGTCTGACTTCCGAACATGGCTTTCTTTTTGCTTTCGCCATCTTACAGTCAGGACAATCGAGAATGTTTACACCGAATTTTACATTTTTTAATTCAGGGAGAACTTTACCAGCTATTTCGAGATATTTCTTTGAGGCATGGTTAAGCCTGTAATGCCATGCCAATCCTATGTCATTCCGTAATTGTAAAGTTTCAGCCGGGTTTTCTCCGTGATCAGTGTCAGTTCTCCCCTCTAAACTAGTATCCGAAATTTTGATGAATTTTTCACCGGGTTGATCAGTGATTCTCCCCCCTAAACAAGTATCTGTAATTTCGTCAAAATTCGTATCTTGTTTACGTTTAATTCCCTTTAGTTGTTTCTCCGGATTAGTCATTAACGATCCACCGTGACCTAATTTCAACAATTTCCGTTTTTCCTCCGTACTAAGTTTTGACAAGGGGAGAGAGAAATTGAGCCACCAAAACCGTCCATCAAATGAACCCGTTTTAAGTGTTTCATTCGAAATTGGATCACTTATTATCACTCCCTTATCCGTCAATAAGGCCGATAAACCTTTCGCTATTTGTTTTCTAATAGAAAATAAATTTTCTATTAAGTCTTGTGCGTACAATACTCCTTTTAAAACACCGAATTTCCGTTTTTCTTCGTTGTAATATATAATATCTCCGGATTGTTTTATTATCAAGTCTGCGTCCCTAGCATTGTTAGCACATGAAATCCGTGTTGGTGTGATCAAGTCCGTTATCGTCGTAAATACATTTATATCATTAACAATATGCTCAGTAGCACCAGTATCCAAAATGAATTTTAACTTAAAGTTTTTACCGTCTATTAGGGACGCCAGAGACACCTCCGATCCCCAGGAGTGTAATGCAGCTGGCTTTTCGGTTGTCTGAGCCTGTGGTGAAAACCACCCCCTCTTTTCAACAGCCCTTTTCAGGGCTACCAAAAAGAGGTAGACACAACACAAAAATATTTATAAGACGTCGAGTTACAACTCCGTCAAACAAAATATTTCACCAGAGAGAAAATACGAATTTCTCTCTCAAAAGTGAAATATTAACTAATAACATACAAGGCGACCTCCCTAGACACTTACTGGGCGAGAGAGATGCGACAAGTATCTCGAACCAAGTCGCCTTGAACGAGAAAACTCAAACAGAAAATCAAACGTCCTCTAAAACTAACAAGGACAATTCAAACAAGCCTACTCGCCAATCAGAAACACTGATTACACGAGAGACAATAGGCGAACCAACCAAGAGGCGGCAAGCAACCACCTCTGGTCCAGCAGCCACCCCGGGGACCCCGTCTGAACAACTGAGGCAGAGAAAGCACCCGAGGTCCCCGTCTAAACTCAAGGTCGTCGGCTCCGCGACGGACGCTCGTAAGCCACCCCCGGGGACCCCGTCGCAGCGACGGACGTGGGGAAACCACCCCGGAGGACCAGCTCAGCTATCATACTCGCAGATACTGAGAAAACAATGTGCGAGCCAATGAGATTACACAGTCGAATTAATGAAATTAAGCGGACCAATCAGGAGGCGGCCACCTCCCTATAAATACCCCGCTCGGAGCCTCCGAAATTCATTCCACTCTCCGCTCTCGACGACTACACTTGGAAGTACGAAGATTTCTACACGCTCTACGCTGACGAACCTTCTGCATCCCGAGTTCATCTCAAGAACGGCTTCCTACTGCTTTCTACAAGGCCTACCTTCTCTCCACACAGATCTCGCATTGGCATCTACGAGTCCAGTGATTATTCATCCTGCTCATTGCCCAACGTAGTTCATCTGTCAGGACGCCACCCGGTACATCTATCGATATTCTCTTTAGATCGTACGCCCGCTGGGACGTTCCTAGTCGTGTCGCCCGGGTTTCGTAGCATTAGGCTCGTCACCGACCGCTGTGGGCACGCCGGTAAATTACTCAGCTCATACGCTCTAATTTACCGTCCAAGGAAGTCTTTTTCAAGACTACAAGGTAGGACCCTGACATACGAGCAAGGGAAAGAAGCTCTGTCAAGCGAGTCCACCTTCTAAACCCTCTATTTCTATACATAGAGGCATCGAAACGAGCTAATAACTCGGATCTTTCGATGGAACGTCGGCCGTCCTATTTCCTCATGCAAGGGGAGGTAGACGACGGCGCGGCCGGGCCTCTTAGCCCCCGCAGCGCTACCTACACGCTGCCCGGCCAATCCGCCGGTCCCAGCGACGGCTCAAGGCTCGATCCTCACGACGAGATCGCCTTCTCACCTAACGTATTCACAAAGGAAACGTTAGACCAAGCCTCACCTATACAAAAGATCGAGGATACCTTTCAGACCCGCTCTGAAGTCAATCATTATGATTCGACAAAGCTTTCCGAATATCCACGATATTCGACACAAGGCTACCCGGCCGATCCGAGTGTCAAATACACTCCAAATGTACAAAAAACAAAGGATACTTTTCAGTACCTCAACCAAGCTCAACATATTCCTCCTACAGATATAAATCTTAGGCCGGAATATTACAAAACGGCTCAGTACCAAACTGATCGAACCCAGCACCCACTATGCGAGCCCAGTGCTCCACGCGGCTGCGACACGAACTATCTCTCAGTTCATCCCGCCAAGCAAGCTGACCTTGACGGATTCGCTCACATTCCTTACAGGAATAACCCAGGGACTAACCCGCATAATCAGAATATAAATGTCCCACTTGGTCTACCTACACCAAGTAAAACATATTTAAATCCACTACAAATGGTGACCCCGCCTTTGAACAGGCTTAACACGGAGCATTTCGTTCCCTCTTATGAAGCTAGTGGATTTCAGGGAACCACTGCGGGCGTGCGACCCCCGCCGGGCCTCTACGCCCCACATCTCACGCAACAAACCTCTACACAAAGTGGCTTTCGAGCACTTTTAGAGGAGATGGGAGATTATCAAAAACCAATCTTCCAAAAGAAGAATATCGATCGTGCACTCGCCGAGTTCGATCAATACTGCGTGCGAAAACACCTGAGAACGCAGAACGAATGCTTCTCAGCTATATACAAGTGGGTACCAGAAGAAATGAGGGAAGCTATCGACTCAGCTTACCTCACGGCACCCCACGCACCCTACGAAGAGGCCAAACAGCGCCTACAGCGAGAATATGGGTTGTCCTTACAGGACAGGCTCCTCGCACTCGAGGACCCCGCATCTCTCGCCAAAAAACCCAGCACCAAGTACCACGAAATGTACTCTAAAGCTGTTGGGTACTTTTCAGAGGCTCTGATCACTCAAAAGTGGATCGAAACTCTACCCATCGAAGCACGAGGTATGGTCGCAGCTCAGCCTACCACGACCGCCCGGCTCGACCTAGCTGATACGCTACACGCGTACAAAACAGAGAATACCTCTCTAAACATACGAGGAGTAGAATCTACTCCGAAACCCATAAAAACTGGTTTCAAAAAGGCCCTCTCACAACAAGCTGAGTTCAAACCCCAACCAGTAGAGAGTAGGCCTCACAAACCGACGGCCTATGTCTGTCGAAACCACGCACGTTTCGGTAACGAAACTCGCAAATGTGCAGACCCAGAACACTGCACTTGGAAGGCAAACACTGCTTCCAAAACTAGCAAAAAGGCAGCGACTATAAGCCAGCCTAAAACCTGGGTTTCAAACGAAAATACTCAGAGATCGGTACAAGAAAGTACCGTTCCAACCTCCGACGTAGAGAGTTCGGAAAACGAATAACTGCCAGTGTATCTGAGCCTATACACCGGCAGTCTACTGAGTATAAAAGGCTTTTTTTCAAGTGCAAACTAAATGGCACTGAATTTCTCATCGACACGGGAGCAGAAGTGAACATTCTGCCCCACAATGTCACAAAAAAATTGGGCTTAAAAATTCGTAAGTCCAACGTTAAGCTCACAGCAGCTAACGGAGCCCCTATAGACACACTAGGGCGAGCTGACACGACAATTAACATCGGCCTCGGAGACATGACCACCGATTTTATGATCACGAAAGTTGATCTAGCGATCCTAGGTATACCATTCCTCGAGTCTTGGGATATCGGAATACGGGTCAAACACAAGTACATTTATAAAGATAAAATAAAGAGCTATGCCGATCAAAAAATAGCTGCAGTCATGAACAAAAAATTCACTGACGAACAAATAGCAGCTACTATCCCTCATCGTGACAATAACCCTCAACCAGAGGACGTGCAATTCACGGAGGACGAAAACATTCGCTCTATCATTGACAAATACAATGATAAAATGAGCAAACTTCAAGGAAAGTGGAAAAACAACGGGGTTTACCACCATATAACCACGGAAGGAACACCAGTACACTTCCGAGCAAGACCCATGGCGGGCGAAAAACGGGCTCAAGTCAAAAGTACTTTTGACAAAATGCTTTCAGAAGGCATAATTGCACCATCAGATTCCGAATGGGCATCCCCGTTACACTGTGTGCCAAAAAAAGACGGGTCATGGAGAATCACCGGCGACTACCGTTTCCTGAACGCGAAAACGAAGAAAGACGCCTACCCTCCTCCTCACATTCGCTCTTTCCAAGCGAATTTACATGATACACGAATCTATTCGACAATAGATTTAAAATCGGCATATTATCATATTCCGATGCACCCAGATGACGCTCATAAAACTGCAATTATTACACCTTTCGGTCTTTATGAGTTTAAGAAAATGAGCATGGGTTTGGCCGGAGCGGCTCAAACATGGCAAAGATACATGGACAGCATCATGCGAAAATTTGATTTCGCATTTGTATACCTAGATGACATCCTGGTGGCTTCTAAAAATTATAAAGAACACATGAACCACCTCAAACAAATTTTTGACAAGCTAGGGGAACACGGACTTCGAGTAGGTTTTGATAAATGCATTTTTTCAAAACCTACCGTCGATTTCCTAGGTTTCACTATCTCGAAAGAAGGGATAATTCCTAAACGAGATAAAATAGAAGCCATAGAACAATTTCCTAGGCCAATAGACGTACGAAGTCTACGCAGATTCCTAGGTATGTGTGGTTTCTACCGAGCATGCTCAAGTAAATTCGCTCACACGGCACAACCTCTGTATGACTCCATTCAGTCAAACAAAAAAAATGACAAAACACCTATCGAATGGACATCAGAGAGAGAAAAAGCTTTCAACAGCTTAAAACAAGCAATGATTAAAGCTACATTACATAATATCGCTCATCCACACCCTACAGCAGAGTGGAGATTAGTCTGCGACGCATCCGACACACACATCGGAGCGGCACTAGAGCAGGAAATTACAGACAAACACGGCTCGAAATCTTACCAACCATTGGGATTTTTCAGTAAAGAAATTCCGGAACAATGGAAGAATAAAGCATCATTCGACAAAGAGATGTTCGCCGTTTACCAAGCTTGCATTCATTGGCACAATGACTTGGACGGCCGATCTTTTCATATTTGTTCAGATCACAAGCCTCTGCTAGGCACGATGCTTAAGAAAAATGCACATTTTTCTAAAATGAGATTAAGATGGCTAACATACATCTCTCAAATGACGAGTGACATTCGTCATATACCCGGAGAGAACAACGTCGTCGCCGACGCACTCTCCAGACCCTTCGATCCAGTTGAAATTCAAACAAAATCGATTTCAACCCAAACTGACGAGGGTCCACCCATAGCCGAAATTTCGCAAATTACGGCTGCAATAGAGTGCAATCTTCTACTGCACATTTCAAATGCACAAATTCGTTCTCCCCCTAACGCAGAGGACAAATTGAAACTCACACAAGTTGAATTCCCTCAAGGAGAAATTTGGTGTAACCTAGACCTAGGACACCCAAGACCTTATATTCCAAACGAAATAAGGCAAGAAATAATCAGCCAAATTCACAATTTGGGACACCCAGGTATACACTCTACAGTGTATAAAGTTAAACAAAGATATTTTTGGCACGGACTCCGTGCAGATGTCTCCAACTGGGTCCGAGCGTGCGAAACTTGCCAACGAGCAAAAATCACTCGCTCCGTGAAGCTCCCTTACTCCGAATTTGAAACGGCTAACAAATTTTCACATGTACACGTTGATATTACCGGACCCTTACCTTTAGCTAAAGGAGGGAAACGTTACATTTTAATGATGGTTGATAGAGCAACGGGTTGGCTAGAGGCAGTCCCTCTTAACAACATCGAAACAGCCACGATCACAAACGCCTTTATCAATATTTGGGTAGCTTCAAAGGGCGTACCTAAATACATCACAAGTGATCAAGGCACACAATTCGAATCAGATCTATTCAATTCCATTATGGAACGTCTCGGAGTAAAACATACTCACACGTTACCATACAAACCATCAACAAACGGAATGGTAGAACGCAGAAATAGATCTTTGAAAGAGGCTCTCAAAGCACAAAACGAAAATTGGCTCGACGCACTTCCAAAAGTTCTACTCGCCATGCGTACGGCAGTAGACCCAGCAACGGAAACTACACCGTTCCAAAAAGTTTACGGAATTGACGTACCACTCCCAGGAGACATTTTCGTAACTTCTACAAACCTTTCTGAGCCTCTCTTCTTCCGGCCTACACATATTAAACATAATAATACAAAGTATGCCGTCAACATGCCCAAAAACTTGGATACATGTACACATGTCTATATCAGAGTGCCCACACAGCTCTCCTCCCTGCAATGTCCTTACACGGGACCATTCAAGGTTATTAAGAGAGATAAGTTTTCGGTTACAGTACAAATTGGCGAACACACGAAAAAAGTTCCCAAACAACAAATAAAACCGGCTTACACTCTAAACTCGGACGAAGCTGTGTCACGAAACCAAAATCAGGCAGAAAATAAGGAGAAAACTCCCCGAAAATCCGCCAGAGGGCGCGTCCCCTCTACCAAATTCGACGAGAAGTGGGTGACTGCACTCGAAGCAAGCCACGCCCACTTTTCTCGGGTAGGAACAGTGGGAGATATAAATATGGAACACCCCACGCCAGGAGCTCATACCAACTTTGACCATGGCAGCTCCCACTACTACAGAGCAGATGATCACGGAGGAAGTGGAAAATCTCCTACTCGCCGAGGAAATTCCGGCAGTCATCAGCCCGCTACCGCCGTCGCCGGAGAAGAAGACACCGGCGGACGCCAGCGCGCCGAGGGAGGTGGTGTGGAGAACACCAGCAGCATTCAAGACGCCGGCTACACCCGCTCCGCAGCTGCCCAGGGCTCCGCCCGCTCAACAGCCCCTCCCGGCTCCACGAAAGTGGATCAGCTCGGGCGACGTGCCCGTGCCTCGGTGGGACGAAATGAGCGCGGCGGGGTGGACGGAGCCGGAACGAGCACCTCCGCAACAGCCCAGCCGCGGCCGCGGGCCAAGCCCTCGCGGGTTTGGCTCCCGTCGGCAAAGCTCGGGCCGGCCACGGCCGCCCCACGGCGCTCGTCGAAACCGGCGAGGCCGGGGCGCACCCCAGGCGCGGGACGCGAGGCCTGCACCTCCGCCTCCGCCCCAACTGGTGAGGGTTTCCTACGGAGAATTCCGTGTGGACCTCCCAGTTCTCCCCAGCCGGCGTCGTCGTTAATAACACGACGTCTTGGGGGGGCGCCTGTGGTGAAAACCACCCCCTCTTTTCAACAGCCCTTTTCAGGGCTACCAAAAAGAGGTAGACACAACACAAAAATATTTATAAGACGTCGAGTTACAACTCCGTCAAACAAAATATTTCACCAGAGAGAAAATACGAATTTCTCTCTCAAAAGTGAAATATTAACTAATAACATACAAGGCGACCTCCCTAGACACTTACTGGGCGAGAGAGATGCGACAAGTATCTCGAACCAAGTCGCCTTGAACGAGAAAACTCAAACAGAAAATCAAACGTCCTCTAAAACTAACAAGGACAATTCAAACAAGCCTACTCGCCAATCAGAAACACTGATTACACGAGAGACAATAGGCGAACCAACCAAGAGGCGGCAAGCAACCACCTCTGGTCCAGCAGCCACCCCGGGGACCCCGTCTGAACAACTGACGCAGAGAAAGCACCCGAGGTCCCCGTCTAAACTCAAGGTCGTCGGCTCCGCGACGGACGCTCGTAAGCCACCCCCGGGGACCCCGTCGCAGCGACGGACGTGGGGAAACCACCCCGGAGGACCAGCTCAGCTATCATACTCGCAGATACTGAGAAAACAATGTGCGAGCCAATGAGATTACACAGTCGAATTAATGAAATTAAGCGGACCAATCAGGAGGCGGCCACCTCCCTATAAATACCCCGCTCGGAGCCTCCGAAATTCATTCCACTCTCCGCTCTCGACGACTACACTTGGAAGTACGAAGATTTCTACACGCTCTACGCTGACGAACCTTCTGCATCCCGAGTTCATCTCAAGAACGGCTTCCTACTGCTTTCTACAAGGCCTACCTTCTCTCCACACAGATCTCGCATTGGCATCTACGAGTCCAGTGATTATTCATCCTGCTCATTGCCCAACGTAGTTCATCTGTCAGGACGCCACCCGGTACATCTATCGATATTCTCTTTAGATCGTACGCCCGCTGGGACGTTCCTAGTCGTGTCGCCCGGGTTTCGTAGCATTAGGCTCGTCACCGACCGCTGTGGGCACGCCGGTAAATTACTCAGCTCATACGCTCTAATTTACCGTCCAAGGAAGTCTTTTTCAAGACTACAAGGTAGGACCCTGACATACGAGCAAGGGAAAGAAGCTCTGTCAAGCGAGTCCACCTTCTAAACCCTCTATTTCTATACATAGAGGCATCGAAACGAGCTAATAACTCGGATATTTCGATGGAACGTCGGCCGTCCTATTTCCTCATGCAAGGGGAGGTAGACGACGGTGCGGCCGGGCCTCTTAGCCCCCGCAACACTACCTACACGCTGCCCGGCCAATCCGCCGGTCCCAGCGACGGCTCAAGGCTCGATCCTCACGACGAGATCGCCTTCTCACCTAACGTATTCACAAAGGAAACGTTCGACCAAGCCTCACCTATACAAAAGATCGAGGATACCTTTCAGACCCGCTCTGAAGTTAATCATTATGATTCGACAAAGCTTTCCGAATACCCACGATATTCGACACAAGGCTACCCGGCCGATCCGAGTGTCAAATACACTCCAAATGTACAAAAAACAAAGGATACTTTTCAGTACCTCAACCAAGCTCAACATATTCCTCCTACAGATATAAATCTTAGGCCGGAATATTACAAAACGGCTCAGTACCAAACTGATCGAACCCAGCACCCACTATGCGAGCCCAGTGCTCCACGCGGCTGCGACACGAACTATCTCTCAGTTCATCCCGCCAAGCAAGCTGACCTTGACGGATTCGCTCACATTCCTTACAGGAATAACCCAGGGACTAACCCGCATAATCAGAATATAAATGTCCCACTTGGTCTACCTACACCAAGTAAAACATATTTAAATCCACTACAGAGTCCTTGGAGTCGCAATTGCCGCCACCGAACTGTCTGACTCCACATCCGCAAATTGCACCCTGGGAGGAGTTGCGCCTCGCTTACTACGAGCCACAGCCTTTGTCAACCGGTTTTGCGCCGTCGTCAACCGGTTTTGCGCTGGCGTGTGACTCCGTTTTTGAGGGTTGTTACGACCAGTCCCCGGCCTCGATTTATCCCTAGTAGCTGATAGAGCTCGTTCTCTTCGTTTAATTACGGGAATGGGGTCACTCGTTCGACTGTTTCTGCGGGCCATCTTCGTACTCGCAGTCTGTGGACGCCGACATTCAATGGACAGATGTCCAAACCGTCCACAGTTATAGCACATCTTGCTATCGTTTCGACATTCTGCCTTTGTGTGTCCTAGTATGCCACACTGATCGCAGACCAATTTCGCCTTTTTGACCCCACTTCCCCCTCCGGATTGGGTCGAATTTTTCCGCCGTTTGCTGAAGGAAGGCCCCCTGCTAAGGAAGGCTTTTCCTACAGCCTGCTCTCTCCTACTATTTTCCGACATCATATCATACATTGCGAACATCCGATCAAAGATGTCCCGAACCCTCATTTTAGAGTTCTCCTGGAGTGCATCTTCAACTATCCTGGGGCATGCTTCCGAGATAGCATTAATTAAATTTCTCCGGATTGACCTATCTGTCAGCTCAGCCTCAGGGAACCTCCGAATACCCTCCACAAGACCCTCAAATCGATTTTGAAACTCGAGTACTGTTTCCAGCGCCGGGTTAAATCGAGTATTCATAAATTCGATTTGCATTGCATGTTCCTTCGCCTGAGTAGGCGGATCGACCGCCTTCTCAATCATGCTCAATGCAATTGATGGCTCGTTCACATCTTTGATCATCGATTGCAAACCGTGATCAATATTGGAAATTATGTACGAGAGTACGATACACTTCAACTGATGAAGCTCTCTCTCCGTGTAGTTTACTGCCGGTTTTATGTTGGGATCGACGAGAAATTGATAGTCACCACTCGCCAAATCCAACATTACCCTTCGTTTCCACACGGCGATCGACCCTTCCTTCAGTGGATTGCCTCCGTACTTTAAATTCGTAATTGGCCTTGCGGCCACTCCGGGTTCTTTGTGGATCTTACAGGCACAAGTGCCCACCGAGTCAGATCCACTCGCCGTTGTGTTTACAACCGGATTATCTAGGGGAACCTCAAGTGTGCGAGGAGCATCCTCAGATCTACCAGAGCCCTGCTCTTCCACCACCATCTCTGACCTCGATGTTGGAGGTGGACCCATGGTCATCGAAGCCAGAGCCGCGAATTTCAGAACAGACTCCTCCGCAAACTGTTTGATCTGATTTTGCATCATCTCATACCTTTGAGCGTACTCAGTCTCGAGCCGAGCCCTGATCGCAACTTCCCTCCTCTCGACTTCCTCGTTAATAAATCTCTTGATCTCTTCCGTGTTCATTGTTCTCTGTAATTAGACCAAGAGACGAGTTACTCCGAATTCACGACCTTCGTTTTATAAACACATCCCTAATCCTAGTATCATCCGGATTTATGTACTCCGTTCTACAAACACATCTCTAAACTTCGTATCATCCGGATTTATGTACTCCGTTCTAAAAACACATCTCATTTCCGGATTTATTTAAGCCTTAGTGGAATCACTCATAACGTTCTATCAACATGGTGTTAGGATTTGAATGCGCCTCGATTGCCACGCATAAATTGGAGTGCGGTCTTGGGGTTATCACATATGCCCCGCTACCTGTCTGTCGATTTCGCTTCCTTAGAGAAGGTACTGTCTCTCCGAGACATGCGCGCTGTGCGTAGGTAACAGAGCCTTCGACCATCTAATCTCCCAGCGACACGCTTACAAGAAGACTATCCCACTGCAAATCCGCTCACCACTGCCGTACTATTAAATCGTATTTTATTCTCGAACTGTAAATCGTAAATTAATAATTCGCTCATTCGCACAAAGTTCTAGCTAACTTTCGTACTTCTTTATTCTTATGAGTGTTTCCACCTTATTTCAGCCTTGGCTTGTCATGTTGGGGTGTGCATAGCGTATTAAAACCGTATAAATCGTATTCATATTAGGTACAATTCGCAAGCAACAATGAATTTATTTTGCAGCCGAATAAACATCCATGCTCCGTTCAGCTCACCTGAATTTTCATCGATCTTTTGACTTTACAAGATATTATAACGTTCGTTTGCAAGAATTATCAATACAAACATTCAACACAACGAAGGAGAAAAAGGAAACAGTCCACCACTGCGACCAGAATTAATATAAACTTAATTATAAGTAGGATTACTACTATGCTTAAATTATGTTAACACTAGTAAAAACTAGATATATTAGTGATCACAGTAAGTAGTACTGATATCTCCAATTCCTCGTCCGATTCATGTTTCTTGTTTCTAAGATACATACTCAACTTTTCGTATTAGTTCAATCAATAGTATAAAATATCGAAATCAAATCGTAATGTTGAGTAACTACATTTTCGAATCGAAGTCGGAGCTAACGGAAACCATGGTAACTTTGAATTCTAACGAAAAACAAAAAAAGCCGTAGACATGGTAATCTACCAACAAAACTTCGTGTGTCCTCCGTATTTCAACCAACGTAGTTGGCACCACTGACTGTCAAACATTGTCATCTCCAACACATCAATCTGGCATCGTAATTTTACTCTGAGTGTGGACAACACCGTCATAATTCTACATTAGTTTAAAACTTAGAATAAACTTATAAATAAACTTATCCACACTCGAGAGTTTCCACCATGACGTATTATTGGAGGGCCAAGGGTTTCAGCTTCGAATTCATCTCGCCATGTCACAGTATGCAATATGGCGCTGTACTGAAAATCGAGAAATTCCGTAATTTACGAATTCATCTCGCCATGTTCGAAAATAATTTTTCTCGTTTCGAACATCCGTACTCATCGTAATATTTATTCAAAACCGTTATTCCGTACTTTGGGATTTTACACAGCCGTATTTTCATGCTCGAGCCTTACTGAATTCCGTAATTCACGAAAAAGTCAACCCAAAAATTTCGATTATGTCAAGTTCAATAACTTCATAACCTCGTTTAAAATCGTATTTCCGTTTTATGTGACTTCTCCGGATTATGACTTTTTCATCGTAACTTTCTGAAATTCCATATCCAGAGAAAATAACTGTTCGATTACCCTCAGTAATAAGTCACAAATTACTGATTCCGAAAAACGAGAATTTAACCTATGCACAGCCCAACAAGTGAGCAAACCCCAATTGCTCCGCCATGTATACATGTGAGGCGTTAGAAAAATTAAGTATGAGAGGGATTTAAGTACCTTCGTAATTAGAGATGGTTATAGATGGCTTGATATTTAGCTAGGATTAGCTGGATGGTAAAATCGTCGTACGGTCGTCTTATTCGAGCACAGGAACGAGAATGGCCGCCAAACGAGATTCGCCGCTTGGCTTGGTGGCAGACGCAGTCCTGCCACCACACCGGATTCTGTCGGATGGATTTCATGGAGTGCTGATGGAGATTGTAATTCCAACACCTACTAAATTCCTTAAAGGTTTGCAGATGTGCTTATTCTATCCTCCCCTTACATATATCTTGATGGTATGTAAATAGGTACATGAATATTTTATAATTGGGTAGGAAGACATAACAAAACTGACGAGCGTGCAACTAGCGGAGCACCTACATAAGAAGAATGAGCAGAGGGATAGGCAGGCAACAGCGCAAACAAATATAAAGCCAACAAAATTGAGGAAATGAAATTTAAAATTGAAACAAATATACATACAAATCAGTGATCACACGGTCAGTAAATGGAGAAGAACATAAAATACGTATACTAACGTGTCCGACATGACAAAGGACAGCAAAGCACGGAACAACCACCACAACTTACTAACGTGGAGAAGAAGAAGATTACTGATTGCCGGAAGGCGGAGAGCCTTTTTTGAATTTTATCAATTTATATTTATTTTATTATGTATTTGCTCTTTTAGTTTTGTCACGGTGTTATTTTATTTAGTCTTAGTTGCTCAATGAGTTCGAATACTGTTTTATTTATACTAAAAGTTTTACCGTTGTCTCGAATCCTTCATTTTGCACCGAACTGACAGCTGTATGTAAGGTGAGTCGCGTTCAAAATGTAATTTTGGCATTAATATTGTTACCTACTTCCGTGATTAGAAACATTCCAAGATTTTTTGCTTCATTAATTAGATAGGTAGCTCCTATTGTTTCAAGTTGTTTACCTAATAAAATCTCCTAAATTTCAGTAAATAGGTTCTATCCTGCGGTACATACATAATTTTATCGTTGGTTTATTGCTAGTTAGTATTGACAAAGCATGAGTTCCTGTTTTATCTAGTCTTGACCTGTCATAATCATTTACAATGAATGAAATAATACGAACGAGAAAGAAATGAAAAGAGAAATAGCAATTACGTTCATTATAAAGTTTGGTCTTGAGGGGTCGTTAGTTTACCAGCCAGGGGAGCCATTGCTATTATAGGTTCGGCTTCGACTCTTCCATACCCATTACCATTATAATTATTGGTAGGTACATCCAAACAAGTAACGGCTATAATCGATAGTGACCAAATAACATTTGATGAAAATCTATTGTAGATTTTCTATTGTTTTCTTCTTGCTAAAGCTTTAAACTGAGCCTATTGGCCATTGAAATTTAATAAAGCAGGAATGGCTGTGAAGAGTATTTCTAGAGTACATGATGGTGTTGAATATATTATTGCAATTGAAACCACCATTGATAGTAAACAGACTTTTTGTACCTTCCTATATCACACCAGGTACATCCACTCGTGACATTAGACACTGCATTGAACTTGATGGCATACAGTCCAAAAGCAGCAGTTTTTGAAGTTGTAATAGGAGGCTGAAATTTTGATCATCTATAGGCCTTCTGTGTACGATTGACAAAGTGAGTACTACATAGATCAGCCAAGTGGGCTCGAGAGCTCATTTCTCTCCTAATTGACCTAAGAGAATGAAATTTGGTATGGAGCCTCTTTTTGGCCTGATGTGTACGAGTGATAAAGCGAGGACTGCACAGATCAGCTAAGTGAGCTCGGGAGCTCAACTCTCCCCTAATAGACCTAGGAGGCAAAAATATTGAATGGATACTCTATAGGCATTCGTTGTGCGATTGACGAAGTGAGGAACCACCCATATTTGCTGAGTGAGCTCGGTAGCTCATTTCTCTCTCAATAGACGTAAGAGGCAGAAATTAGGTATAGAGCTCCTTGGGTATGGAGGCCTCTATAGGTACGGTGACCATACGTCCCGATTTTATCGGGACAGTCCCGATTTTAAAGCCTGTGTCCCGGGGTCCCGAATTGGGAAAGAAATGTCCCGATTTTCACCAATAAAGATTTTTTCAAACCAAATCATCATCAGTCTGGAGACGATCAGTCTACAGAAAAACGAAATAAGCGTTCCTAATCTCAAAACTCTGGTAGAATTTGCTCTTTCTTTACCAGGAACAAATGCTTCAGTCGAGCGAGCTTTCTCATTGATAAACAACTTTTGGACCGCAGAAAAATCTTCAATGGCACTAGACTGTGTTGAAGCATTACTAATTGTCCAAATGAACAGTTCTTTGTCGTGTGTTGAAATGTACGACAAAATAAGAAAAGACGACTCCTTGCTGAGAGCCGTTTCCTCAACGCAGAAGTACGACTGGAGTAAAAAGAGTACAATATAACAACAACAACAATGAGTACAAGATAACAAGAACAATGAGGTAAACAGACTGCTCTGTTAACTTTCATTTTTTGGAAAATTAATGTTTGTTTATTTGACTATAAAAACTTACCTGTTGTTCGTGAAGTTCAGTTTGTTCGTGCAAATGGTACATATTCTTTCTGTGTATGTAATAAACTTCTTGAAATTATTTTTTCATGTAATTCTTAGTGCCACATTCTTTAATGAATATTACATATTTTTAGTTTGATACGAAGCTCTTAATAAACCAATGTTTGAATGGATGAAATAGGCTTAAAAACAAACTTTTAAAGGGTAAAAAATTCAAACTTTTACGGGGGTGGACCCCCGGACCCTCCTCCCCATGGAGGGTATTCTATACCCCTCAGACCCCCATGATCCGTCCCCATTTTGCTTAAGATAAATATGGTCACCGTAGGTATAGAGCTCCTTGGGTATGGAGGCCTCTATAGGCCTTCCGTGTACGATTGACAATGTGAGGAACCACCCAGATCAGTTCAGTGAGCTCGGGAGATCATTTCTCTCCTAATTGACCTAAGAGAATGAAATTTGGTATGGAGCCTCTTTTTGGCCTGATGTGTATGAGTGATAAAGCGAGGAACCACATAGATCAGCTGAGTGAGCTGGGTAGCTCATTCCTCTCCTAATATATGTACCTAGGGGGCTGAAATTTAGTAAGGAGCTTCTATAGGCATGCTGTATACGATTGACAAAGTGAGGAACCACTCTGAACAGCTGAGTGAGCTTGGGAGCTCATTTCTCCCCTAAAAGACGGAGGAAGCTGAAATTTGGTATTCAGCAACATCACGACGAGAAAAATAGGAACCATGATTTTTATTTATTGGTTGTAACAGAAAATCGACAATAATTTTTTTTTTTTTTTTTTATGTATAGCTTACGGTTTCCTCAAAGTTAGATTCACTTTTCTGGGGGCCCGCTATAGCGCTCAGTAAATCCCACGTGGCCTAGGAAACTATAGGCAAGTGCAGGAATGGTCTAATTCTTGCACCGCTCTATCTTCACTCGCGTGGGTTGACCAAAACATGAACCAGGTGGCAGTGGAAACAATAGTACATATTATGCAAGTTCAAAAAGTTCAAAATCGAGTAGCTATGTACACTAGTTACATATTGCAAATGAGTTGAACCTTTATTCCATTAGCGAATTTTCAAAGATGGAGCTAAATTGCAATAAGACTACAAAAAAGGCCTTTCTGTCCTTTTTAATTTGGACTTTACAGAAAGGCGTTTTTCGTAAAGTCTTGTTATAATTTGAACTGTCCAAATAAAGAAACGCTGCTAAATTGCAATGACTCCCAATATTTAATAAGTGACATTTTTCAAAGTGTCCACCATAGAAATGCAATTTACGAAAAATGGTTCCTAAACTTTTCTATATCATTCCAGACGATAACTCTCCATATGGTTGAGATTAAAAAATCCATTCTTTCACTAAAAAGTCAAGCATTCTAAAAGAAATGACGACTTCGTTAAACAGCACTTTTAAAAAGAAAACATTTCTAAAAAATAACTAAAAATGGCTGTTTGGTATAAACACAAGGTTTCCTCTCTGACCCTTAGTTTAAAGCGCAGAGGCGGGGAGGAGGTGGGTCTCATCCCGAACACTCTGATTGGTCCACCCCTTCCCTTAATCCTTTCTAATCGCCACGTCCTAAAACCCTACTACTTACTTCGTCGTCATCCTTCTTCCAAGTCGCTATATGCCAATTACCCCACATTCTAATCTATTTGACCCAAGTATTTATGCAGTCCCCCAAACCCTCGTGCTACCAAATTCTCTGAGTACCGTCCGTCTACAACGTTACGAGTGCGGTCTCCACTGGAAGCAGTACCGGATCCCGGATTTTCGGAGCGACTTCCTATCAGGTACCTAACTTCCTACCATTCCTTTTACATGCATGCCAATTTGGGGGGTTTTGGGTTGAATGCCCATATTCTTCTGCTCGCTGTTGCGCCCTAACTCAGCCCTAGGCGACAGTGGTCCTTCGTAAAATCCATTTAGGACGTTTCCTAATGGAGGGGCATTAATATCTTGTATTAGTCCCCAACACATGGTCCTTCGAGCCGGATATTAAGAACCAATACTTTTCACTAGTTTATTGTGCGAATAATATAATTATCGCACCTTATCATATCAAAAAAGTTGTAATTTTGACAAAATTTACCTCTTTCGTGGTATTTTGTGAAATATCTCTTTCGTAATATTACGTTCTCTTGCCAATAAATAATCGTACAATTTTTAACATATTTATACATATCGATATCATTATTCATTTCATGCATTCATGATGTTGTTTCTCTTTGTATTTATTAAATACGATAAGTAATACTTTATTTAACATTTTCTCCCTTATCAATACTTTTTCCATCTTATGACCAAAACTTCTTTCTGGGTTCGATCGAACCAAGTTACGAAGCACGTGGTATATATCTCCTAATTTTAGGTAGAAGACAAAGCAAGGTATTAATACCTTCACTCGTTTGTACAGGAAACAGTTTCTCCGTATCTCTTTCCATTGGATTTGCAGTTTGAACATGATAATGTTGGATTCATCTATTTCAAGCTAAACTGAAACTAAACCCCAACTTCTCATATGATCATAGTTTGATAAACAAAACAAGATAAGGAACCTATAATTAGAAGTTTATTTTCTTGCTGTTTATCTTTTGTCCCGTTATCTGTCTTGGTTTCTTGTCAAATCAATTGTAGTATGGCACCCTCACTTCAGGATCAATTCAATCTCCTCGTCGCTCCAAAGGAACGTTTATGGATTCAGCTTCAGTCGTGCTATGATATACGCGAAGACATTCATTCTCCTTCGAAACTTGAAATTTTCAAAATCCGAGCAAGCGCATTGATAGAAGCCAACGAAAAGTTTAAAGCAGTCACCGATGAGTTGGCTGTCCTCGGTAAAAGCGATGATAAATTCACGGTCGATGTTTCTTCTCTCGTAACTCAATACGACTTATTGTTTTACGAAATTATGGCGATTCACAAACGAATTGAACGGGAAGAAAAGGCCGCGGAAAGACTTGTCATTCAGAATCCAAATTTGCCGAATAAAATCAAATTGTCAAGAATATCAATTGAACCCTTTGATGGACAATACGAAAAATTCACCGCATTTATCGATCTGCTTGATGTACTTGTTCACAAAAACAACGAATATTCTCCGATCGTGAAACACAGTCATCTAATTTCCTCGTTGAGAGGTCCGGCGCTCGCATACATTGAAACGTTCGAATTTAGCGGAGATATGTATTCAGTAGCGTATGATTCCCTTGTTATTCGTTATACAAACATCAGAATTGTAGGGGGATATCTCCTTGACAAAATTTTGAATATCGACGTTTTGAAATCAGATTCGCCTTCAGCTATCCGCAAGTTGACTGAACAAATCGAAGCGAATATCGCAGCAATCACGCGTCTCGAGATCGATGATTTAGCTGATTTCATTTTACTTCATTTAGCATCTCGGACTCTCGATAAACGTACTCGCTCACTGTTTGAGGAAAAGGTTCTAGGGGAAGATATTCCGACAGTTAAAGACCTATTGACATTTCTTAGAAGTAGATGTACTATATCCTCACTGATCGGTGATTCTTCACCTAAAATAACATCGACTACACCCTCGTTGAAAGAAAAACGTAAAGTCATGACAACTACTAGTTCTACCGATCAAAAAACCGTTCGAAAAAAAGGTGCTTGTGTGACCAAAATTGTTCTAAATTTAATCAATGCCCAGAATTTGAGTCCGCGAGTCCCATTCAACGTTAAGATTCTGTTATTCAAGCTCGTCGTTGTTTTGCGTGTTTGTCACCAACGCACATGTTACCGAAATCTGCTTCCAAATTCAAATGCAAAATTTGCGGCGATCGAACACATCACAGTTCACTCCATGATGCATTCGCAACGAAACTAAATTATGTTACGTCTTCCCCTTCACGCTCTGGTATTTCTACCAACAACCCTGTACCCCAAATCAATTCGCTCGCTACTAGTACTCCTACAGTAGCATTGTTAGGCACAGCTCAAGCTCGCATTCAAGGATCGGATGGAACTTGGCATTTTGTCCGCTTGGTCCTTGACATGGGTAGTCAAGCAAATTTGATAAAAACTTCCCTTGTTGAACGTTTGGGATTACCTAGAAGAAAATGCCCTTACGAAGTATCCGGAGTTGGTACTTCACCAAATACTCGAACTCAGGGGATAGTATCAATTCGTCTTGCTCCTCTTTCCAACTTTAGTGCAATATTTTCGATCGATGCGGCTGTTCTCCCTAAAATCACAAATGATCTACCCTCTGCTCCACTGTCTCCGAAGTTGGCTCAACGATTTTCTTCTCTACAACTGGCAGACCCAGACTTTTTTAAACCTTCACCGATCGATTTGCTATTAGGAGTTCAGGCCGTCATGGACCTATACCCAGAGGAATCCGTACAAATCAAAGGTACGCCCTGTGCAGTTTTGACTCAGTTAGGCTGGGTTATATTAGGAGCTGTTCCTGCAGATGCAGTACCCTCCACTCGAGCGTCCTTGTCAGTTATTACTGGCAGCTCATCAATTTCACAAATCGATCAAAATTTGACCAAGTTTTGGGAGGCAGAGGAGATTTCTCGTCCACGCAACTCATCTCCGGATGACAGATTCTGCGAATCTTATTTCCAGAAAACCACTATTCGTTTACCATCAGGGCGTTATCAAGTACGCTTACCGTTTAAAGATAATATTCGTCCTACCCTGGGTTCTACACGCCAGGTAGCACTTTCTCGATTCTTGAAGTTAGAGAATCGATTTTCCAAGGATCTTGCGTTCCATAAGTCATATGTTGAAAATTTACTTGAATATTTCAATT
The DNA here is from genome assembly GCA_030762985.1 of Adelphocoris suturalis. Taxonomy (NCBI): domain Eukaryota; kingdom Metazoa; phylum Arthropoda; class Insecta; order Hemiptera; family Miridae; genus Adelphocoris; species Adelphocoris suturalis. The sequence goes on along the minus strand of CM061044.1, from coordinate 97,547,619 downwards.
TGGGTCACATGGCTGGTACATCTCGTCCTGTTGACTATGTTTTGCCTCACCATGGGGGTTACAAAAAAACTTCGGCTGGATTGAAAACGCGCGTTGTGTTTAATCCTACTGAACGAGATTCAAATATTCAGTCTTTAAATGACTCCCTCTTGGTGGGACCTAAGCTCCAACAAGACCTTGGGAAAGTTCTTAATCGATTTCGAACCCACCAAATTCCTTTGACTTGAGATATAAAACACATGTTTCGGGCCATCGCTCTACATCCTGATGATAGAGATTACTTACACCTTTTCTGGCGCGGTCCTTCGTAAAATCCATTTAGGACGTTTCCTGATGAACTGGCATTAATATCCTGTATTAGTCCCCAACAATGGCCAAAACGGCTAAAGGCATTATATATATGTGTGTGTGCGTGTGTGTGTTTGTTCTTTTTTTTCTTCAGTTTGTTACTTGAGAAAAGTTTGTCAACTTCGAACTAGAACATTTAATTCGATAATGTGCTGGAAAATGTACTTGAATTTCATTAAAATGTGGTAAAAATGTATAAAAAACGATTATTAGTTATGGGTTTTTGCCTTGTCCTTCGTAGGTTTGGTGTGTTGAGGGTAGAGAAATTTCCATAGGCTTCTCAAATAATTTGGTTTAATCGTAGACTTAATTCGCCGTCATTTGGCCTCTTAAGAGCTTGTTATTGATTGGTGAAATGTATCATGTTTAAATTTAAGTTTTTTGGGGTCCTCCTTAAACATCTCAGTCATAACCAGTTATATTTGGAGAAGTTGCTTGCGTCAATTATGTTAAAATAAAGAGATATGTGAAAATTTGTGTGGATAAGCACACATTGTCTGATAGGTGAACCTCTTGGTGTTAACCTTGCAAGTTTGGTGTTATTTACTGGGTTCAATTTATTGTTAAATTGAGAAATATTCAAATTTTGTGGGGATGTGCACATTGCCTGAACTGATAAAACTTTAATTATAAATTGAACCCAGTAAATAGAACCAAACTTGCAAGGTCAACACCGAGAGGAGGTCGAATTAATGAAATTAAGCGGACCAACCAGGAGGCGGCCACCTCCCTATAAATACCCCGCTGGGAGCCCTCCGAAATTCATTCCACTCTCCGCTCTCGACGACGACACCTCTGAAGTACGAAGAATTCTACACGCTCTACGCTGACGAACCTTCTGCATTACGAGTTCATCTCAAGAACGGCTTCCTACTGCTTTCTACAAGGCATATCTTCTTCACATATGCCTCGATTTTAACATAATTGACGCAACGCCCAACATCTCTCGTAAATATAACTGGTTATGACTGAGATGTTAAAGGAGGACCCCAAAAAACTTATATTTAAATATGATACATTTCACCAATCAATAACAAGCTCGGAAGAGGCCAAATGACGGCGATAGCGCTCAGACTACGATTAAACCAAATTATTTTAGAAGCCTATAGAAATTTCTCTACCTACCCTCAACACACCAAACCTATAAAAACGATTCAGAAATACTATTGTATCTTACCAAGAAAAATGCTAGCTCTCCAAGAAAACCTTATTTTACTTTTTCTTTTGCAGGCCTCATAAAAATGGATATTATCAAACAATCAGAAAGGTTTCTAACGTTGCTGAACAAGTTTGGAGTCAACAAAATCACAGACAACTCGAAAACATTTAGGGTGATTAAACGACCGAAGAGTTATGCATGTGCAAGCCGCAGAATTCCTTTGAAAAAAAATATATGTCGAAAGGTAAGTCCAATCTTGAAGCCCACACCGAGCCGCAGAATTCCTTTGACAAAAAATAAATGTCGAAAGGTAAATCCAATCTTGAAGCCTACACCGATTAACTCTGACGGAAGATCAGATTTTGTGTTGAACACTTCACTCAATAAAAGTGCCTTTGTCCCCGTTCGATCTCCAATGAAACCCAAGGATTTTGCTCAGTCGATCGCTATGTTACGCAATGTTAGGCCCAATATTAGATCTCTAAATTTTGATAAAAATGAGAAACGAAGACCAGAATTTCACGAACGTTATATGCATCCAAATGCATCTACATCCCGGGATTCTGGCTTCGAGAGATCTAATCAAGATTCTTCATACCACAGTGGTCCAAGTTTTTCAAAAATTCCAACATCTGACGTTCCAACTTCCAGCGAGGTGAAATCTTATCATCCACAGATTCCCAAAGTATCAGGTCTCTACAGATCAATGATATCTAGACCACCTCTTGCTGAGGAAGCATCAAGGAATGAAGAGATTGAATTCTTTCGAGTTCTTCGCCATTTCACTGATAATAATATGTTTACAGCTTATGAAATTGTATTTCACTTGATAAAACTCCAGTATCGTATCATCAGAAAAATGAAAAGGGTCCCTTGTTCACACAGAATTTACCATTCCAGCACAACCCCTTCCCATGACTCCGCTCATCAGATGTTTATGCTCAGAACCAGTTTTTGAAGTCATGATTTCTGTCATACAATTGTTAGTGAGTAATATCTGAATATTGAAAAATGTTCCTATATTAATTTCGCCTCCGAGCCTACTCAAAAGCAGTGGAAGGATTGCAATCACTTTTATGTGTTATAGCATCCTGAACAATTTTGTTTTAGTTCAGTACAGACAAAACTGTGCAGTAAAGTTACAGTTTGATTTCGATGAAATTTTCAGAGATTTTGTGAGGTGGCTCGTCGTCGATGGCCTCCCTATGAATTTCATCACAGCCAGATCAATATTTTAGCCTTTGCACATGCACAAACTGCACATATCTGTGTGACGATCATATTATAGCATTTTGTTCTTCCCTTAGTTCTTTTCGTGCAAGTGTACGCAAAATGTCTGAAAGACCAACTGCGCATGTCCCAATTTTTGCGTTATCTGGAAAACTACTCGTGTACAGGGAGATGGCTCCTTTTCGCGTATACGAGAGAACTCCATCAGTTGTACCGAGTAGCATCATAACTTTACGCAAAGGTAACACCTTGAATCTGTGTGTTGATTCAATTCTGTCTGGACATAGGTGAGGCTATTTGACAGAAACAACCCCATGTCAACTAACTCAAGGAAACTTGTTAAATTTAGGGTAATAGATGAATCGATGTATGTATAGAACTGTCCATGGTTACTGTAGGTATTCCTAAAGCTTACCAAATTTTATAACGAAACCAAGAAAAATTAGCCTATTTATAATAATATCTAGTTGTTAAACAAAAAACCAATGTAGTTCTGTATAATTTAATTTGTTATTGCACACGCTTCTAGTCTTGCACTTGTTTCCTAGTACCCACCTACTAGTACAATTGATAATTATCATTCATTTATTTATATACTTTGGTCATTACAGAGAACATTCCATTTTCAATCATGAACCTTTGTGATCGACCAAGAAAAAAATTGCATTCCCCCTTGATTTGGTTTACTTTCCAGGATACATAAATTCCTAAAATAGAACGAAAAAAAAAAAAATCTACTAGTCCTTTATCTGGTTTAAAAACTTAACTATTGCTTACAACTATTTTTATTAATAGAAAGCTGGTTTTTCAGACATTCTGAAACATTTTTAGGTTTTTAAAGATGTCTCTCCTTTGGACCGCAATGAAAAAGCCCTTCTTACGCCAAAAATCAAGCATTCCAAATCATGGGTACATTTTACGTTCAAAAATTGCTATAATTTCTGAAACATCTTATTGCAGGACATCGTTTAGAAATAGTTTGTTGGGCCCAAATTTGAATGTTCAGCACATAAATTTTTAATAAAAGTTTCATGACGAACCCTTGTGAGAAAGAAGTGCTTCGATCATGCCACATCTGAATAATGCATTTACAGAAGAACTGCAACCAACCTGAGACTTACCAGCAAATAAGAGGCCGTTGTTTTTCACATCAAATTACAATTTTTAAAAGATTCATCTAATTCAGCAATTTTTTCATCTATGTCAATTAAACGTTCAACTCCATAATTCCCATGGAACTTGGTGATATAACAGCCTATCAAAGGATCACAAACGCTGACAATTGCTGCCCTTATCAAAACCTTCTTCACAGAATAATGTTTCGTGATATGAAATTGAATTTAATCTAACCTGCAGTGACAAAATTAAGCAGAAAGGAATTCTTGGTTGGATTTTCGCCTGTTATTTCCAAATTTGTGACTTTCTTGCATTCAATAGAAAACATCCCTCCCACTTCGACCAAAGTACCAATTTCGTAAATTCAAAAGACTGAGAACGTTTTTCATTGTAATGTAACTATTCGTAATAAAAATAATGTGGTCAACAATGTTTTAGGGAGTATTTGTTATTGGGATTTATAGTTTAATATAATAATATATGTTATGCTGCGTTGTTATAAGTTTGTAATTCATTTATAACGGTTATATATAAATATATTGCTCTAAAAGGCACTGTAGTTTAATACTGTTACTGAAGTGAGTATTTCTTTGAATAGCTGTATATTATTTAGAACGAGTTTTTGCCATAGAATTGGTAGTAAACATTGTTTTTACTCTCAAAGAGCTCAAATTTCAAAATAATTTGAGGTTATAATATACGAAAATTTGCTCATATGATCATGCTTTATGACTGGAACTTTTGTTTTGGATGTTATCGATGAAATATGGTTGCATTGTTGGTTTACCTCTTTTGAGTGATATGGTTGTTGAATATTTCAGTATTTTCTTAATGCTATCTGTTTTCGTGAATAGGGACCATATTGTCTTTGTTATAAACCGTATTTTGTAAGACTTGAGTAACTCAACATATATGATGTATATACATGTAAACGATTGAGTTTGTTTGGATTTGAAATTCAAATTCTTTCAAGGAATGAAATTCATGTTGAAGGGATTCATATCTAAATGATAGACCAGGCAAGAGAAATCTGGTGTATTATTATTGGCATTCCTAACCTTTGTGAATAAGACTTTTGAACCAATGGCTATTCTGTCAGTTGGTTTCTAGTTTTCGTACTGTGGTGCTTTCTTTACAGAACTATATTAATTAGATGCATATTTATGTTTTATATCTTGGTTGTTTTTACTATTGTGTTTGGGAATAAAATATCATTTGAAATAATTGTGACGATTTATTGCCATAAAACATTCTCAACGCATCCAGGATTAGTTATCATGTTTTGTCAAATTTATTAAATCCAAATAGAATCACACAATGTCACCTATTCAAAGCAGAATGAAGACTCACAGTGGATTTACGAATTTTGTGGAAAATGAAACTATTGCAATGACAAACGAAAATCTCAAAATCAAAGAAGTTCTCATTGAAATCCGTTTCGAGCCATTGTGAAACGAATCCAAGAGTTTAACGCTTTTTCGTATACCTATATAAAGTTTATACATATATGTCATTCCAGACGATAGGTAACTCTCCTTAGGATTGATGACAATTCTGTTCTTGCGCCAAAAACCAAGCTTTCCAAATGAAGGGATAAGTTTGTTGGCTAGCACTTTTTGAACTCATTAAACTGCTCAAATTTCGAAAATTTGCTTAACTATAAATGGCTTAAAATTGTTCATGTATAGTACTTCTTAAGCAAAATTGAAGTCAAAAGAAGTTTATCAACGTTGAACTATAACATTAAAAAATCAATGCACAATGAAAAATGTAGGTAGGTACTTGAATTTCTTCAATATTGGCTGAAGAATCGATAAAAACTTCAAGAAAGCAAAATCTCTTTTGAATGGCAGAATTTTATTTAAGATGAGCTTTTTGTCTTAAAATTAGTTGTTAACCATTTTCTTGGCACTCAAGAGTATCATGACATAAAACGATATTTTACGAAAATTCACTCTTACGGTCATGCTGAATGACTGGAACTTTTTAACTTGTGGATTATTGACTAAATTTAAAAAAAATTAAATAGATGTGTTAAAAGCTCGGCTGAGTTTTCTGTGGACCACATTTCATCCATTGTCAAAAGCCTGATTTATTTATAATTTATAAACTTTAATATTTCTATGAAAAGTTGAAAGTCGAGACAATCAAGAAACTACTTTTATTAATTTTATTTATTTATTATTATTATTAGGTATTTATTTTTTGATCAGTTATCGGGAAAACTTGCTTCAAATCTCTTCTTTTTCCTCATTGATTCGGTGATGGTAATAGCTGTTGGCCAAGTATCGGAATGGGTCCTCCAGGCCTTGATTGTTTTTCTGAAATGTAACAGGAATAAACCCGTGAGGGAAGCAACTAGTTGGATTATTTTCAAGATGAGGTAGGAAAAATCTTTTTATCTGAAAAGCCAACATTTATTGGTAAGAAATGAAGTAAAAGTTGGTGAAGTGGACAAAGTGGGATCTGGTAATTTTGGCATGATGGCTGGTAAATTAATATAAGATCCTAGGGGTATCCATGGTCCAGTAGTTTTGACGGGTTCCAATGCGCTTGCGTGTTGTCTTTTATGACGATTCTATTTTCGATGGGCTGATGAAGCCTTTGAAACTCAAATTTCGACGTCGATTTATCGAAAAGGTTACGATCTTACCGGCTGCTTAGCGAAACATCCTAATCAATTAGACTCGAATGTCGTTCTTGCTATTCAGATCTATTGACGCTCCAGTAAAGTTGTTCGAATTCTCGTGTTTTAAAATTATAGAAAGTCCTACTTAGTATTTTGATTTTCGCAAAGGACCATGAATACTTTAATGCTAATACCTACGATCCAACTACATGTGTGAGTTCGTCAATGACTTACTGCAGAACCAATGAAATGTTTCATCAGGTATCTCTCAGCCATGTTCAGGCCATCGTTCTCCTCCACCTTCCGGCGATGCTCCAGATCGTTCCTGTTCCCTAGAAGCACAGAAGCCACTGGTGCACCATTCTTGCCATGCCAATCAACTTGCCGGCATATCTCAAACCAAATCGGTATTGTTTCCAGGGATTTTGGATTAGTTACGTCGTAAACCAGCATCAGCAAGTCTGGGTTCTTCCACTTTCCAAAACAAAGTCAAATAAAATATCAGGGTTGGAGTTACAGGTTTGAAATTATAAAAGGTTGAACATAGGTCGGAAAAGAGGTTTTAAGAATGACTCAGTGTCATGACGTGTGTGGGTACGGTTGATTGCTCCAAAAGCAGCCCCACTGTCTACCGGGCTGCAAGGAATTAAAAAACATGACATCTTACATAGTGTTTGATAGAGTAATGCCATCAAGATCTTAGGATATTACTTACGAAATCTCCCAGTAAATCTGTGTACAGCTCAAAGCTGGGTGAATCATAAATTATGAGTTCCACTGAATCATCTGTACTTGGTATTGGCACAATTTTCGTGTACACTTCTGGTGCGAAAGTCTGGAGAATGAACAAAAATATACTCATAGAATAGTAAGAAGTGAGAAAAAAATCACATCCTCAGTTGAAATGTTGATTAGCAATCAATGACTTGTTTCTCATTTTCAATGAGTTGTGATCTTGTGATCCCCCAAAAAGACGCTCAGCATACAAAAGGTGCCAAGCCACAAAATTAATGGTATCATCCAATCTGGGCTAAGCCAATAGTCAAATCGCCATCTACCTACAGTGCATTCACTTTCTCACTCTTCGTGTGAGAGTGAGACGCTTGTTCAAGACTTCAAACTTCAAGAAGCATCTCATTTCAACATGCAGTCAAAAAGAGTGAGAAAGAATGCACTGCACTAGAAGACGGAGATCCCACTATTAGCTTGGCCCAAATTGGATTAATGCATTTTGTGACTTGTCATCTTTCGTCCGCAGAGCGTCTTTTTCGGAGATATCACTCATTTTTGTTGGTCTAGGAGGAAAAGGTTGGAATGTGGAGTCAGTCATTTCAAGAGACTTTTGTTGTCCCAGAGAGGCTCCTTGTCAAATTTAAATTTCCTAAGGTGCACAGGAGAGAATTTAGCTCACTCAGCTGATCTGGAAAGAGCCCCTTGAGTTTATTCGTCTCTTGATGTCCCAGTGAGTCTCTCTGCCGAATTTCAACTTGTTAGGGTGAAAGGGAGAGAATTTCATATTTACCCCTCCCTTGTAACCCCCCCCCCCCCCACCACTTTGTCCTAACGGCACCAAAACCCCAAAAGGCTGAGCCTTTGGGTTTTGAGTTTTGAACCCTCTTCAGGTAAAATGTAGCCTAAGTTTCAAATTTCATCAACATTGGCTGAGAATTGGTTGGTACTCATAGAAGTGGGTGAGTAAAGATTTAGGTGAGACTAGAAAAAAAAGGAAGTCCGAAAACATGCATTTTAACGCCTCGTTTAAGTGTGTACATAGACTCAATCTAAATTTGAATATTTGGCATCAGGCAACACAGGGAGCATACACTTTCCCAGGATTTGCAATGAAAATAAAGTTTGAACCAACAGGGTGAGGTTGGGTGGAGGCCAAAGTTCTACTTTTTTACTTATCTCGGCGTGCCTCTTTGCAATGGTTTGTAGAAGACTTGGCAATGGAAGACCAGCGTCTTACTGCATATAAATCGTAAAATGAACGTGCTCTTGCATTTTTTGTCCTTATTAAGTAGCCTTACCGAGATGATCTGCCTACATGGTGTTTTTTTTTTTTGCCGAGTGAACTAAATCAGAAACCTTAGTTTTCACTTAATTCCATTTTGCTATTTACTTATATTAATTGCATTCCACTCTTGATACTATGAATTTCTAATTACCTACATATAACCATGTAATAGTGGCGTTTACGACGCACTTACAAAAAACTACCTACACCATCGCATTAAACATTGATTTTGTTTCTTCAAACTTACTAATCTGGAGGCTGGTACGAGGCATGGTTGTAAAATATTGATGAACTATGCGGTTTGTAACGTTTTTGCAAAGGTGAATAGTGTTGTTTTTAGTGGTACGCAACAGTTGAAAATACCAACATGAAACTAAAACTTTGAAATGAAATAAGAAAATGGAAGCATGACGCAGAAATCTGAGGTGCCTACCTAACGTTAGGGTATTTCTGGAGCAACTGCTACATTCATAAATCCCGTCTATACCAAACCCTATCGTCTTGCATAAAAAAGAAATACCTAGATTGAAATATAATATTAAATACTACCTTAATTGAAATTAAGCTAATTAGTGATATCAACTACCTTAATTTTAGTAGGTATTCAAATAACTCAGTAAATTCCAAATAGAAACTCGAAGACCCCTAACCTAGTACCTAAAGTTCTAGTTGGTTACCAGAAGAGAAATATATATAGCAAAATCTTACCATGTTGTAGTTTTTTGGGAATTCGCTGCCGTCTTTCGCAAACATCTGGCACACAGCCGATTTTCCAACGGCAGGATCCCCTGCAGATACCAATGCTATACTACCACAAAATTCGGATAAAATGGAATAATTACTTACGTACTAGAATATTGCATACCTAGGTAATGGCAAAATCATTGGAATAAATTGCTTCTTGAAATAAAAGCAAACCAGCTCAAGTAGGGCTGAACGATAATGTGGATCTGCCTATGTATGAACGGTAGGTAGGTATGAACGATAAATGATTATGAATGGGTTTACACATACATACCTGCCACCACCAGTTTACCTCTGAACACCCGCCTACCCATCTTTCCACAACTTCGTAGATGGAATCAGCAGCACTATTTCTGTTTAAGTCTTTACCACAGTAATTGTAAATAACTATCGCTTTTGCCACCAAACGTACGTTCCTCGTAGAAGCAAAACTGACCCTAACAGGTTTTTCTGGAGTGGGTGGGTGGTTGCCTAGCGACTATCAATGTAAACAGCAGAGCAAGTCTACGGATAAGTAAAAATCAAGAAAGTCTCTCCTCGAATAAAAGTTTTAGCGAATTTTGTAGAAAATTAAACTATTGCAATGGCTCCAAAAAGTTTAGAATCAAGATTTTCGAAAATTGTCTTCATTGAAATTTGTTTTGAGGCATTCTGAAACGAATCCTTGAGTGCAACGCTTAATGCTTACCCTTCTGAGGACAAAATGACAAAAATAATTTAACATAAAAATACTACACCTAAATAAAAACCATTGCGATAAATAATGAAAGACAATTCAAAAGTTATTCACAACTCAGAAATTATTGAGTCTACAGAACCTCACTGATTATAAATTCTTGAAAGAATTTTAGAGCTCACTAAAATTAATTTTAACATTTAACTTGATTTGTTGTTTGATCTTTCAGTAAATAAACTTTAATATGATTTTTGAAACTATTCAAGTTTGTACTCATTCTAATGTATTGAGGGAGTTGAGTTAAACAGTCGCACTGCCTGATATTTATAGGATCTTAATCTTAGCTCCGCCGTTGTGAATCTAAAAGGGAGCCTCAAAATATGCTTCCCCGTGGTACGAGTCGCTTTATCCGTCAACTCCATCTTCAAAGACGTACGTCAGCAAAATCTTGACAGATTTTTTGAACAATTTTCTGCACTTGGAATTCTCGAAACAGATCACTTGTTCAATAACTAACGTCTCTCTTTTCTTAATAATATCTTTATTATACTCTTTTGAATAATGTATAACGATTCAAGGGTTGTAGTATGGGTGTAACCACACCAATTACTGTTTATTGTCAGTAATGTCCCACCGCGCATGTCAAAATAAGCGATAAATGTAAGTTAACTGTTGTTTGCGTTCAGTCAAGATTCCAGTAGATTCGAAGAGCGATTCCAATTCAACTTTCAATATTACATTCCAAACAGCTGGGTTGCAGAAATTTTGGGGGAAGTACCTCGATCTATGAAAATATTTATTAAGTAGATAGCTAGCTTTGAAAACTGGAACAAGTCCAGGTCGGCGTTGCTGGATGGGCCCGCACGCAACGGCGAATTTCAGTTATCCGGGTAGTCTCCCTGCGACTTTGGGGTTCTTGAGGATGGCGCGCCTCTTAAGCTGCTACGAGAGTGAAGCATCTTCAGATGGATCAGTATCCAAATCACGCACAGTTGCTCAGGAAAAAATGGAGGAAGAAGCTCCCAAATCTCTTTACGCAAATATCTTTGAAAATTGTTCTCTACCGGGAGATTGTATGCACTTTTGTTGGCGTGAAACACTGAAACTGTACGGATGTCTATAGCCTAACATGTGCATTAGGTATGTACCTACTTACGGATGATAAACAGAAAAATTACTCATCTAGCTAATTCAATAAAAAGTCAACAACACAAAGCAGGTGTCAAATTATAACTTTCAATGGTTATAAGGGGAAAAAAATCCGGGCCTAAGATTGTCTCCTACGCATTTTATCGCTACCGACGCAATAGTAGCGCATGTGTCAAATCCTCGAAACTATTTAAGGTTTTATCAGATTTTGATGGTTTCCGTCCTATTGATATGCAATTCACAGGGAATGTGGAGGTAGAGATGCTCCCCTATGAATTTCATTGGTACTGGATCAAAAGTTAGCTGTTCAAATATCTTTCCAATGTTTCATCAAGTTATGTTCTGAAGCTATGCGCAACATCCGACTACAGACACGACATCTTTAAGGTTACTACCAAGGATGAAGGATGTTTAATTTATCCTAGAGATTTCTAGCACTAAGTTTACCTAACTATGCACATCACTCATCTGCATGTAGGTATTCGTACAATTATTGAAGTGCAATATAATAAACGAATTGATTTAGGTTTCAAAATGTGTAGGTAAATTCTAGCTTCCAAAAACCGTACGTCGCATTGTGACATCTAGACGTCCGTATATGTACTTATATGTGATATGTGTTCTATAAAGCACTGTTAAGTATGAGTTCGTTTCAACTAAAATTTTACTTGGAACAATAAATGAAAGAAATAAGATGGCCTTGGGTAAGTATTTTAATGTTTTCTAGATTACACTAACAAAAATGTATAAGAGCTAAGAGATGTCGTTAGAGGATTTGATGATTTTCTTGATTTCGTCCTCGTCAGCAACGTCGATGGGGAGAAAGCCTTCGTCGCAGGCGATGTTGGTGTCGGCCCCATGGTTGACGAGCAGCTGAACGACGCCCTTGTGAGCACAGGAGCAGGCGTAGTGAAGCGCAGTTTGCCCGTCACTGTCTCTCAGGTTTATGTTAATACCTAACACAACAAAGAATTAAAATATTTAGTAGAGATCTGCAAAACCATTCATGCCAACTAGTACAAATTGGCAGCTAGGACTAAGGGGCGGTTTATCAATTACCTACATCAACTACACGATAGCTATACCAAGTATGGCGCTATACTCTAGATAAAGAATGTGAGTTGTTTATCAATGCAGAATTACATAGCATATAAAAGGAGCGTCTGGAGACCGAGAAACGCTGCCAGCGCATTCTCCTGAGAGTGCTGTGACTTACTTGCCGGGACTCGTCAGCCTCTTTTCCTTCCACTTTCAACCGACAAGGGAAGGCTACGGTAGGTACTTCCCCCACCAATTTCACTCTAAATTTGACTGTTTATTCTAGAATCAAATCAAGTCGATACACTTTCGGTCGGGGGCCTCAGGAGTCAATTCTTTATGTAAAATAAAGAGGACTTTTTCCGTTTTCATCTCACCTGACCCCCAGCTAACCACCGTTATAGTTCTGCCACCTAGGTAGGTACCTACCTAATTATTATAGAGCAGAAAAACAGTATATAATGTTATCGGAAATACCCGAAATTCGGCAAAACTAGTTTCAACTAACCATAACTGGTGTAAGCTTGTCTACAACCACTCCTAGAGAGATGTTACACGGATCAGTTTTTAGGATAGATCAGTGGTCTGTATGCTAGCTACGCCCGCATCTCAAAAATACATAACATCAAGTAGTCAATCCCTTAGTAAAAATTTAGATTAGTTGGACGTATAGATTAGTTGGAAAAATAAATTACATTGATGTGTAGTTTGGTGATCTGGATGCTCGCATCTCAAAAAATGAAAAAATATCCTAAATCAATCCTTTAAAAAAAAATACAGGTTCAACAATTGGTCAGATATACGATTAAAAGTATGTTACCGAGATTAAAATACGACGCAAAAATTTTGGTTTGAGTGTGGTTCGATCCCAGGATCTCCCGCACTGTAGGCAGATGCGCTAACCGTATGGCCTTGGGAGGATTTATTCAATTACTGTACTCAGCGGCTGAGTTAGGGATGAGCTTGGTAGTGCAGGGTCTGCCTTTATGTTTTTGAACGTCTCGAGCACTGGCGGCGTTTCTCAGTCTCGGTTTCCTGACTTTCATACATTTAAATTATCTCTCAGATAAATACTGTCTAGCTGATAGCGCCGTTAGCATCCTCATTGGTGTCCGTAGGCAACAAAATAAGGGCAATTTAGTCATGGAGCTACATTTTCTTCATGGATCGACTATTAAAAAAAACCGGGTCAGACATTATTTCCACGTCAGTGTCCATCATATAATCAAGCTAGGCAAATAGGAAACCACCAACTTTATGCCGTTTGCTTCAAGCTTAGAGAGAGAAATTGAGAAACATAAAATTTACGAACTGCGATATTCTAATTTGAATTATTATGAATGAATTATCGCAATCAGCAAGTTGTGGACTGGAGTCATAAGAAATCTTAAAGAGAGATAGAAAAACATGCGCTATACTAGGAAACGACCATTGGTCCACCCAATTGGATCAGGCACTGGTAAATGGGGGAGGGGGGGCAACAATGGAATAATATTGATAGTGTGATAGGATCGTAATCCTTGATGATATAGACAACAAAGTAATACACAAACATCAAATTTAACATATCAGCCAAGGCAGAGTGAAATATAAGAATATTTAATGAATATGAGCTGGGTAGGTGGTATTTTCTTAAGGACTAAAGAAATGATCAAATTCGCAATGATCGTTGATCAACAAGTTTGGTGAAAACAGTCTGGAGAGTTCGAATGAGTACCTTTATCAAGAAGGCACTTGACCATATCTTCATTCCCACGGTCAGCAGCCCAATGGAGCAGCCCCATGCCTTCCTCCTCATCATCCAGAAGGTTGATGTCCCCATCATAGTTTTTCACCTTGAACAAGAAAAACAGAGAGTCTTGACATTAAAATTATAATTACTGAAGAATCCGCCAAGCATTCTGAAAATATTGAGGGGAAAAAAAACTCCTGCCATGGGCAGGAGCATAACCTCGTGAGTGAACAGAGTGGAGCATTGAGATTATTGTTTCATATCAATTGTTAGTTTTTTTACGATTTTGTATTTCATTTTTCAGGAATTTGAGAATTCTGAGAGTACCAAAATTCATATAGCTCAAATTGACACCAAATAAACAAAGTTTTCTAAATTGTTTCGGTGATTAAAACTTGCCTTCATTAATTCAGCCATTTTACCAGTTTTGGAACACATCATATTAAAAATGTTAGCAACAATTTGGGCTACAAAAGTGCTGTCCTCTGAATTAATACCTCATACTTGACTGTGTGGGTATAGATACATTCAGGCGATACCAATCTCTAGTGTATTGGCTCTTTAATCAGCTCGGTGAGGTATTCAAGAGATTGTTGTGTGATCGTAGACAGGCTACATCCGACGGGGTAAAAATTAAAACCTTTATCATGGAGTACAGCTGTATCTGCGAGCCCACAGAGGCTGTATTTCACGCCATGATGCGGTTATTAAGAAGACGCTAAGATGGTAGAAACTTTGCCATCAGGCAGCTGAGATGTGGAAAAGTAGAACTGTATCTCATGCCAAGTGACACGGCAAGGGATTGGACTGTATTATTGCCATATCGACCTAGTGGACTAAGAAAAACAAATATAATAATACTACCCAAAACTAGTGATACCCAAACTAAAAGGTTTTTGGCAGAAGAACTCCGTGGCGTCACTACACTCCTATTAAGGATCATACACTACACTACACCCCTATTAAGGACCTAGTAGTTCTGCTTTCTATGTTGACATTTTGACGAACCGTGCACTATGTGGAGCTTTTTCTCCAATTTCAAAAGGTTGAGACACAGGCATTTGTGAACATGTTCCAAGAGGTTCAGCGACTTCAGCTAATGAAGCGTTGAAGTTGACTCTTCAAATGGGAACCAGACATTTTGTGTTTATACGGTGAATCTTTATCCTAATCAGATAAATACTCCCACCAAAAATGAAATTAAAAAAGCCTAAACTTCAATATAGGAATTAATGGACACGTGGGGAATAATATCTTAAATAATATTTATCATCTACATTATTATAAAAAATCTCATACGCATTATAAAAAATTTTCAACTTATGTATGGAAAGTGTGGAACGACAAAACTGAACCATGGTTCTAGCTGTACCCTGCACTAAACATTTTTCTCAATATGGACTTTGAACGGCAAACGATAACAATTTCTAGAAATTTGCAAGAAAAATTAGATGCGCCGTGGGGTAGTGAGCCTCCTTGAGGTGGGGGGTGGGTTGATCTCTGCCGGACTGTGGGAGGGTGGCTTCGAACTGGGCGTGTTATCATTCCAGTAGTACAGTTCATTGGTTCGGACAAATTAGAACACGAGGTTAAAACGTATCATGAAATTTGATTATTGCGAAATTAGAATGGTTGTTTTCCCCCTCGAAACTAAAACTGTTTAGAAAGAGGTGAAACATAAGAATCAAATAGCTAGAAAGGTTTTATATGACGAACCATTTTTCATGCAAAAATACTAAATGATACAATTTACGTTTGGGACTTTTTATTTCTGGTTCAACATTAAGTATTAAGTTATCTAAATATTTTTTCTTATTAAAGGTTCAGCTTACTTTGGCTGACGGGAAACAACCAAACCATGATATGTGGGCCTTCATTTGAGAAGCTCATTTCCAATACACTAATTGAGAGCATTGGCTGACGTACCTACTTAATAATAATGAAACAATTTTACTAGTCTCACCTTCTCGAGATCCCCTTCCTTGACATGGTCGAAAATGTCCTTATCGTCTTCATCGAGATCGCTGTCGCTGTCCCTCATTGTGCTCACCGACACCCACGCATTTCCACCTGAGCCCAAAGAATCCTTCTCCCAATCTGGAGCGATCTCCGACATTAGCGATATGTACCCATTGATGGCATCTTCCGCAGTCATATCTCCCAAACTGTTCCAAGCCTCCCATTTCTGTTTAGATTCAAATTGATACCAATTCGGTTTTGGAGTATAGCATTTCCCAACTGTGGCCTGCTTATACAGGCCGTAAAATTTCAACAAATACTCAGGTGCTAGAGAAGGTACCAGCATTGGCAAATGCGAAGCTGCAGCGGCAAACCTAGCTCTCAGCTCTTCATCTACGGTATTCATTTTTTAGAGTAATCTTTCAATTTTTAACTGACGGGAAAATACGAATTATTTGCCCATCAACTACGTGCTTCTTTGTTTTTAAAGCCGTATCAAACCCAATCTGATTAGAGAAGTTAATGAATCCGAAACTACGAGAAAACCCTGTATTTTTGTCGAATACTACAGTCGACAAATCAACGTCTCCAAACTTCAAGAAGTGAGCTTTTAGTTTTTGAGGGTTGACAGTCCAAGGCAAATTAGTGATGAACAATCTGGTAGTGGACTTTGCAGCGTTAGCCATCGATAATAGAGTAGATGATTACTTTCTGGTGATCTCTAACAAGTGAATGGTGTGATCTTTCATCAATTCGTTGATATCAATGCCTGAATCAGCCCCGAGGTTGTTGAGTGGTAAATGATCGCAACTGAGTCCCCACTTATTTAATAAGTGTTCGATCGACCAATCAGCGCTACGCTCTTGATAGACGGAGAGAAACCTTGCTTGAGGGTTGTTCTCTAACAAATAAGCAACAGTTACGATGATATCTTCGAAAACGGAGGGATCGTAGAAACAATCCGAGCCTATGATCAAATCGATGGAACCGAGGGAGAAAGTGTTCGAGAGAAAGAGACCCCAAGTAAGGCCAGTGACGCGAACTTGGTTCCCAGGGAGGTTATTGACTTCGCAGCAACGCTTGACGTGTTCCAATGCACTTGGGAGTGTAGCACTTTCTGTGAGGGTGACGGATGCACCACACTTAGCCGCAAGTATTCCTGGTAAAGCTGTACCGGCTCCTAATTCCAAGACGTGTTTCCCAACTAATTCAGACCTTCTTTCCCAGAGAAACCAGGCAAGGATGGGAGCAGATGGCCAAGTGTAGCAGTGGTAACTTGCTTGCGCTTTCTGTGAACAAACAACCATAAAAGTAACCATTAGATTTTCATGAGAGTTTGGAAAAAAAGTGAAGTAAGCTGCCATTCCAGGTTGGAATTTATCGTAAGAGTGCCTCGGAGTCGCAGACGCTCAGTTCAATTCAGTTCAAAAATACGAGTATTTAGTTGAAAAAGCAACATAACACAGGAGGTTCAACTCCGAGATCAATACATTTTAATAACAAATATCTTATAAACAATCATTATTATTATTACTTATTTTGTCATTGCCTATATTTATATCCCCCTCCTCCTATGTTATCAGTTGTGTTATGATCAAGTCACGATAAAATTTACTATGGTAGGAGGGGATTATGTTATCTCCCAAAAGTAAATTGTGAAAAACCCATAAAAATGACTAATGAGCGATACCTATGGGTGTGAAAAAGGTACTTAAACTATTTTTAAATGGACGAAGATCCCATCCTGAAGGATTTTGGCATCAACCTCATTCGCTTTTTCAAGGAAACTTGCTTTGTTATTGGGGAAAAAATCAGTGTTAACGTATTTAGGTACATACATTTTGAAAAAATACGAATTTCGCTATCTCAACTGAAATTTGCATGGGTAAAATACATCCAAGTACAACATTAGTTAGATAGGTAGCGCTAGCGAAGTGGAGAAGCTTTTTAAAAAAGAGTGGTAAATTATATAAGGAAGCAGTCGCCAAGGTTTGCTAGATACTCGTAGGTAACACTAGCGAAGCAGCAGGTTAACTCCAGACTCTACTGAGTTAATTTTCAGTCCAGCTAAGTGGTGGGATCTAATTTATTTAGGTGAATCCCAAAATAAATCCAATAGCTGGTTCATCACACTACTACTCACTAGACAGAAAGCAATCGGAGACACCATTGGTCACACCATCAATATTAGGTATGTAATGTAACTTGAACCGTTCTATGGCCAGCAGAAACATCCAGCTTCTTGAACAGAAAATTAACCATGGGCTGGTGGTTGAAACACTACGGGGTTCAACAAAATCACTCACTTTAAAAAATAGTCATGGTTGTTAATTTACACTTGAGATGTCAAGCTGGATAGGTATGAGTTACACTGTCGACATAGTTGTTTTTCGGAATCATGCAGATTTTGATTGGGGCCTTACCTATCTCATGTCGCACAAAATTATTCTAATCCACAAATTTAATTTGATACCAAAGAAAGATTCCGGAACCATGTGCTCGAAATAAGGTGATCCAAGTGTTGTTTCGAATCGTATTGTTGGAATTTCCAAGAAGCGCCCAAATGAGAGGCATCCACCCGACCAACTTGGATGCTGGAGTGTTGACGATTCTCCAGAACTGAAGGTAGGAATGTAGTGTAGGTAGGTACATAACGCGTTCCTTGCAAACAGGATAGTAGTTGATCCAGCTCATATTGATGCAGTGATCTTATCAGTAACAAAAGCCCTGGGTTATTCATGAAACTGATTTATGACTGCGGCATTTTCCAGCAAGGATCCCATGAGCTCATGAAATACCGACAACGAACCTTCCTCAAAAAACACGAAGTACATTAAACTAACATACCTTAGTAGGTACAACTAAAACTGATTATGTTCAACGTTCTTACCTCAGGAATTAGAATTTCAACTTCTTCGATTTCCGAGCTATCAGCAGACCTTTTCCCTTTGAACAAAAACTTCTTTATCTGTTCCAAATTTTCATTAGCAGCCGAGTGCGAGGCGATTTCCGACATGGAAGGCAGTGGAATTGCGTCAACAATGTTACCATCCGAGGGCGTTTCCAATACAAATTTCCCCAATTTTCGGAACACCCGTACTCAAATTTAAGATTAGAATACTGAAGATTAGAAATAATGAAGATTTTGATCGACGTAAGCTTAACCAAAAATGACTCCCACAACTTTACTCAGTTTTTCTTCTATTTTTCTCAAACCGGTTTCCAGACAAGGCAAGCTTGTCGTGATCCCCTGATGGGAATTTTTTAATATGAAATATTATAGTTTCTCTATTTCGGAGCAATAAGTTTGTATTTCATAGCAAAAATTTTGCCTCAACCGCTGGGTTTTTTGTCTCTCGGTGTTATAAATACATTAAAATGCATTGGAGTTACAGTCTTTTACTATTTTATTGTTGTTGAAAGGCAGCACTGCGCTCCAGTGAGGCCAACTAAGCCTTTTTTCTGCACAAAATTTCTTTAACCATTTTGGCAGTAATAGTATCTTATTAGTGAATCTCAGTAATAAAACCTTATATTAGTAATAGTATCTTATTAGTAAAGTTATCAAGAGTACAGAAAAGATGTAGTACATACGTTATTTTCATCAGGTTTTAGCCGACGAACTACTTGAAACGTGAGGTTTGATTGGAACGAATGCCAAAACTCCATAGGTACCTAGGTACCTACTTAATTGGAGTAGGTTCATCAATTTTGAGACATTCCTTTTGGCATTTTGTTACCTATAAAAACGTACTGTTTATGCTCTTAAGCAATTATTAGAAAACTTTGATGATGGGTGGTCATCGGGCGAAATACGACAGTGTGGCACCTTTTAATTTGTCTACCCGATGTAAACTGGTTGATTGTAATCGATCTCAGAAGATTATAATTTTAGACCACATCATTAATTTGCTTTTGTTTTTTACCACAATAATTTGGTGCGATTATGTATGAATTAACACCAGAAATCACTGATCGGAAAAGAAGCATACGAGTCTAAATATTTGCAAGAAGTTACATAAAACTCCTGGATGTGACAAACAC
The DNA here is from genome assembly GCA_030762985.1 of Adelphocoris suturalis. Lineage (NCBI taxonomy): Eukaryota > Metazoa > Arthropoda > Insecta > Hemiptera > Miridae > Adelphocoris > Adelphocoris suturalis. Next base: position 97,527,778 of record CM061044.1, on the reverse strand, counting down.
CATACATTCGGTAGGGATAGCATACCTATGCTTTATACCTACTTGAATAATGCTAGCAATTGTTGCCCATAAGAATGATCTAGGTACTTACTGCTTGCAAATTCAAGAAAAAATTGTCTACTAATATTGATACGTACCTACCTACCTATCAATATTACAGCGAGTTATGATGGATTTATGATTTAGAAAAAGGTTTTATGCGATGAGAAACTATAGAAAATGTTCATATAACTTGCTCAATATTTAAAATTACCCAGTTGGGAAAAAAATCGTGAAAACGGCAAAAATCTTATATTTTGGTTCATAATCAAGTCAGTAGGTATCGCCTTATGTAGTAGTATCACAATAAGTAGAACGCTATTGCCAGGCCATTGCATAATATTGCCAGGTCATAAAGACTGAGAATGGAATGCTATAATAATCTTATTTTTATAGTAATATTAGTAACCCACTTCAAAGTTTTAAACAAAATTGAAAGTAAAGTATTGGATTGGCGATAAAACATTAAAAAGCATGTTACGCAACCTAGGTTTGATTTTACATTTATTATTACTATTTTTTTAAATTTTTGTTGGCTGTTATAAATTGTTTGTTAACAAATTAAAATTGTTATAAAAAAATTTGAATGCAGCTCTTACTCCTCCTTTACTCAGGAGTGAGTATATATATATATATATATATATATATATATATATATATATATATATATATATATATATATATATATATAAACTCTTGTTACATCATTACAAACATTGTTATCCCATTAAAAAAAAGCTTGTACTTATTCCTCTGTAATTTAAACGTAGGAAGTGATGGCTGCACTTAACATAAAATGCCCAGATTTCAGCAAAAATATTGAAAATATGAACATTTCTTGATAAAGCACAACCGGGACATTATTTTTCTCTTTGAACGGTTGGCAGCCCTTCTCGGAAGAACGATCATCGGCAAATGGAGTTATGAGACGAATGGCCTCTTGATTGATTTGTTTTGTTTTCATTTGCTCTCCGGGGATGTTGGCACAAGGGATGGGTGCAGTTAGTTCTCCTCGGAATTTATCGATCGATCTGCTTCCGATGGGCATTTGAGTGTCGAAATTTGATTATGGCCGAGGACGAGGCCAATTTCAAACCCTCCGGTTTGAAACGGAAAGCATCTCTCAACGTTTCTTTTTCAGTGAAAAAGCAGAGGGACAAGACACAGCTGCAGGTGAGTTTCCTCAAGTCAATTGTACCTCACATTTTTTTTCTAATTCTCATCCGAATCCAGATGAAGTAGGTAAATATAAATGTTTAATTGTATGGGTCATAAAAATAGTATATCTTTCGTTTCTGTAAAATGAATGCTTGATTCCATCGTCCCGCATTTTTTTGTATTCAACAATCAATTTCTCTAGATTCGAAAAGTATTAGTAATGCCGATGCATTTGGTTGTGAACGCACAAAGAAACCAGATCTAACGCTTCTCGCTACCCATATCTCGTCCGCGGCTCTCAATTTGCTTGAACATATCGTCTTTCTTCGATTTTAGATTTTCCTTCCGTAAAGAAAATGCATAATGATCATTCTACAATCTCATTGTAACTAAGTTGTTATAGATAGTGGCAGGCAAATGGCAAAGAATAAACCCATTATAAATAATTTTTTTTCATCCCCACCTCGGAATATTGTACGATTTTCGTCGGAAGTGTACATACCTACTCGTAGTGGGTTATTGATAAGTTAAAGCTGTGAAGGTACTGGCACTGATCATTCATAACGACGCTGGAAAAGTGCCAATCTCGATGATATTCGATCGAAGAGCTATCCCTAGAGAGGTGAATGAAAGCCCTTGTTCTCTCGCGTTAGGACATGAGTTCTAATGTCACAAAATAGGTATGTTCGATTTAATTTTAGACACCTAGGTAGGTGTGGATTGTTTTAGCCATCTGTTTACTGTTGAGTTAAAAGAACCTGTGTCACGTAGCTACGTAAGCTGGTGGTTTCCCTGTGCGCTTGACCAAACTATAGGCCCCTACTACCTGACAAATTTGCATAGCTTCATTCGATTGGAATGCAATTTGATGTCATGTTGATGATGTCACTACTAAATTTACCTAATAACTACTGCTTAGTTTTGAATGTCAGGGATTGATTCATATGCCCTTCCCTACTGCTTCATGCAGATTGACAAATTCAACGGCTCTCCACTCCACCTGCAGCTCCCCAAAACCTAACGAACCATATGGCCGACGTTGTAGCTTTATTCAAAGCAAGGCGATCAGTACAGAACTCATTGCACACTAAATTGGCTTCTTAGAGATTTCTGTTCATTTACCTACTGTTATTTATTTGCGAAAGGTGGTATGTCAGTACAAGTTCGTTTCGCGTAGTAGAATGTAGACTTATACTGCTCGAACTATCTCCTGAGGTTGGTATTCCCGGAGGTCCACAAATAAACGCTGGATCAAGAAGTCACGTTGCCTCGCTCGTATTAAGTACATTTCAAATTAACATCACTAACCACTGCTAGTTTGTAACTGAGCACTTGGAATTGTCTTGTCAAAGAGAAGGAGCTTCAGGTTCACCGATTGTGAAAATTTAGATTATGTAATGGATCTTTATGGCCGTAATGTACAAATTATACATACATATTCATCCATTATACACGTATCGTTATCATCACATTCATTCACCAACACAGGTCTGAATCAATCTCCATCTGAGATTGAGTTGGTGACATAGATGTTTCCTCCACTCAAAAAAGTGTCTTCTGGAACACAACCTTGCTGAAGGCAGCTAGTGGAATGGAGAATGTAGAACCATCATCAAAAATAGGCTTGTATCTCATCACAAATAAGGTTGTAGTCTACTTTGGTAGTAGATCAATTCAGGTAGGGGTGTTGGCTTTCGCCAATGATGTGGTCCTACTTGCCAAAACCAACAATGGTTTGTATAACACTACAGATATAAGTTTAGTCTGCACATAGTGGAGGGGATTTGTACCTGGACAGCCACACATTCCCTCACGGTCTATGATAGAGTTTTGGCAATAGATTTCTATTAAGTTTCCAGTATTGTCAAAAGCTGTATGGATCTTGGTGCAGCACTAACGTAAATGTCCAAGTTTCCATTGAAGCCCTAGCAGCTCTATGTTTCTGGAGTATTTACTTTGCTTTTCTTCTGCTTCTGGAGTGGTCTTTGACAGGCTTGATGCTGGGTGACCTAGTTTGAGGAGTCACTGTTGTGCACTTCACTCCTGGCTGAGCTTCCCACCTGGTGTACCCAGTGCTTTCATCCACGTTTCTGTTCAGTCAAGAAGGCTTTCCAGCCTTCACTGGCCATGTTATCATTGTCCTTCAACTTTAGTTTGTCCTCGAATGTACCCTCATTTGGGCGGTTTCTCAAAAGTCACTGCTGCCAATGAAGTATAATGTTTGTGGATATGGGGGACACTTGTACACGTTATTCAGAATCAATCATGGGTTAGAATTGTATTGTTTAGGCCATATACTCTGCAGACCATTACCCCCATTGCATACCCTTTAAAGTTAGCACACACTAACTAGTACCAGAGCAGGTCAGGTTGCCTCGTAACGTATTAATGTCGGTAAGCACATAAATGGCGGGCTGAGCCACAGTTCATCAGAAAAATGCGTTTAATTCCTCCTGCACGCAGTGTTTCTTCTTCTGCTGTGCACTGATGACAGATAATCCACACGGCTGCTGTGGTGGAGAGGGTCCAACGGGTTGCAAAGGGCTGGTGGAGAAATACGTCCAGCGAGTGATGTTTCAATCGTCTCCGCCCCTTCACGCGCTGCTTCACTTTACTCAGGCTGTGGGAATAGGAGAGTCTCGCGGGAGCCCACCTAAAGGCACAACTAGCGCATCCTTCTGGCATTCCGGGCTACTAGTCAGCTGATCGGGTGCCTGATGTGTGTATTCGCCGGCTTCCCGCTTACACTTGAATATCGTTGCTTTTTAGTGAAGCTGGGAGAATTCGTGAGTTAGGTATCGAAATGGATCCAATACGAGTAATTTTGTTAAGCGGTTGGCAACCATCTCAAAATAGGTTTAGGTAGCATCAGAGATTGAATTAGTGTTTAGCGTTTGAAGAAGTACCTAGTTTGTATAGGTAGGGTTCATACCTAGTTTGTATAGGTAGGTAGTAGGTGCCTACCTAATAAGTGTTGAGTGTACATGTACATCTTGATGTTTCATTTTTTGCAGCTCTCCTTGCTTACACTCATGTCAAGCGTCTAGGGCAGATCTCTTTTTGCCTCCATGCTATCAGTATTTTGCTCTTTGCGGAACAAAAAGTGGAAGCTTTGTGTTCGCGACGATTCTTGTACAATTCCTACATACTCGTATATAATTGGCCGATAATTTGTTCTGAAAAGAGGAGAGAAAATTAACGAAAATTCACTCTTTTGGTTCTCAGTTTAGTTCTTTTAGTTCCACGGACCGGGAAGGTCTCAGCACAGTTCCACTGACCGGGAAGGTCTCGGCACAGGAAGAAACTACTATCGAATTGGGCGCTGACCCTATTAATTGGTGGAACATTAACCGGCAAATTTTTCCACTGCTATCCAAAGTTGCCGAGGAAAGGCTATGTGTGGTAGCTACGTCTGTCTCCTGTGAGCAACTTTTTTCCAAAGCAGGGGCAATTTTGTCAGAGAGAAGCAATTTTGTCACTGAGCCCAAAAAAAGCTAGTACCTATGCTAATTTTTTTAAATCAAAACGAAAAACTTTTTGTATAGGTAAACTCTTTCATTAAATGATTATTTTTTTGACACTGGCTTGAATAATTCTTTCCTATTGAATGAAAAGTTAGTCTGAGCCCTGATTCGTAGCGATCGTTATTTTATTCATTTCGGAACGGTGACTTCTATGTCACTGGAATCATTGGAACCGTTCCTGAGAATTACCTGGACCGACACACCCCTAAGATGGAGGGCTATATCAACAATGATACGCTACCGATGATACGGGATCAGCTGACTAGTACTGTAAGTTGCCCAGAATGCCAGAAGGATGCGCTAGTTGTGCCTTTAGGTGGGCTCCCGGGAGACTCTCCTGTTTGCGCCTCCCCATGTACAATACACTAAATCGAACGAGGCGTATTTTTCTCTTTGATGTGGCCAATCCCACCCCAGCACTAGTGTGAGTTTGTGAATTGATTACGTATGGGAAACAATACAATACTACCACAATATGTTTGTAGTTTAGGTCAAAGCCCATGAATTTGGGGAATTCCAGGAATGTATTTTCAAGTCAGTTATTTAGAACTTCTCCACAACGTGTCTGGGTGTTTTTAGACTAAAGCGCTGCAAATGATTACACAAAGGTTTATAATTTCTGTATTTGATAGCCCTTCTACGCAGAATATCCGTCTATAATTATTATACAAAATCTATTATACATTAGGTATCTAAATATGTCTGCATAGGTGTAAACGCCTGCCGAAGAGAAATTTATTAAACACACCTACACTTTCCTAGTATTTAACACAAGCTGGCCCACCAACAGAAAATTAACCACATACCTACCTATGGTTCAGGAGCCTTCTACAGGTGACAAAAGTTATGATAAACCCGGTTTCGTGAATTCAAAATTCCTTTGGAATTAGATCAACTAATACGAGCGCCATCGTAGTTTCAAGGCCATTTTTTCCAACAGTTCAGATTTGATATTTTTCCCTGTCAAAGTTCAAGCCCTTAGGGAGAGCAAACGAATGTACGTACAGTGACCAGGGTGGTTTCATTCGCTTCTTTAGGAAGATGTCTACAAATGAGTCCTCCTCCCCCAAACCATACTGTTACCTTAAAAGTTTTCGAAATCTCGATTTTTTCATTATTTCAGCCCTTATTACTCCCCTTTAGGGTTGGTAAAAATTGATGCCGATGACGATTCCCACTCGGTGTTTGATTTTTAAGCCAAATTTCATAAGTTTAGCCCAGTTGTTTCGGAGTAAATCTTTGGTCGACGGGCGGGTTTTTTTCTTCGATTTTTGGAATCTTCGTATCTTGAAATTTAAACCAAACAAATTTTGGGGGGGGGGGGTTAAAATATTTTTTCTTGGTCGATTACAAAAGTGTATTATTGAAAATAATTAATCAAAATAATTTTCAGATCGCCAAAATCCTTCAAAAATCCGCAGACGACAGGACCCCAGAAGAACTGGATTTGCTTTCCAAATCAGATGAAATCGTCAAAAAAGTTTCTCTTCAGTAAGATTTTTCATATCTGAAAATAACTTGGGTATTCACTTCATTTTCAATTCTTGGCCTGTTATTAATTTGTTTAATGCATATAGTTTACCTGGAGTTACCATTTTAGTAACAGTTGACTTTTTGTTTATTAGAGTGGAAAAACGAAAGAAACTCCTAGCTCGAGCAGAGGAGTTCGAAGACAGTTCGAATGTCTTAGAGGAGAAATGCATGAAACTTGCTGCTGCCATAAGCACCTCTCAGTACATGGTGGTGTATAGCGGCGCTGGTGTTAGCACAGCAGCGAGCATACCAGATTACAGGGGAAGCAATGGCATTTGGACCAGACTTCAGCAGGGAAAAGACATTGGGTATGGTAGAAATGTTGAACCCCAAAAGGCTGAATTACAAAAAAAAAAAAAAAAAAACTTGCACTCTGCAGTTTTTGTATTTGATCTACACAATATTATTAATTTATTTATTTGTATTATATGCATTTCTATTGGTATTTATTCATTTTATTTTGTAGAGAGTAGTTTAATTCTGAGATTTTTAAAATCAACCACCCAGAAGAACGCTGGAATGCAACATTAGTGTGGTGCAGTATTAGTTATAATTTCATCAACTTCTTAACGAGATTACTTTTTTGTATGTTTACTATATTAGAGTAGGATATGTATGACTATAATTTGTTTGTTAACAGTAGACATGCGATTCTGGCTGACGTTTTTCCTTCACTAAGCACTGAAACTGGTAACACAATGGCGAGCTTGCTACGAACTGATCATCGTTAACCTGGCTATAATTTGTTACTGGCTTTACAGAGATGTTAGCCCAAACATTTAGTTCCTGTGCATTTCAGATAGTAACATTCTATGAGCATCGCCTCACATTTAAAGTTTGGTACTTGGAAACTTGTAATGACCGACTCACTGGCAACGAGCCGGTAACATTGAGCTAGTCGGATCCCTTTTTGTCAAAATCTCTTCATCGAATCCGTATTCGTAGGAAGCGAGTTTACCAGTTGTAAGTATGCACCAAGATGTTTAGTCAAGAGGAGCTTGCATTTATGTTCCCAGTTTAAATTTCTATCCACATAAATCTCGGCTATAAATATCATTTGTATCAATGATTTTCTTAAGTTTAGGTTGTTGTCATTGCACGCCTCTCCCCGATCGGAACCCTTTTTTTCAATTCGATGACACAGAATTAGCACATTTTGAAGAAGGGGACTCGATTCATAGACTGAGGTAAAAGGGGTGGGAGGTGGGAGCTGCAAATTGTTACACAGAGGTTTATTATTTCTGTGTTAGATAGCTCTTCAGTGCAAATCACTGTTTTTATATAAACGTGTGTTTAGATAGTTTGACTTACTAGAAAACCATGCGAGATTGAGCCAAATAAGCACTTCAGCAGAGTACTGCAAGCCACCGTCGTTTTTCAATTCACACTCGTGTTGACAATTTTTTTTCCTTCCATCCCTTAAACCCTTTTGGAGGGTGAACGGTTGGTCATACAATGCTCCGGGTGGTCTCATTCGATTTTGAGCCAAATTCTTTCTGAATCAAACGAAAAGCTACGCTTTTATATAGAAAGTTTTCTAATTCTATATTTTTCTTAATTTTTAACCCATAAAATTCACCCCTCGGGGTTGATTGAAAGTAATGCTGAGATTAAAGGTACATCTTTAGCGAGTGTATAATTTTTGATCCGAATTTCATACATTTCGGTCCAGTAGTTGAGAGAAGAAAAGCTTCGTATGGCGGATGGAAGAATTTTCCAGGACAGCCTCCAGTTTTGAAATTTACGTATCTGGAAACATGAAACAAAAAATTTTGGGATGGGGAGTTTCTGTTCTTGGTCGGTTACGAAGATTCACCATCGGAAATAATGAAACACGAGACATACTTTGACTCCAACTATTTTTTTCTGGGCTTATTTGTACTACAGAGATTGTAGAATCGTCTAGCTCAGAACAACTGGTTAGATCAAGTTTAACTCACCTAAGTCAAAATTAATTAAGCGGTGAAGAAGAGTTTTGGAAATTTTCGAGTTGTTCAACTAATATCAACCCATTCGCTTGAATGCAGATCATTAGAAAATTGAAGAATCAATATAAATCATAACTTCCGTGTTGATGTATTTTTTCTTGTGGATAGGAAAAGAACAAGAGCTCAGAGGGAATGTAGCTTGGATTCTGCTCGGTAGGGTCGCACACAGCGGGACATGTTGTGTATCCTGTGTCAGGTCCTTTGTAGTGAAATACCCACAGAACACAAAAAAGAGTGTGCTCTTTTCTGTGTTCTATGGAAATACCTATCGTAGACAAGAGTCTAATCTTGTTCAGTACCATTAATACTTATCTGGTTACAGGGAACACGATCTATCTGTGGCTGAGCCAACAACGGCTCACATGGCTATCTACAGGCTCTATCGGCAAGGAATGGTCAAACATGTCGTGTCCCAAAATTGTGATGGGCTACATCTGCGTAGTGGGCTGCCTCGTCGAGCGCTGTCTGAAGTTCATGGAAACATGAATTTAGAGGTCTGTTACGTTTCCTTCAGATTTTGCTCTTCGTTCTTGTTACAGATTGATTTAATGATGGATTTTTCAAATGGAACTTTTTTTTTACTGCTGTCTTCTATATTTGTTGAATTGTTCACTCTTTTTGCCAAACAAAATTTCTAACATCCAGTTCTAATATTGTTTCTATCAAAGATTTGCATTACGTTATAATTTTTTTTCTCCAAAACGTGGTTTTTTTAATCTCACTCTAATAATGAGATAATGTTGCTAGCCAATGTGAAGTGAAACCTCGCCTGTACATCTAGGATCTAGGAGTTCATATAAGTTATTTAAGAAAAACGATTGTGTTTGTCACCGCATGCTCTCTTGAAGTGTTGTGTTATTTTTAGTTTATTTAAGTATTTTATTATTTTGTGAAATTGGACTTTTTATGAAGATTTATTTGCGTTTGAACTACATCATACAGATTATTTTCGTGTATCATAACGATATCTTTCTCCAGGTATGCACCAAGTGTAATCTGCAAGTTTGGAGGAACTTCGATGTGACTCAGCACACGGCACGATATGCTCACCAGACAGCGCGCCGATGCACCCAGTGCTGTGAGCCGCTGCGTGACACTATCGTGCATTTTGGAGAAAGGGGGAGTCTCGCTTGGCCCATCAACTGGACCGGTGCTTGCGCTGCTGCCAAACAAGCTGATATGATCCTTTGCATTGGCTCCAGTTTGAAGGTAGGTGCCACATACACAATGATCACTCTTACACCTCACAGCTCAAAAATTGCATAAGTAGCTCATGAATCAAGTTGTGAATTTGACGAAATCGTAGAAGGTTTAGAATAGTCAAGCTCTCGGAAATCATTGTTGAATAATCACGGGAATGGAAAACAACTTTTAATGGGATCCTGAATATAACTTTATTGTAATAGTACGGTATGGTGACAATATTACGGGAAGGTGATTAGACTGAATAAAATATGAAACGATATTGACTTCTTCTTCCACTTCACGCCCAGGGTGCTCGTCATCAGTTGCAGTGTTTACGAAATATAGATAATACAGTACAATTACAAATGAATTAATTTAATTACATTAATTTGCGGGAGCACAGATCACTTTATTGATCAGGGATATTCTCGATTCAATTGGGAAATATTAGTTTTCATTGTTCCATTCAGATGTATTTAATAGGTATAAAGCTGGAGAAGATGCCACGCTAGCGCTGGACTCGGGAATTCAGAGAACTAGCTCTATGGAATGTCGGAGGCGGGAATTACAAATTTGGTTACGACCAAACACTTGTTTTTCCTTCTTCTTTGTATTGGAGTAAGGTGTTGAATAGATCAATTGTTTTAATGGGTCTTCTTCCTTTTGCGTTTATTGTACTGATTCAACAGTCCAGATGAGATTATGAGTTGCTCAGAATTCGGAAAAATGTGGCCTACAGTGCTTGCTGCTGACATCGGTATTTTTGCAATCTCGTGATAGAAATAATTCCACGCAATTTCTGACTGGGAGCCTGGCTAAAGCTTGTGCCACGTTAACGTTGATTTAAAAATCCGAGTATTCTCAAGAGTTTCTCGGCTATTTGTACCTGATATGTGAAATCAAATCTTGCATGAATTTATTGTGGGCGAACAACGCGATGTTGAAAAAGTAAATGTGATTACCTGCAATGAGATGTATAATGTTGATGTAATTGTGAAGTAAATGTAATAACCCAAAAATATTTGATACTTTGACAGAGTTTGAAATGATGCTTCTACCTTTGAGATAGAAGAAATTTTTTAATTAACTAATTCCGATTAAACCTACGCCAACAAGGTCGATTTATCGAACCTCTCGACTGCGGGAGTTTTCCTTCAATGTAACATTTCCCTGGAGTCAAAGTCCAGCAGTTTCGGATGAGCAACAAAGTGAATCTGCAGGCGCTGGCTCTGCAGATGCTTGGTGAAAGAATTGGTAGTCTAGGGAAGTATCTTCGCAGTGTGTTTTGACTCAAGTTTGTGAGGAATTGAAAGATGCTCCATCAGGGAATATGTAGTGGACAAACCCAACTCGATGATGAAAAACGCTGCAAATTATTTCACAAAGGTTTATTATTTTTTCAATTGAGTTTGATCGTAGTTTTAGTTGGCTTGCGTACGTCATAAGGCCCGTCCAGACTCCTCGGTGTGTCCTATTTCGAGTTGCCACAACCTGTACTTCTATAATTATATACGCATGTTTATACTTCTCAATTTGAGCTCCTATCTATTCAAATAGATTGTTATTGCCTTAATAATATCATTATCTAAGTACGTACGAAAAGTCGAGAGGATATGTTATTAAATATGCGTAGGAAAAGCATTGGTACTAACACACAAATATGACCTCTAAAAAAACATATATTCATGCCTCGAAGGGACGCTGTACCCACCTCATGGTGCCGCGGTGTATTATATGGGTATAACACGTAAAAGTAATAAATATCCATTCTCCTACACCCATCTGCTACGCCCCTGGTCACTCCAGCCACCACAAGGTGCCGCGGCGCCTCCTCTCACTCCCCTCACCGCCCACCGTGACCCCTGCCAAGCGTGCCTGGCGTGCGTCTAACACATCTAACACTCAAACCTCGAAAAAGACACTTTTTCGCCCGTTTTTGGCCCATAGCATCTATGCGAGTAAAGCGATCGGGATGGTTAAACGTTAGGAACAACTAGACCCCAAATGGAGTCTATGTGCGAAAGAACGGGTTTTTTAAGTAAATTCTTAGGCCTTTTATGGCCCATACGGCGAACGGCTGACGGACATTTCAAATTTGGATTCTAGCACCTTGAAACGTAAAGTGACAAAGTTTGAGGGGGGGTTATACAAATTTTTTGCTACAAGATCACATAGGCTTATTATTGGAAATAATAAACCAAAAGTAAATAGGAAATTTATAGAAGGGAAAACATAGAGGAGACTCCATGTAAGTAGTATGGAAAACACTCTAATGCCAAGAGCACAAAACTTACATTCCACGTCACTCCCCTCCTCCTCCCCCAAATCATCATCTTCGGCCTGCTGGGTGACGTCCCCTATTATCTTTCAACACACCTTGTGTTCGCTGTTTTGTGTTCACAACACATAAACTCTTGCAAAAACAAATATTTTAGATTGATTTCTAGGAAGAACTTGTTTATTAAATGATTAATTGTAGCGTTTATTCTTGAAGTCAGATGAACGAGGGACTTCCTTGCTTTGGTGCCCACAGTATGATTATCGATCCATCCTTATTCGAATGTTATTGGTATTGATATGTACTTTTTTCAGGTGCTTAAAAAATATCCATGGTTGTGGGGGATGGACAAACCAGTGAAGAAACGACCTCAACTATACATCGTCAATCTTCAATGGACTCCGAAAGACGACCAGGCAACTATTAAGATTAATGGTAATTGCAGTTCAAGTTTTTTGGCAAATATCCTAAAAATGGCATTTGATGCATTTTTGGAGCAGTGTAGATTTCCTTTAAGGCGCATATAATAAATAATATATAGTATGCACATATAATATGAAGTTTTGTTTTACAACTCAGTAAAAGTCTTACAATTACTGACTTATAAATACCTTTGTCTTGAAAATTTTGATCAAAATCCATTTATTTTTAAAGCCTTGAAATAGGGTAAAATGCTGTTTCCAGATATTTCTAAAAATTGCTGTTTCCAGCTAATTCCTAAACATTTCTGAAATTATGGAAAGGTTCTGTTTGAATCCCTACCACTCTCCCACCTAGACATTCCAGGTCAGAATCCTTTAGAGCATGAGACTCCTAATTTTGTTACTTAAATATTTTGAGAAACAAGGATGTGATCGGCACCTATGTACTCTAGTTAAACCTTGACAGCGTGGCATTCCAGAGGTTTCGGGGGTTCTGAAACTCATTAGCTTTCTTGCTAGAACGACATTTTTCTTGAGGAGGTGTTGGAACGGTTTGCTGTCAAATTCATGTCAGGAGTTGATGGGAATCTATGGTATTGGTACTTAACCGTATTCCACCCCACCCCCCCTTTTGAGTTTCTGACCGAGGGCCCCAGGATGAATCAGTCCCTGGGGGTAAATTTAAAAAAATAAAAGGTTCATTTGTAAGATACTTTTGCTTCTTACTTCTTGAGCATGACAACATGAAGTGTGAAATACATAGACTATAATCAATCATTTTAATTCTCAGGTGTTTTCTTATTTATTTCTATATTTATTTATTTATTTATTTTTTTCAGGTAAATGCGACAAAGTGATGAAGCTGGTTATGGGCTATCTCAAACTTGACATTCCGGTGTACAATAAGCTCCAAGACCCTCTGTTCTCCCATGCGACCATCCTCCATGACCAGGAAGAGCATACTACTTCCACTCAAATTCTAGTCGTCCCCGATTCCAAACCGGACAACAACGGGCTTGGGGTGGCCTTCAATGACGAAAAAATTGACAAGATTGTCTCTGATATCAAGAAAGAAAAAGACATATGGCGCCCCTTCGGCAATGAAATCAATATAATCCCCAAGGCTTTAGTCAATGGCGAGATCAAAGTCGAACCCGGGCACTCTGTGGATTATGGTAACAACTATTCGGTGCAGGTAGATATATTTGATCACGTTTACCAGGAAATAGCGAAGAAAATCCTGAAGAAAACAAACATTGAGTATTACAGCAAACACTATGAGGAGCCTTTGGATCTATCCAAGCCCAAAATGGAGTGTGAATTCTGCTTCAAAAACTATTCATCCGCTTTCTGTCAGTTTTACGCCAAGAGAGAAACCAAGCTGCCACCTTCAGGGCCTGTTTGTTACTGTTGCGATTCAGAAGATGAGTCAGAACCGTCAACCCCAACTCCGGAAATAGAAAAGAAGACACCTACCAACCCCGGCTGGTTCGGGAAAGGTTATAGAAAACGGACAAAGAAGAAAAGGTAGCACCAATAACCTTGAAAACGTGGTCTTCCTATCCTCGTTGGGTTCAGAGTTTAGTTCTTTGTTTCTCACCGAAGTTTGTGTGGTCCGTGTGGGACATTCAAGAGTGATCCTGTTCACGAGTTATTTTTCACGTTTATCTACTTCAGGAAAGGTTATAACAGTATTCTTCGCGTGTATTTAATCATTACAGCAGTATTTGTATTTTGAAATCTTGTAGACAAAGATTTTATTTGTGTTCGAGATCGAATTATGTTTCCAGATATTTTTGAGGCTGAAAAACCAATCATTAGAAACTTGTGTGTGATTTTTGGTTGGTTACCTAAGTATCGTTCGACTATGGTTGATCCATCAAAGGTTGAAATATGCCCCTCAGCAATTAATGTTTTATACCTAAACTACTTATATCTTATATCATGTAATGCTTCACAAAGCATTCAGAAGGTCCTTTGATTCACGTTTGAATCGTAGTTAATTTTTTTAAATTGTATCAGTTACGTTTTAGTAATGTTATTTGTGTTGTTAATTTATTAATTTATTATTTTGTAGGTCTAGGCCCTATTTGATAGGTACCAGTAGTACCCTATTGGTCTTTCATGATTGTGTTCTTTTAAGTAATGATAAGTCGGGTTGAATATAATTTACAGTCAAGAATCTTAGCTCTGGCCTTCTTGTTCAAAGAATTCGTTGGCTGGGTTTTGATAGGTTATCAAGGTTTCCTAGTTTTATACTCTTTCTATCGACCTTTTTTTCTCACGAGTTCACGTTTTTTTCGTTCTTTGTTCAGCAGTGTCATTTTTGTTCTATTTCGATTTCGTTCGAGTTGTAATTTTTTTCGGATAATTCTGGATATCCCAGAACGTTTCTTGAATATAATTGTGTGACTGTTTTCTCATATCGAAATGTCATAAAGGCTCTCTCATCAATCTATATCTACTTGTCCATGTCTGGTCTAGCTGTCAATGGATTCATGACTCTGATTCTAGACGTTCCTTATGTCAACTGGATGCTGAGGTCCGCTTCTAAGGATGAAATAAGAGAATTATCAACTTCGATATTACCTCAACGAGAAATTCTACGAATATTTGAGGGTCGTTTATAAATATGGTAGGTGAACAAATTCTGAACACCGTTATTTACGGTTTAGGTCGGTTTGTCTGTTGGATAATGCTGCCCCTTGTTCTCTTACACATGATGCCTCATATATAGGTATTCGTGCAGGTAGCCATTACTTCGTACTGAATACTGGTGTGAGGGTGGAAGGATCATGGCTTCTTCCTTTTATGTATTTATTCACATCACAACTAGTTTCGCCTGTCACTAGGCCTCATCAGGTGCTACAAAATGAACATATGGTTTTTTAAATAATGGTCGATACATAATTATGTGCTAATTGTTGTCAATAAGGTACAGGCACTTATTATAGGGGGACAGATCCATACGACGTGTATTTTGTCAGGTTTTGTTGCAGAAGTTATAATTTCAGTCTCTTATATTTCGTCCAATGGCTTGAAAGGGTCTAGAATTATGATCAGATAGTTTAGATATAGTTGTATGCTAGGTATGATGAGTTATGAACATTATGCTAGTGTATGAATGGGGCTTACTAATTTGGGGGGAAGAATGTAGAAATCCTGCATGGCCAAGAACTATCATACATATGTAGGTACTTTCTACACGATATAATTAACTGAATGTACGTAATAAATTATAATATATACGAGATGAAATGCTTCTTTTTTTGTGGGGACGATTATGACTTTCACTATCAACTGATACTACTTGTGGTTTTTATCACTTAGAGCCATGTGCTCCGTCGATCTACTTTCCATAGCGAACCGTGTTCCATGCAAGGAACTAGGTATGTATTGTATATTATTATGCGAATAGGTATTGGGTAGCCACGCCCCTTACAGGAGATATATTATCTATGGGTGTATTTATAGCTATATATGTACAATTATTTATTAGATTTACTATTGATGTTGATAAATTTAATGTGTTCTTGGTCTATACATATTTAGGTTCTAACATATCCTGTACAATTAGCACATAATTACCTCTGTATCTACCATTATTTAAAAAACCATATGTTCATATTGTAGCACCTGATGAGGCCTAGTGACAGGCGAAACTAGTTGTGAAGTGAATAAATACATAAAAGGAAGAAGCCGTGATCCTTCCACCCTCACACCAGTATTCAGTATGATGCCTCATATTTGTTCTTGTCAAGCATAATTTATCATTCTACCCTTTCTATCGTCCATAAAATGACAACATGAAAGTAAATTTGATTCATTCAAGAAATATTTCTTTTTTGGTGGCAAAAGAAACCATTTTTCCCCAACAACTAATTGGTATTTACTTAAATTTGATTTATTATTGAATTATTCATGCCTTTATTTATCATATTTGTCATGTTTATGGCCCATATCAGAATCAATATAAATCAAATAGCAGTTATTCCCATACAATAAATGCTCAGCTCCAGTTAGGGTTTTATTTCAGCACAGTATAGGTTCTGTGAAATGTTATAACCGGTTTTCGAATGTTTTTAAAACAAATTGAAGCACCCATTAAGGATGAAGGAAACAATATTATTGTGTTCCAGAAATTATTTTAAATGGAGTATATTTTGTGTTTGAATAGAAGGTGATTTTTCTTGTGATCCAGCCGAATGTTTCCTTTCGTAATACGTTCTTTCCTGTTGAACTTGGAAAAAAATAGACTTATATATTTTTTAAATTATTTTATTTTTTCTTAAAATTTTATCGAAGGCACAATAATAAATCTAGCAACAAGGTAGAACTCAGAAAAATAATCAAGGGAAAATGGGAAGCACGTTGTTTTCATCTTGTCAAACCTATTAGGTCCTACCTTTCCTCTTGATCGCTGGGATTTCTTAGTTGTGACGGTTGTTTCATCAAATAATTTTGTTTTTTGAGAGGAGTGTGACAGTTTTGTTCTTTACCAGAAGACCGTGGAGTTGAACATGTTCCTGAAATTTTGATTTGCGGTATTGTGCAATGCGCCATGATTTCTAATTATTTTTCCTTCTATTTTCCCAGATCAGAACACATTTATTTGATCTCGTTCAGAATCTCAATAGTTATTTTATAATCTCGTTTGAAAGTTGTAGGTACATTGGTCGTAGATTGTCACGAGCCGCAAAAATATGGACTGTGCACGGGGTGGGTGAGACAACCTTACCATGATCTTTGCACTCCCGACCACCTCAATGGTCAATGATACCGACCCGTGTTAGTGCTTCACATGGTAGTATTTGTAAGATTTACAGTTCTTTTTTTGAGCCCACGGTATTCTTCGTTATTTTTTCAAGATTTAAGTAGGTTTTTTAACGTTAGAACCTCACGCGAAACTTGACAACGTCGGCAATGATGGTGAATAAAATATAACTTTTTAGGACACTATCTAAAGCAAAGTTGAGAATAATTAGTCAATACTGTTGAGAACAACTCTTCGTTTCCGGTGAGTTGTAGCTTAAACCATAAAAATTGTGTAGCAAAAACAAACATCGTTATGGGAAGTGATTCAATGTACAAGTGAGGTCGGGCAAATAATTAGAAAGGTTACAGTCAACTGCTGTATATGTATATTTGTACGGGCTGTATTGAACCAGAGAAAAAAGTAAAGTCTGGCTACAGTCAGTAACCTCACATCTTACTCATAGAGTATAAAATAAAGAAAAGGAGTGATAACTCCTAGCAGTAACTGTAGTAAAAGCTTAAGTGGTAACAGATAACTGTCATTTGAAGTACGGGCTACGAGTCGAGAGTCATCGAGCTATGGGAGATATGCAGGAGGTTGCCTCACCCACACTGTCCTCATGTTCGCAGATTGTGACGTAATAAGACCAATGTACCTACAACTTTTAACACAAGATTGTAAATTAACTACTTACTGCTTTTCTGAATAAGATTGAACGTGTGAGCACAGTTTTACATGTACTTTCAAGGAAAAATAAAAATAAATCAAACCATGGTGCAAGTATTAAGAGCACGTTCGATTTTGTGTATGTAGCAGGATAGACGCACTCTCTCGATTGAGGCAACAACTGTCACAGTGTGTTGGACGGGCTTATTGACTACATTGCATTCTCATTCTTATCAATGTGGTCTGAAAAGTCTTTCTGTACATAGGATTTTCTAAGTGAGAAGCACATAAATATCTGAACCAGCTTCTTCAAGTATTCGAACCTTATTTTTTCCATCTGGTGGTTGATGTTGAATTGGGAAACAATATTTGGAATCTTCAGTTGACTCGTGCTACAAAAGAGATTATTTCACCTGGGCAAGCCTGTTCGATGCTAACCATCTAAGTTGTATTGTTCGATCAGGAGACGTCATACAACTTCATCAACGAGCCAAATAAGTAACGCTAATACTACTTTCCTTTTAATTTCGTTCGATTTTGTCCACAGTCTTTGATTCTGCTTTGAAGTGTTATATTAAGCTCCAATTGCTTTACCGATGCCGTCTATGCTTTCAAAGCAACATGGTAACCGTGAGTGAACGGAATTTGGATCTTTCCTCTTCCATATGATGAGGATCTAGCATTAACATTTTGCTTTGAGAATGTTCCACGACGTATAGGTTTTAACAAGTGTGTGCCTTCCTGAGCACCAGACTGCAATGCGATACCTGGTCTCGCTGTCCTTGTTGACGTAAACTTGACAATCCGGAGCTCTATTTGCCTTCTCTTGAGCTACGACTAGAATTTCTATTCGCACAACTACGCCTTCTAAACCCGTTTTGAATTATGCGCGCATGCGCTGTGCTTTATTCTTATTTGGAGGTGTGCGAAAATTATTATCTATCAGGATGCATCATCAATTATTATTGCAAAATAAAATCTCTGAATCCCCTCAAAGAAGGAGAATTCCCACCTATTAATTTTCCTCCTCGTGAGCATATCTACTCAAGGCAGTGCCTGTGGATTCCCCTTTGAACAAATTGACTTCAACAACGGTTTGCGATTAGAAAAGTATGAAATTCAACTACTTACTGTAATGAGATAACATGTGAATCCAGCTTCGAGCAGTACCATAATTATGTTTACTGACAAATGTAGATGTGTTTTATGGATTTAGGGATTGAGGGTGACCTATTTCGTGTTTTACCCTTGAAATATGGATTGAGAGTTAATGAACGAATGGGTTGAGTAAGGTTCCTACTAAGTAACAGAATTAATGTGACGGATTGGTCTTTAGTGTTGCGAAATTGGTTTTCATCATGTTTGAATTCGGAAACTACTTAGAGATGTCATGAAGAACATGATGGTCTTCATAGAAAACAATGTATAAATTTTTCGTCCTTATTTCCGTAGAATCTTCGAAAATGCGTTCATCAGGGTATTTTAGGGGCCTTGAAATTGGTCTGTGCGAGCATTCGACATTGTAGTACCTATATGTAAATATCCGCTATGTACGGGGTTGTAAGAAAATTAAGTAATAATCCGAACTAATGTATCTATGTAAAATTGAACGATTTTATGCGAAAAATACGAACATTTACTTGTATTTCGATTAACCAAGTCTGCATACTCACTCGCGATAATCAGTACCAATGCCCTTTGAAAACCAATAATAACTAGCAAACATTCTACCCTATCTAATAGATAAATCATTTCTGGCATACTAATATTTCTGCTGCTACGACTGTTTCTGTATTTATGTATCTAACAACCTACATTGTATTTGGTACCTTAACCAACATTGTTCCTTGAATAGGTAAAAATAGTGAAATTCGAGTTTTCGTGTTGTGGAAATTGTTGAGAAGATAATCCTCATTCGTAAAATTATTTGAAGACGTATATTGCAGTTGTACCACCAAAGTACATTGTTGTATCTCCAAGTTTCCTTGGACACTGGGTAGATATCTGAATTTAGGTAGGAGGGAATAGAGGAGAAAAAAGAGGGAGATTTCAAATATGTTAAAATGGCTAGCTCGGTTTATATTAGGGTTACTGAAGACTCCATAAAACCACGTCATTGAGTTGAGTTCAATTATCAAATTTTCAATAGAATAATTAATGCATTTATTAACCTAAAGAAACTGATATTTCAATTTAATGGGGGATGTTTAAAAAGACAATTTTCCAATACAGAACAAGTTTTTTTTCCAACTGTTTCCACGACACAGAAATATTTACTACATATACAAGTACCTAACTACTTAAGAACTACTCTCAATATGTTCAGTAACATAGATAATCAAGTTAAGAAAAATAAGGTTGAGTGACGCCGAGTTATTCCTAATTATTGTAATGGGTGCATTTTGATAGTCAAGCTTTTGTCAAGCTTTTTCGATGTTCTAAGTTTTGGAATTACAAGAACTTTCATAAAATAGTTCGTCGCGTTGATTCTTCGAGCTTTAATAAATCGATCTCACTGAGGCTTTTTCGATCAAATTGCCAAAGAATCGTGACTGAAATGCGGTTAACTACGTTTTCAAAATGTTTGTGTCAAATTATGTTGTTGTTTTAAGGGTCCTTTTTTATTCTGAGACTAGTTTTGTTTAGAAAAAGTCTGTGCAATGGAATTTTTTTTCGTCGAAACTTGTAATTCGTTGATTGCATTGTAATCTGTAACATGTAGGTTTATTAAACAATAAAGTGGTAATCAATTAATTCGTTTAATTTTTCTACCGTCCGTTTTTGGAAGCCCTTTTTCGATTCACAGTTGTGTTGTTGACTTTTTTATTTTTCATATTTTTTAGCACGTCCCTTTGAAGCTAGGTCATACAGGCAAGGCTTCGTTTATAAGAGTGATGACCTATTAGAATTGATCAGTAGTGTAGTTATGGCCAACTACCAGGGCACACATACTGCCTAACTATAAATCATCTTTGTGCATCAAATATTCAATAATCCAACTCCCCCAACCCATGTGGTGGAATGAGAGGTTAATAATTATTGGACCATCAATGAATGGAATCAGAAGATATAAATCCACCATTATGATTTTTATTAGCTGAATATAAAGGATAAAAATAAGTGTTTTTCACCACTTTGTCATTTGAATTTGAAACGAGTGGGCACATAGCGAGATCGGTCCAAAAACGAGAGTGGCGCTAGCAGCATGTTGAGAGAATAGCAGTGTTGAAATCGAATCAGTGAACGCTATTTCACCTTAATGGGGCTCCGAACGTAGGGGGCGAAAGACCTAAGGAGCATGATGATTGACATGACTTTCCCCTTGTTGGTGCCTTGCGTCACCAGCATTAATAGGTGCTAAAAGGGCTTCCCTTCCCATGCTTTATAATTATAGTAAAACCTCTATAATATTCATTTTTACACATATAAATACTAGCTAAAGCTGGTGCAGCTTAACCTTCATAGGGTACACATATATGACATACGTTCAGAGAGTACTCACCGTCTCTCAGTCGAGTCACTGATTTTCGTCATTTTTCTACCTGGTTTTTACACATTTTGTCATCAATACCAAAGAAATATGTATTTCAGAATCGGACTGTTTCATAAATGTAAAAAATTCTGGAAAAGGTACCTTTATTTCAGCAGTATTGAGTAGTTTGTACTCTACTCTGCAATTCTAACAACAAAGTTCATTTCAAGAAGTTTCCACCAGTCTTACTTGATTTTGGACTGGGAAGCCATTTTTTGCACTCTTGCACAAATGAATCATCTTTCAATTTTCCTGAAGGTATCCCCAACAAAATGACAGTATGAGGGAGGGCGTATGTGAGTGCAGTGATCCGGGGGGGGGGGGGGGGGGGGGGGGGGGGGTCGATGCGTTGAAGAAATGAAAAAAATTCTGTTCGTTAAGTTGGTTGGGCAGTATAGCCTCCCCACATATCGCATCATGGACGTATAGAATTAGTTGAAGAACAAAGTACCGACGAGTCGAAATGATTGGATGCATAATATAACTTACAGTATCTAATACATATTTATACATACATGCTAAAATGCAGATGAGGGCTATAATATAGTCTAGGTGGATGGTTGCCTTCTATTCTTCATGATAAGGGTGGTAAGAGGGGATGAGCTTAACTTCTGGCTTTCCTCATCAATGTTTATTTAGAAATCCGAGTACCTACTTTCGCCTCATCAGGAAATCTAGAACTAAATTTACAGCCTATTCTTAATTTCTAAGTCCTCATGTGCTAGCCTAGGAATATCAAATAATACACACATGACGACTAAGAAATTAAGAATAGCTAGTAAATTTATTTCTAGATTCTTAGATTTCTAAATAAACATTGATGAGGAAAGCCAGAAGTTAATCTCATCCCCCTAAACCACCCTTATCACGGCTATAATATATGTGTACAAAGTGTGACGAAATGTCCCCGTGCTCTACCGTACGCAGAGAGGCCCCGTTCAAAAATTCAGCACAGGTACATACGAAAAGCTGAACACGAACAAAATAAGCTGAAGAGCCCACTCAGCTGAATAGAACGGTTTCTCAAATTGTAATATTTATAGTCTACCACAACCAGAAAGATCCCGTTCCAAAGTTCAGCATCTCAAGTTCAATAGGAACCAAATTAGCTACAGAGTTCACTCTGCTGATTAGAGTGATTCTTGAAGTTGAAATAATTCAATACCGCATCGAGAGCGGTAGTTGTGGATGGGGGAGGGGGTCCGAACTTCAGCATCTTAAGTTGAATAGGAACAAAGTCAGTTTTTAGATAGATATAGGAGAAGCTCACTTCTCTTGCACGTCCTATTGCATGCCTACCATCATTACTATATGTCTGAAAAAATTCTTCAATTCAATACTTCCAGAATAATTAACAGTTTAGTATAATTATTATAGATTACCTAGCAGTCCCACAAGTGCTTCAATTCAAATATCAGAAATCAAGTTTCAACCTATTCCTAATTGATTTATCAAGCAAGCGACCCGCAAAGTAACCGACTCAATATAACCTCAGTTACGTTATTGTCCCAAACAGTCACCCTACCAAATTTCAACTTCCTAGGGTGAACAAGAGAGAATTTAGAACACATAGCTGATAATGAAAAACCCAATCATTTCAATCGTCACTCAATTACCGAGAGAATTTCTCTATCAAATTTCAACTTCAGCTGATTATGAAAGAGCCAATCATTTACATAGTCTCTTAACGTACCAATGAGTCACCCTATCAAATTTTAACTTCCTAGGGTGAACAGAAGAGAATTTAGCTCACTCAGCCGATCAGGAAAGATATCATCATTTCAATCGTCTCTTTATGACCCAAAAAGTCGTCCTATCAAATTTTAACTTCCTATGGTGAATAGGAGAGAATTCAGTTTGAATCGTCGCTTGATGTCCCAAAGTGTCACCCTATCAAATTTCAACTTCCTAGGGTGAGCAGGAGAGAATTAAGCTCACTCAGCTGATCAAAATCGTCAAAACCAAACACGCGCAAAGAAAGGGCAACCACAATAAGATTTCGGGAGCCATACAAATCGGTTTTCCGTCCCGCTCTTCGCAAAAAATAAAAAACAACCGGTAACAATCGGTTTTCCGTCCTGCCATCACCTATCAACAGTGCAACCCATGCTTCACTCGTAACACCCGTAGCAACCCATCAAGGCTTCTCCACCTGTAACGAATGTCCGCCGCTAACAAACTACCTACCTGTTAGCAACCATAATAACAAAACTTCGGAAACTAAACAAATCGGTTGTGAAAGGTATCGCCGTTTATGAAGTAGAAGGATGTTCTGGAGGTTCAGACCTAGCCTATGTTGTGCGCCGGAATCGCTGATAATTTTATGGCCACTCCCGTCAGAATCGGCCCAGCCGTTTAGCGGTCTATTGTTAACATACATACCTAGATAGAGAGAAAGAAGTTTTATATATCGTCGTTTAAGTTGCAACATAGCATATCTCAAAAAATGGGATATTGAGATATCGTTGAGGAAACTCCTGAGATGTGTGGTGTTCCCGCCAGTTTTTAGATGTGCGATGTTGTCAAAGACTTCGATTGCCGCGCAGCCACGTGTCAGCTGGATGAACTGTTGCTATCAACATTTCGGGCGCGGAAATACGAATCCAACGGTATGCATAACTCAATATCCCATTTTTTGAGATATGCTATGTTGCAACTTAAACGACGATATGTAAGGATTACCCAGCAGTCCCAAAAAGGCTTCAACTCAAATTTCAGCAATCAAGTTTCAACCTGTACCTACCTATATACCTAATTATCAACCAAGCGTTCTCTCAATGTAACCAATGCACCTGTACCTTAGTTACCTACTTTAAAAACTATTCCCGGAGGTTAATGAGAGGTTTTGAATATCAACTTTTGAAGATCAATCTTTACGAATAAAAACTGTTCGGCTCAACCCACCAAAATCGTTTTGGTATCGATGAATTTATTATCGAAAGTTCTTTACTCGTGAACCCACTTCATCCACATTTGACGTAAAAATTTCGACTCTTGTCCAGTTTTTCCCTAATTACGAAGTTGTTTACCCGGGTGATGTTAGGAAAATCCGAGTTCCCGATGGAGGAGTAAGTGTGGAGGATTGAAATATATAGCCTAAGTTCTAATCTAGAACTTGCTCGTCAATTTGAGTCCACCCTCTTGAAAATTGGTGCAGCCGTTCGGTCCTGATGCTCATACAAACAAACAAACAAACACACATACATTGGATTTTATATATTACTAGAGGCCTGTTAGGGCTTGGAAAGCCCTAATCTTGTCCGTATAACAGTAGTACCTAACAGGAACTCAGCACATTATAGTAACGATATAAGTCCTATCTATTTGCGGCGTTATGTGACCTGGTGCAAAGCTAAGGCGATGTTATTAAATGATTAAAAAAGAGGAAATACCGATCAAAATGTAAGTAATGTAATAAAATAAATATCACCAGTTGAGGTGGTCCTCACCACTATGAGACTAAACAAAAAGTTGAATCGAGGAATTCAGAATTTGGGCATGGTGAGATGATGGTGTAATTCTATCTCGAGTCTTCTTCGTTCCTTTGTAAGCGTGGAAATCGGAATTATATATAAAGACCGTTCGGAATTATATATAAAGTCCGCTAAGTTCTTCAGTTTCAATTTCTTCGTTCAGAAATAACTCGTTCAGAAATAAGCTGTTAGGGCTTGGAAAGCCCTAATCTAGTCCGTATAACAGTAGTACCTAACAGGAACTCATCAAATTATAGTAACGGAATAAGTCCTACCTATCCTACAGTGAACAGGAAAGGATTTAGCTCACTCAGCTGATCAGAAAAGACCCCATCACTTCACTCGTCTCCTAATGTCCCAGAGAGTCTCCCTATCAAATTTCAACTTCCTACAGTGAACAGGAAAGAATTTAGCTCACTCAGCTGATCAGAAAAGACCCCATTACTACGTTTCTTACTTACCGATACTTTTGCAACAAACTTGGGGCCGTGCTGATTTGGAATCTTTATATATAATTCTGAACGGTCTTTGAAATTGTAAAGAACTTCGCGGTCCGATTTTAGTGTTAGACTGCTCATTCGAATCAGCACGGTCCTAAGTTTGTTGCAAAAGTGTCGCCGTTCGTCTCTATACCCGCCTTGATCGTGTTCTAGGCGGTCCTTATCAACGAGGGTTGTTTATTAGGCTGTAGCGGTGATAACAGTTGCCATCAATAAATTCACGGTAAGTAAGAAACGTAGTGTAGTTACTAACATCTAGGAGAGTTATTTCTGAACGAAGAAATTGAAATTGAAGAACTTAGCGGACTTTATATATAATTCCAAACGGTATAACACCCTTTTACAATAAAATAGAACCTCTGCAGAGCTGCCTGTATAAGAACGTTGAGATAAAATACAGCTCCTATAGCAAAGAGCTGGAAATGCAAATAACCTCATCTACGAGAATCACTCCATCCTAAAACGATCTCAACCAGGTAACATAGGTAGGTATATTTATACCAGCATCATATATTTTAGTAATTTGTGTTGGTCCCGCCGATGTGTGCACAGTGTCGCGCAATGACAAAGAGTTGACACTACAAAATCCCGGTTAAGGATAAAACCGTAACCGTCAATCTTACCCAATGGGGGGAAACAATTCAATTTCAACTCACATGACATCGAGGCAGCACACCTCATTACAACCAAAAAATTCAAAAATATATTCGAAGCACAAATTGGACATGACACAACACTCGAAATTAATCCATACACAGAACAAGCACGAGCTTTGCTGGGGTGGTACCAGACACATCAGGATGAAGACAGCTGTAGCATATCATACACACAACTCAACACCTGTTCGACATCTACGAGCACTACCGACCAAGATACAATCAACGACATAAAGAAGGAGATAGAAGACACGGACGCGCAGATCACACGCTTACAAAGAAACGAAGAAGACTCGAGATAGAATTACACCATCATCTCACCATGCCCAAATTCTGAATTCCCCGATTCAACTTTTTATTTAGTCTCAAAGTGGCGAGGACCAGCTCAACTGGTGATATGTATTTTATTACATTACTTACATTTTGATAAGTATTTCCTCTTTTTAATCATTTAATAACATCGCCTTAGCTTTCAACTGGTCACATAACGCCGCAAATAGGTGGGACCTTATATCGTTACTATGATGTGCTGAGTTCCTCTTAGGTACTACTGTTATACGGACTAGATTAGGGCTTTCCAGGCCCTAACAGGCCTCTAGTAATATATAAAGTCCGTTCGGAATTATATATAAAGTCCGCTAAGTTCTTCAGTTTCAATTTCTTCGTTCAGAAATAACTCTCCTAGATGTTAGTAACTACACTACGTTTCTTACTTACCGTGAATTGATGGCAACTGTTGTTACCGCCACAGCCTAATAAACAACTCTCGTTGATAAGGACCGCCTAGAACACGATCAGGGCGGGTATAGAGACGAACGGCGACACTTTTGCAACAAACTTGGGGCCGTGCTGATTCTTCTTCAGTTTCAATTTCTTCGTTCAGAAATAACTCTCCTAGATGTTAGTAACTACACTACGTTTCTTACTTACCGTGAATTGATGGCAACTGTTGTTACCGCCACAGCCTAATAAACAACTCTCGTTGATAAGGACCGCCTAGAACACGATCAGGGCGGGTATAGAGACGAACGGCGACACTTTTGCAACAAACTTGGGGCCGTGCTGATTCGAATGAGCGGTCTAACACTAAAATCGGACCGCGAAGTTCTTCACAATTTCACAGACCATTCGGAATTAAATATAAAGAAGATATTAATAAGATAAGTCAATCCTGACGATAACTTTCCTTAGTGTAGAGATAGAAACTCCGTTCTTGCTCCAAACAGTAAAGTTAAAAAAAAAAAAAAAAAAAAAATGATTTAGTTGGCCAGCATTATTAAAGTACATTAAATCGCGAAAATTTCAAAAAATGTACTTAAAAAAAATGGCTAAAATTATTAAATTAATATTTTTTAGTAGAATTTTAGTCAAAAGAAGTTGATTAACAATAAATTAGAACACTAGAAAATTGTGGCACAAAATTATGCAGAAAATGTATTTAAATTTCATTAATATTTGCTGAAAAATCGATAAAAACAGAAGCTAAAAATCCAAATTTTCTTTTATCGCTGAGTCGTATTATTTAGAACGAGTTTTATGTTTTTTTTAACATAAAATTGGTAGTTAGCAATTTCTTTGCAATAAAAAGTGCTCGCATTTCCAAACTCTGTAACATATAAATACGAGTACAAACACTTACAAATACATTATAAATAAAAATATAAATACTTTTTATGAGCAATTAGGCTTCTCCTAGAAATGTATGAAATGAATAGAATGACCTATAGGATTATATACACGAAATAATTATTTTGAAATCATGAAATCGTTTTGAAAAACTACTTCAAAACGGAGTTTAATTATGAAATTTGTCAAATAATTGAACAATTATGAAAATTGTCCGAAGTTTGAGTTTTTCAAATTTTTAAGCCATTTTTCTGCAAAAATGTGTTAACAGGGTTTTTTGGGATGTGAAGGGGGGGGGGGGGGGGTTGACCGTGACGGGTTGTAAGGAGCAAGTAGAGAATGAAAAGGGGTTGGAAGGGGGTGGTTGGGCCTCGTGGGGGTGGAAAGGGACTAGCAGGGGTTGGAACGGACTTGTGAGGGGTGGAAAGGTCGAGACGGGGACGGGAAGTGGGGGTAAAAGGGGCCGGCTTACCCCCCAGAGGCTCTAAATAATCGATAATTCCCTAGTAAAACCTGGTCTAAATCCCTTCCCTCACCGCGAACACTTTAAAACCCTACAAAAATACTTATTTTTTACCAGACAGGTAACAATTCGCGCGAATTTTTCTTTCACGCTCAGTTCTGCCCGTTCGATTCTTACCGGTTCCACCTCGTCAGTTTGCCGTTAGGTTCGAAAATCGTTTGCCGGACGTCTTTTGTCATCGCCCTAACCTGTCCGGACACTCGGCCGACAGTGCTCCTATGGGACGTAGTTGTTCTCATCTGATAACGTCTTGACGTGAAAGGTAAGTTTTGACAATCCTCTCTCTGCCAACTCAACGACGTCAACTGTCCGACAAAATTAAAGTCGACACGCAGGGAAAAGTACATATTACTGTGTAGACGTCTCAATTTTCATTTTATTCTCTTCCCACCTTACACCATCATGAGAAAAATAACATTGCGACAAAAAAGTTGTTCAACGGATTGTCTAAACATCCCTCATCAAACCAAATTAGTGGGTGCACGGACATCAAATTACGTCCGTACACACGGTTAAAGGTTTCAGTTAATAAAATAATTGCTCTTATGACGTATTTACTTAGCTACGAAAATACATACTGCCGAACGTATATGATGGTATGATGTACCATTATGAAACATATTTAAATTTGGAGGTTTGTTAAAGCTTGGTAGTAAAATCAGCTGTATAACTTCAAACTCTAATCTGATTTTGGTACACGTGGCCGATATCATGTCAAATTCCCCAAAAGAGGAGAGGTATCTTACAGTTTTTGATTTACAATTTCAATTTTAATTGATTAGTTTTTGGATAACGGAAGTTTTCATCAAGGTACATAAATTTGTGCGCACAAATTCAAGTTTTTTGCGTAATTTTGCTGAGGTACAGTGCGTAATGTGCAAGGTATTGGTTCTTTAAAACGTGAATTGGCACGTGGTGGTAGGAACACACCTCTGAAATTTCCTGAGTGCCAAATGTGATCAAACATACACAAAATATTCTTAATACATTTATATATCTCTATTACGTATATGGATACATTTGTAAATATATATATACTATATGGCTGACATGACATGTTAAGATGACACATTCTTTTGGTTGAAAGGTAAGTTTTGACAATCCACACTCTGTGGTAACTCACCGACTTCTACTGTTCGATAAAATTGTGGTCGGTTCATATAAAACAGTTCCATTCTGTTGTAGTCATCGCAGTTTTAACATGTATCATGTTTTAGCCCTGGGGTCCTAGCAATTTTTGCGAGTCAATTTTGCGAGTCAATTTTTTTCCGCGCACGAAACATATAGTGTTACAGTGATTTCCGCCTACAACCGAGTCGTTGCTAGGGAAATGGTACTTCGTCGTTTTTCATCCCACAAAATTCGTTGACCATTCGTTCGAAAGCTCTCGATTTATCCAACAATATTATGTTAACTACTGCGAAGTGCGTGTCCAACAAACTGAGTTATGAGCATGGTTATATAAATAATTGTTTACACACAGGTGATCATTCTCAATAATTGATATTGTGAACATGATTGCAACCGCTTGTTAATTTCTGATGATTTCATTGAGCTGGTGTTTCGATGATTTGATTCAGGAAAAAAAAAAACAAGTTCATAGAATTTCGAATCAATATCGAGGAGAAAACATGATACATGGTTGAAATTTTTGGTTCTAGAACAGAAATAAGTTTTTAGAAAGTTCTAACTTCTGTTTTCGAACGTATCTTGTGTTACTCCTAAATCATGTCCAATCATGGGTTTGGTCTCGCTTCGGAGTCGCTAGTTTAGTCGAATGATCAATTACAATTAATTAGTTCCTTCGTGCCTTTTGGTAACTCCCATTGATGTCAGTTCACTGTAGAAGAGTATGTTTTGACTTGGCGTTTTCAAATTCCTCCCCACACTATCGAATCATGAATGAAATATAGAATTGCAAAGAGGGTGTAAGCAAAAGTTATTTCCCAAATATCCTTGAAAACGTCAAAATACAACACAAGTGATCGAGAAAATATAATCTCTGCATGTATCTACGTTATATTTAAATAATTAAACTAAAGTACACTTAGGTTTTGATATGTGCTACGCAAAGTTTGTACATTCATGTTTTTAAAAGGTTAGGGGTAAGATTCTCAATTTTAGCGAAATTACGTAATTTGCGTAAATTAGCGTAATAAATTTCCAAAGAGCCTTCGTTGTTTTTCATGCCTAGTTTCCATTTTGAGTAATATTAATACACACAAAAAAGCCGCAAATTATTTCAAAATGGTTTATTATTTTTGTATTGATTTGGTCTTCTAAGCTGATTCACTTATTTGTGATTCAAAAGCTAAATCTATTATTCATTTGATCTAAATATAACTGCACATGCTTAGAGGCCAACCGAGGGAAAATTAATCGAAAAAACCTACACATTAATAGTCCTTCAGTACCTACCTATTTAACTAGAGCTGTCGTCTGAGTACAATACGTACATTATAATCGGATACATCGAGATTAACGTAGACACCCAACAACTGAAAATTATGAGGTAAAATAAATCATCTACCTACGCTTCACGAGGTGGCAAAAGTTTAGGAAACTCGATTTCGTGAAGAGAAAATTCCATTAGAATTATATCAGCTGATAAGAAGGTCTTCATAATTTATAAGGCGGTTTTTAC
Source organism: Adelphocoris suturalis (assembly GCA_030762985.1). Classification (NCBI taxonomy): domain Eukaryota; kingdom Metazoa; phylum Arthropoda; class Insecta; order Hemiptera; family Miridae; genus Adelphocoris; species Adelphocoris suturalis. Next base: position 97,497,275 of record CM061044.1, on the reverse strand, counting down.
TATGCTCCACCAGTTCCGATAAACTCCCTTAGGGAGACCAAACGGGTGAACTTACCTATAGCAAAGAATTACTCTAATTTCTAAAGTTTTAGAGATCTCAATTTTGTAATATTTCAGCCCTTAAAATCTAACCGTTATGGTTGATCGAAAGTGATGCCAAGAGTACTGACAATGTATGTCCTAGTATCATTTTTGAGCCAAATTTCATAAAGTTCGGTCCCGTAGTTTTGGAGAAAAATTTCGACGGTTTCTTTTAAATTGGATTTTAGCGAATATTTGTAGAAAATGAAGCTATTGCAAGGGCTCCACAAATTTAAAAATAAAAATGTTCGGAAATTTTCTCCATTGAAACCCGCTTTGAGACGTTCTAAAACGAATCCCGGATTTAACGCCTTTTCATATATAAATACAGGATGTCCCGCATAAGGTGGTTAGTACTTCAAGGGTAGACTTTAGAGCTCATTTCTGATCGAAAGTTTCTCATAGAGATTTTTTTCAACTCTTAGTTTTCGAGTGATTCAATATTTAAGATTTTTTTCGTGTTTTCGACCATACGTCACTAAAGTGGTTGTAACTCCCTTAACTTGCTGTGCAAATTCAAATTTTAGGATACCTTTGGATAGAGCATTTAATTTCCTATCGGATAGATCCCTGACAGTTTTTTAGAATTAATGGAAACCTCGAGTTTTTTCAATCGGGAATTGAACTACGAAAACCAATATTTTTTCAAGACACAGGAAAACAGTGCCAAAATTTCACCTTTTCAACGGTGTATTCAATTTTACTTTGAATTTGCTTACTAGGAGAGGTAATTATGTTTTAACGTTGAAAAACATCGTTTTTTCACTAGAATCGAGGTTTTTCTTGAAAAATGGCCTATGAAAATACGAGTTTGGGGTCGGTATCTACGTATTTTTTATGCTGAATCGAATAGTAACACTTGCATATTTCCCAAACCCCGTTATAACCGAGCTTTATACTTTAGCTTTCTAGTTTCACCCCCAAAAACACATAAAATTCATCATACCAAATGAACTCAAATTTGTGAGTTAAAGTGGAAAACTGGGTTATAAGGGGGTCGGGGAGGTTTGATTTCGATGGCCAGAACTCCTTGGTCGCATTAAACTACTCAAATTCCAAAAAAAGTGCAAAAGTGAAAAAAAAATTAATTAAATGAATAAAAAAAAAAAATATTAAAAAAAAATAAAAAAAAAAAAAAAAAAAAAAAAGTAAAGAGAAGTTTATCAACGACGATATAGAACATTAACAAATTTTGCACAAAATTATGCTGTGAAGTGTACTCAAATTTCAATAATATTTACGGAAAAATCGATAAAAACTGCAAAAAAGTTTAAAATTCTTAAAATCTTTTTTGAATCACAGAATACTATTTATAACGAGTTTTTTCTGCATAAAATTGGTAGTTAACAATTCATTTGCACTCAAAGTGCTAACATTTCAAAACAATCCAACAGTACTAAAATTTGAAATGAAACTCTTTTTGGATATGTAGAATTATAATTACGGTGCTGAAATTTAAGACGGAACTTTTTTGGGACACCTCAAAAACAATTACTAGATACCGAGGCATACTGATCAGCTGAGGGACCTCTGAGTCTAATTTCTATCCTTATCGACCTATTCGATAATGAAATTTGAAATGGAGAGATTTCAGAACAGATAGAAAATAATAGCAAGGTGTGGAGACGAACTGATCAGCTGAGGGATCTCGGTGGTAAATTTCGTTCCAAATCGACCTACGGATTCCTACTACAGTGCTGAAATTTGAAATATAGCGCTTTTGGAACCCTCAGCATCAGTGGTTCCCTAGTCAACTTTCATCGGGACCCACTACTTAGTTGAGATTTTCAAGACTCGCGACTTAGGTAGCTACCATACATAAATACCAACATTCACCTTCACCCATTCACCAAAAACTAATTTTAGAGTTTTACCCATTTTTAACGATTTCTTTAAGCACATTTTTTGAAATTTGAGAAATTTAATATGCTCTACAAGTGCTGGCCAACGAACTCATCCTTTCATTTGGATAGCCTGATTTTTTGGCGCAAGATCGGATTTTTTATCTCAATTCTAAGCCCCCCCCCCCCCTCCCCCACAAAAAAAGTTACTGAACAGTACCTACCTAGGTAAGTATCTTTGAGGTGTTACTAATTACCATAGAAAACCAAGGGAAAAATAAGGTTTTATAAAAGTAAGTTTATAAAATCATTAGTATTTGGAAATATGTTTCTTAGCTCAGTGAACCAGTTTACTGGAGAGAGTAGAAGCTGCAGTAGCTTTTGTGACAGTCAATTTCAATACTAATGGCGGATTTTTATGATTTTATTTTATTGGATTTTTGATCGATTGAAAGATCTTTCAAAGCGATCCGATTCCAAGCAATAACGCTACCTACCTACTATTGTTAACGTTCGCCGACAATTTCGGACGACAAATCTCTAAAATACGTGTTTATTGAAGAGAAGTTTTCGTTGTTTTTGGATGTTGAATCAAATGGATTTACACTGTTCAAAGCTAAATTTTTTTTAATCAAAAATTTTAACCAAGTAAGTACCAAAAGTCCAAGTTTGGATTGAGAAATGTAAATATTTCCTAGTATATCGTGAGCGTGCTATTTGGATGTTAGTTTTTCGGTTTTGGCAATAACACATGGTGCTAACCCCCACACGTTTAAGTCCTAAGTATGTTTTGGTACGTGGGTACCTTGAAATCTTTTTTGGTTTCTACAACATGTAACAAGTAGATACTGCTGTTCTCAAACTTTGTAAGGAGCCTATGATTGGCAGATCCACTACATTCACTAAGTGCCTACTATTTTGTCCATATTTTAATTTTCATCATTAAATAGTGATTGACAGGACGTTTGGCTTTGCTTGTGTCACGTCACAACGAAATGCAATAAAAAAGGATGAATGAGCTAAATTCTCTCCAGTGTACCCTAGGAAATTGAAATTTGTTCGGGAGACTTGGTAAGTCCCAGGATCATTGAGAGACGATTGAAATTATGGATTCTTTCCTGATCAGTTAGGTGAGCTAAATTCTCTCCTGTTCACCTTAGGAAGCTAACATTTGATAGGGAGAATCTCTGGATCATTTAGAGACATTGAAATGATAGGCTCTTTCCTGATCTGGTGAATGAGCTAAATTTCTGTTACGGCATAAGGTACCTACTTATTCATTATAGAATGATACAACTGGAGGCGAGTCTCACGTGGGGTTTTCTTCTTGAAGACGTTCCCGTGGGTACCTGGAACCTCTACGCATTTGGGAACCGCTCAACTAAATAGACAAAAGCAAAATAGGCAAAATGTCAAGTGCTTACCTATCTATCAAGTTTTGTGTTTAACTATAACAATTGGGGGGGGTCTAACAACTTAGATTATTACACGTACTTAAGTCAATAGGTAACTTAACTATTACGAAAAGGTCAAGTTTCTGGCTTCCGTGTCCCACCTCCTCTCTCGTAAGGTCAACCGGTCCATAAAAGCCATGGAAATGTCGCAGTACCTTTTCCACTTTTTTATATCCCCCTCCCCTCCATCCTTTTATTTTCGTTTTATTTTAAATGCCACAGCATTTTCTTCTACCCTTCCGTCTTGTTTCTTCTTTGTTGACGGCAGCCTCCTCACAGACTGAGTGATGGGGTTAGTTCTTCCACCCCCTCACAGAACGCGCTGCCGTGTGTTTTGCGGACTTGGTGGAGTTGATGCTGTATCCAAAGGTTCAATATTGAAAATTGCAGACCTAAATGGGTACATTACTGTAACATGAATGTGACTAAATGATATTATAGTTATCTCATTCTGAAGGTCAAGTTATCAGATTTTTGCAAGTTACAACACTCACTCAGCAAAAAGGTCTATGTTACGTACACCTAAGCTCGTTTCAATAATTTGAATTTCCACTCACCATAACTGCATAACATCCAATATAGTCTGAAATAGTTGAATTTCCACCCAACAGAAGAGGCTGTTATAATGAAAATTCGATTTCGGAAGAATTTCCCTAGTGGCCGGACCCTCTCGAACATTTTTGGGGCAAATCAAAGTGCCACACCAACATTAGAAGGGTTGATATTGGTAGGGAAGGGTGAATTAAAGGGTTGATAGGGTACATTATAAATGGCCTGGAAGATTGGTGACACCATCCGTGACCCATCATCAATGGCTTGAAATAGAGCTTGTTTACACCATTCCTTCAGTTATTGATTTTCCTCAGAAATGATATTTTCACTTTTGCAACAACTTCCTACGCAAGTACGAGTATATTAGATACATTGTAGAGTACACGCCTAGGTATCTACATATAAAGCATTACTTAGGTACCTAGGGATCAAATTTTTATTTTATGACAAATTGATGCAAATTTTCTTTTGTGACCTCATATTTACTTTTCTACTTTTAAAGGAGCAGGTCAGGGAATCAAAGAGAGCATGGCTGTTTTTTTGTGTTATTTTGATGAAACCAGCTTAGGTTACGAAAACATTGTTGTGTTGAAAGAAGTCGAATTGTGTTTATATGACCAGGATGATGCTTTACGTATTTTATCGTAATTGGTTGAGGAATAACTATTGCGCATGCGCAAAACTATAATTGGTTCACACAAGCATAGCTACGAGACTAATGGACCGATTTTGATGAACTTTCAAAGTTTGAGTGGGTTAACTTTTAGACAATCTCCAAACATTTCCATAGCCCTATATTTATCATTAGTATTCTAAATAATATTCTCCTATTCAAATAGAGGTTTTGAATTTTTAGCTTTTTTTTGCAGTTTTTATCGATTTTTTTAGCAAAATTTGATGAGTTTTATGAACATTTTTCTGCTTAATTTGGTACATAAATTAAATGTTCTATATTGTAGTTAATAAACCTATAAATATGAATTAAACTATTTTTAGCCGTTTGTAGCCATTTTTAGTTATTTTTTGAGTACTATTTTATAAATTTGACCAATCAAGTGTGCTCAAAAAGTGCTGGCCAACGAACTCGTCCTTTTGTTTGGAAAGCCTGATTTTTTGGTGCAAGAACTGAATTTTTATCTCAATCCTAAGGAAAGATATACATATGGAAAAGCGTTAAACTCCAGGATTTGTTTCAGAATGCCTCGAAACGGATTTCAATGAAGACATTTTTCAAAAATTTTGATTTTAAACTTTTCCGAGCCATTGCAATAATTCATTTTCTACGAAATTTGCTAAAATAATTCCTCTAAGAAAGCGAATAAAGACTTCACATTTTCATTCACAGACGAACTAGACATTGAGACTAAAGCAGTATGGTCATGCATATGTGAGCGAATCTTCGTAGTTTCAGGCATTACATTCAAGTAGGTAATTCTGTTTTTGAAATGTGAGCTGTGTGCAAAGAAATTGTTTACCTACTCGCAAAATAATAAAAAATAAAATTGAGGGGGGGGGGGGGGGAGTGAAAATTCGTTTTTCTTCGTCGATTACTAAGGTTCATAATTGAAATTCTTATATGTCAGAATGAGAACCGTCTCCTTGTCTTTTCGTCCACGCTATGCACGGCTAAACGGTTAGGGGTCTATGTCTACGAGAAGGGGATCTTCTTGGGTTTTTCCGAAAGGGTGCATAAGCAATTTTAAAATTTTCTACCCCCATCCGACCCAACGGCTAGAGGCAGGGTTGCCTGGGGTCCGGTTTTGGCCCGGACAGTCCGGTTTTTTGTTATCAAGGTGTCCGGGCGAAAATTGCTCTGAACGCTAAATGTCCGGTTTTCATTAAACAAACGACAAACGACCAGTTTTTTCCCCCTTTTACCACGCTTTGGGACGTTGTGTCGACTGTATTTGTCAACCTAGAAATGATTGCGGTCAAAACACTTCTTTCACCTCCCCTTGCCACATCGGAGACAACGTTTTTTCAAAATTCAGCTAAAACATATCTACCAAATTGAAACGAAATCACAATGTTGACAAGCACCATAAGATACTTGAGGCAGTTGAGATTTGACAATCTTTTAAGATTTTTTTAAGCAAGTAAAACTTGGAAGTTTCTTGGATTTTTCAAAACAGTTCATGTTTTAGTTGGTGATATGATATTTAGATGGTATTTTTCGAGAATCAAAAGACAATTATATTTGAAAATTCAGCGCTAATTTCGAAAAAATGCTTGAAAATCAAATTTGGTTGAGTTGAAGTCGAAAAACATGGTGGTAATGCAAAACGCAAGAGGTTCCTCAGCAAAACTCTTTTAAAATTCATATATCTCGAATGTGATGGAAGGGTGAGATGGAAAATGAACATTTTCGAACTAGTTTAAATCAAAATTTCTTAAACTTATCTGAATTCATCCATTAAAACAATCGGCAAGTGATATTTATTCGAACGTTTAAATAATTTAAACATTAAGCCCCTTTGGCAGGGGCCTAAACAAAAAATAGAAAACATAAATAATAACAATAATATATATAACTCGAAAATGCATATCAATAACTGTGCATACGAGTACATGGCTTATAACAGTCGGATGTTTTACTGAATATTTTTAGTAATCTAATCATAGTGTCCGATTTTTTGCCCCATACCACCTGGCAACCCTGGCTGGTGGACGGGAGAGGAGTGGGGTAAGTTTGTTGAGGTTAGGCAATGACCCGCATGACCGAGCGGTCTTGAGGGCGAGGTCGCTTTATGCCCCCATGTCCCTACTCCATCTCGAGCGCGCGAAGCAAGCGAGAAAACTACACTACAGTTTTGGCAGATTGCCCAGGTCAAAATCTCTCTCGTCCCCCGCCATGGATTGGCAACGTCGGGAGCTCGACCGAGCAGCTATAAAAACCCAAATTATGACTCTCTTCAATAAACGAAGTCCTATCAGCTAAGTATGCTACAATGTGTGTTGAATTTGGATTCTTCGTGAAATTTATCTCAGAATGAGACCAAACGACACAAAATTCGGCAGTGTTTAAACGTTTTTATCAGGCAGCCGGTCTCCCCCCCCTCCCCCCCCCCCCCCCGTAATATAGACTTGGAAAAAATCAGTTTTTTAATTGTTTATGCAATGTTGTGTATATACTTGTTCTTTTCAAAAATTTCCCCTGAATTTGATTTTTATTGAAATAATGACCAATTCCGCAATCCAACAAAGTTGGCTAATCGTAGAGGAAACAAACACAGCACTCGAGGAGTTAATTGATGGGGTGAGAAGAACCTCAAACAGCACAGCGTTGCTGGACTAAGGGTCGCCTCAGGTAGTCGAACTGCCACGAAAGCGTTGACAGAGTATACAGGTAGATGGTACCCAAGGATACTAGAATCTATCTGTATTCTAGTATCCTTGGTGATACCTAACTAATAGACCAAAACGAAGGAAACAACGTCGAAATCGAAAATATATTTTGGGTGATTAATCCAGCCGTGCTCCCAGGGGATGTGTGGCGGATGCAGCCGGACACTCAAGCCATTTGGAGGGGCATCAAATTGGCCAATTTTGGTTTAAAGAAAAATTTCACAATGCCCATGTCGGTCCTCAAGAAAGACTTTACATACAGCCTTTCAATTTCATCAATTGAAAACGAGCTGTCTCAGTCAATTCATTATTTGGACATAGTTAATTCATTATACGAAAAGAAAGCAAGAAAAGACCTTGTATAAATCTATAATAAAAGATACTATGAACCTATCTTAATAGTTAGGTACCTAACAAACTTTTGTTGTGTGTGTGTCATTATTGAACTCTATAATTATTGGTTCACCTTGTTCTGTTGTTTTATTTTCTTTTACCCATGAGATATGGAAATTTATCTTAGATCCGGCGGATGATGATTCGCGCATTAGTTATTTATTCTGAGAGTACTTACTTGCAATATAAGTGTAAACATCATTGTAACGTGAGCTTTCATTAGTTTATTTAACATAATAGTGGTTCAAGATACAAGAAAGAGTATCGAACCTATAAAGTCAATCAATAATAAATCAAATTGAAAGACATAAATTTCATGTTCTAAAAAACTAAGTGCACGAAATTTCAAACATTTCCGCGGGGGGGGGGTCTCCCTTTTACGTGGGGTATTCTATACCCCCCGGTAGGGGCATAAAATGTGAATCTTGCACACTTGCAATTTTTGCCTTAGGACGGCCCTGTGAGGGGATCAACGTGTTTTTATTTCTTGACCGATTACATGGGTTCATATTGAAAATGACAAAACCAAATCATAAAAAAGCAATTTTCAGACTTTTTGGTGAGGTATTTTGCGAATTCGTCCATTCGGAGAGGGTGCAAAAACCAAATGCGCTAAGTCCTCTGAAGAAAATGGGAACTTCTCTCCGTTAAGGTTGGCAACCCTGGGCAGCCCCTGCGTCACAAACCCGCCGCTTCAGTGACGGCCGCACCGCCATCTTGGTCGTTTGTTTCGTCGTCCGTTTCAGTCGTCATCGACTTTGTTTCCCGTCTAGTCATAAAACTCATAAAAATCATCTTCTCGCCTCCCCCTGAATCCCCGATAACAGCGGCCCGATAATCCCCGGAGGATAATCCTCGATAATCCCGGTAACTTCGCCCAGAAATCCCCCCCTTGTCTGTGCTCCGCGCTTTGTTTATATTCTGTGCTCAGCCCATTTTTTCGTCAAAAATTCCAAATTTTCGGGAGTGATTCGAATTTTTTGTTGAAAAATTCGCACAGTGAAGTGATGCTGCTCATTCTTGTATCGTCGCCTCTTCAGTAGATCTTCTCGTCTCGGCGAATTTAGGAAAATTTTCGACTTCATCATGCGCAGAATAAGTGGTGAGCTTACCAATATTTCACCTACCTTACTTACCTGTATAATACCCACAAGATCTTCAACATAAAATTTGAAATAATATGCTTCAAATGATACCCAATTATAGAATTTTTAAATAACATTTACCGATCAAAATGACAAGAACAATAAAGAGGTTCCTACCTAAATAAAAATGTGTACAGCTACACCCATTACCTCTATATACCAATTAATATTTCCATTAATATTTCATAATTTTTTTAGATCAATTCCTCATTTCCTTCTTTTTGTTTTCAAATTCCTTTTATCCAGCCGCTTTTTAAGATGAAACATCCGTTCTTTCGGAGAAAAAAATATCATTCCAAAAAAAAGGTGAGGTCGTCGGACAGTAGAGTACCTACTTTTCGAGCATAATAAACAAATTTCAATAAATGTGCTTAAAAAAAAAAAAATTAAAAAATAAAATAAACAAATATTAATAATTAAAAAAAAAAATAAAATAAATAATAAATAACTAAAAATGGTAAAAAAACGGCTAAAAATCGTTAAATTTACATTTTTAGCATTTTAGTTCATTCATAAAACATTCAGAAATCGTAACTCAAAATTGAACTGAAAATGTTCAACTGAAATAAAAACACATTATTTACTCTCAATCTACTGTATCAAATTTATTTTGATGGTGAACAAACGAATAAAATGAAGTAAAAACGAATAAATTTTTTTTTAAATCTATTTCTACATATAAATCGATTTCAGGACTTTTCGTAGAATATTTTTATTAAAATTTCAACGCATTTTTCGACTGAACACCATGATAATTATTTGAAATTTGAGAGGATTGGACTGAATAAAGACGAATTTATCTGTGCTGACGTTTCGATAGGTAAATTTATTTGTTTTCATCAGAACTTCTGATTTATGGTCATGACTTTCTATTACGTTACCTAGTTCAGTTTTTACTTTCCTCACTTAACCGGAAGGGTGAAGGGAAAGTCTTGCAATCATCCTGAAAATAAATTTCAGAAACTCATGCTACGATGGGTATTTTGTTCAACGTGAACCCATATCTATACATTTCATGAAAATACAGCATATGTAGGGTGTATGTATGCATGTAACTCGTGTACACAATTACGACCTTACGGTACGACATGAAAACATTCCAATTTCGGGGTTAGGTTTCTGTACCTACTGTAGAAAAATTAGCTTAAAATGATCATTTTTAGGGGGTTAAAAAATCAAAATATATGAAAAATCTAACAAATAAACTGGTGGCGTAATCTGCGAATTATTCCCTGCAGGGGGTGTGGGAAGTGAAGAAAAGTCGTCCTTTAATTCCGTACTTCCCCTGTAAGGGAGCGTCAATTTATTTGATACCGGTTCCGGTCTTAACACAGACCATCCTCAGTAAAAAAAAATGAAACTCGGCGCTCCGCGCCTGGACCCCCGGTTACCTCTATTTACCTACTTCGGACGAAATTATTGAAACACAGAATGTGTTTGCGTTGTCGCGCAACCAAGTGACAACCAAACAAGCGTCATTGTTTACTATTCATTTATAACATCAATTTATATAGTTATAGTATGAAACTACGAAAAAAAATACGAAATAAATTCGTGATAAATCAAGAGCGATTTATCAAGTAAATGTCCTAAAGAGGCTACATACGAAATTACAGCTTCCTAGAGTGTAAAGTATAGAAATTAGCTTTAAAAGCCACTCATCTGATCCGGACCCTGGACATCGTCAAGTAAATGTCCTAAAGAGGCTACATACGAAATTACAGCTTCCTAGAGTGTAAAGCATAGAAATTAGCTTTAAGAGCCACACATCTGATCCGGACCCTGAGCATCGTCAAGTAAATGTCCTAAAGAGGCTACATACGAAATTACAGCTTCCTAGAGTGTAAAGCATAGAAATTAGCTTTAAGAGCCACACATCTGATCCGGACCCTGAGCATCGTCAAGTAAATGTCCTAAAGAGGCTACAAACGAAATTACAGCTTCCTAGAGTGTAAAGTATAGAAATTACCTATTCAAATTATTTAACCTCCGCTTCACAAATCAAACCGTTTTCGTAATACTCAGATCACCTGCTATGAATCAAATCATCGAAACACAAGCTCAATGAAATCATCAGAAATTAACAAGCGGTTGCAATCATGTTCACAATATCAATTATTGAGAATGATCACCTGTGTGTAAACAATTATTTATATAACCATGCTCATAACTCAGTTTGTTGGACACGCACTTCGCAGTAGTTAACATAATATTGTTGGATAAATCGAGAGCTTTCGAACGAATGGTCAACGAATTTTGTGGGATGAAAAACGACGAAGTACCATATCCCTAGCAACGACTCGGTTGTACGTGAAAATCATCCGTCACACATTTCGTTACCATCCCGCGTTCCATTTTCGGCTAGTTAGTCCATGGCTAAAACACATTCTGTGTTAAAACTCCGAGCATCCTAGGAGCAAACAAAACAGGCATAAACGTCAACAATAACATGAGAGAGAAAACTCAATATTACGACTAGCAACTAGCACCTTTTTGGTCTTTCCTTCAATATGGCTCTAAGGACATTGAGAAATTCACCGAAGTTACTTTTCTTATAGATATAAATGATATTCGATACCCGTCCGGAAGATGCCCTAAGGACAGTAATAAGCCAAATAATAAATGTAAAAATATGATTTCTAGCACTTTCTTAGAATAAATTTAAAAAATCAGTAATTAGCAAAAACTTCCCAAAATAGGTGGAAAACGTAGTTTCCGTCGAAATGGCTCAAGAGATTCTTAATAGATGAAAATTATACCCATTTCACATAAATGCCCAGAAAAGTAAGTACTGTATAGGCGGTAATAAGCCGAGAAATACAAAAAAATGGCCTTTTGGGCAGGTTCAAAAACGATTTCTTAAATACGAGTATATAAGTACCTACCTGTGTTAACTATCTCCATTTTGCTGACTTCTAAAAAAGCTTTTAAGTAAGATGAATGTAATCAAGACAGTATAAGTTGTGTAGATAACAAAGTTCAAGTCAATTTTTCGCTGAGGAATAGGCATGACCAACCTGCAGCATTTAATTTATAAATTAGAAGATCTACTACTTTCTTGTATTACTCTTTGGGCTGGTCGGAAAGTAGTCACCACTTATCGCTGCAAACATTTAATTTAAAGCATAACTTAACGAGTTTTTGCACGACAAAACAGTAATTGAGCTGGCTTTTCAAATTGATTCTTACTTTAACACATCAGGTGGGCAAGAGTTTTCAATGTTGAATTTACTCTATTCATGTTTGATATTCTGCCAAAACCAGGAGTTTATTGCAATTTTTAGGGATAGTTAGAAGACAGTTATCACTTTCCTGCTCGCCCAGAAAGTAAATACAGGAAGGCATACAATCGGTGTTCATCGGTGTCTTACTAATAGCTACCTACCTGAAGAAACTTCTGGACTAATGGAGTGCTATACTTGAAAATCAAACAATCGAATAACAACCCCATCGTTCTAAGATGTGATCCATTATGATAGCATCCATATAAAATGAATACTAGTAAGGAAAGTAGTGTGAATCCTCGCAACATATTTTTTTTTTTTTTTAATTCTAAGTACCCACAATACCCATTGTTGCAATTATTGTTATTGTTTTACAATTACATTTATCAAAAGATTCAATCAGAAACAGAGAATAACAAGATATCAAGAGAATTTGAACAGTCAGATCTACATTATTTACACTATAATACTTACTGGGTGTACCTATTAAGCATTATTAAAATTATCCCTTGTGAGAATATTCATGTACAATTTTTCATCTTCGGAGTAGAAAGTTTTATTCAATGTTTCATTGTATGTTTTTAAAGGTTTTTTAAACAAATTCCTGCAACATTATTCATGAAAATGCATTTTTGAATATTTTGAATTGGTTCTCAGGTTATAGAGTATCAATAAAGGTGTGTATTTATTAATAGTGTATCATTCCAGGTGAATCAAACTTAGGATTGAGATAAAAAACGACGGAATGTTATCTTTCAAGATAAAACCTTCGCATATAATAGATCAGCGTTTTCCTTATGAATTCGATATCTTGGTTACGAACCAATAAATAGTTTCTTTTTTTTTGCTGAAATAGAATAATCAGCATTGATAGTTTTAAGGAAACTAAACTAAATTATAAGATGGAGCCAAAATAGATTTGCGATTCACATTCGTGTTAAGGATGTTTTAAATGCTTTCATCAATGCATATTTGTAGAGTGCGAACGATTGATCTTGATTAGGGTGGTCTGATTTGATTTTCCTAGGAATTTTCGTAGAATCCTAAAATCGAAAGAAAAAAATTCATCCGTATTCCGTCCAGAGTTTTTCTCCGAAACTAAAGGGAACAAATTTTATGAAATATGGGTCTAGTTGCTCCGAGAAACCTCGGTATAAATTTCGATCAACCCCACTTGGTAGAATTTATGGATGAAATATTCAAAAATCGAGATCTAGAGAACTTTTAAGGTAAAAGTATTGTTATTGCTTCCGAGTCTACCTAAAGGTAGCGAAAGCATTGTTTTCACTTTCGGGAGAAAAACATTTTTGGTCTCCAAAATCAAAATTTCCACTCGCATTTTACGTTTTAGACATTCTGAACAACTCTGGTTCTTTGTCTGTCTGTCTGTCTGTCTGTGTCTGTCGTGTGTCCGCAAATCCTTTTAACAAGCTTATTTTCCACATTTTTCATCCGATCAGGATGAAATTTTCAGTAGATGTGCGGGCTAGGGTGTACACGGTCCCTTATCAGTTTCATTGTTTCGAAATTAATACTCCACTCTGTGCATGCGCAAACGTAAATCCCATTATGCTCCATTTTTACACGCCCTAGTCGTCCGATCTCGCTCAAATTTGGATGATAGTTGGGGGATGACAATTTGATCATCTTATATCAATTTCAACATGACTGTATCATTAACGACTACTGCGCATGCGGCTATGTTAAATCCTTGTAACGACCTTAATTTCCCCTGTTTTCATACAATTTCGATGAAACTGCCAAAGAAGGCGCGGGTTAGGTTGTAGATGGTCCCCTATCAGTTTTATTGTTGCGAAATCAATACTCCACTCTGCGCATACGCAAACGTTAATTCTATTATGTTTCATCTTTTCAGTCTCTAGTCGTTCGAGTTCGCTTAAATTTTGGTGATAGTTGGTTTAGATGATAGGTAAACGAGGAAGCTATGTGCCACACCAAACTTGTCAGACGTTTTTTTATTGTTATTGAGAGATATAATGGCAAATAATCGAATGACACCACCCGGGTCGCAGTACGTTCACCCGTTCGCTTTCCCTAAGGGCTAGAACTTTGGGGGAAAAAAACATGGCAGCAAATCAAAACTTGTTAGTAAACATATTAAAAACACATGTTAAAAATCGCGCTAATCCCCCCCACTCTTTCCCAATTTTTAAATTACCCTCTACATTAAACATTCTTAAATGTTTCATTTTCAGTTTCTTTCCTAATGTACACGTAGCTACGTATCTTGAAACGTATGCCTACTAATAAATTTTAAGTGAGGGATTAACTTTCCTTTTTTGGTTGATTTCACGTGTTCAAAAAAATATTATAATCAACCAACACCGATACTTACTTTCAAAGATGTCAAGCTGCTAGTATCACCATGGCAACTGCTTTATTGTTTCTGTTAGATAGGTTTAGGTAAAGTTATCATTTAGGTACGTTCCTTTCGGAGGAACCCATTGTCAATAGTAAGTAGAGTACCGGGGGCGAGCGGTTTCGATGCACAGACATCATCAGGCCGTCTAAATAGTACTCGTTTAGTACTAGTGCTCGTGAATACACGTTTGATGACAGATTCCTCCGAAAGGTACTAAATGATGATTTCGCTATTACTACTATCGGAAATAACCCTTTAGATTTAATACTATGTTTTGGTTGGGCCAGATTGTCCCTAGTTTCGATGCATCTTATAGAAACGTATTACCTTCCGTGTTACATCTCATGTTAAGTAGATTTCGAGGTTGCGGGAGGCAGAAATCCCTGACGTTGGCAACAAAGGAAGCTCGAAACGCTAAACAACGGACCTCATCAAGGGGCCTGGCCGGGTAGCCGGTTCCTCGCTTCAGCGATTTCCAACAGCTAATGAAATCGATACCTTCGTGTGACTCGTCCTCTCAGCTTCATCAGGACTTAGTTACAAGACTCCAAGTTCATTCATTCTCTTGTAACCCAACGTTCGACAGAAATAATATGTCACGCAGACCCAAACAACGTTGCTGAATCCTTCGCATTCGTTTAATCCAAAGTCGTAGAGAGTTGTCGTCTGGAAGGACACTTAGATAAATTATATATATATATATATATATATATATATATGAAAAAGATATATAGATATAATATATCTATATATCTTTCTGCACATATTATGTGAAAAACAGTGTTTAACTCTAGGATTCGTTTCAGAATGCCTCAAAACGGATTTCAATGAAGAAATTTTACAAAAATATTGATTTTAAAATTTTCCGAGCCATTGCAATAGCTTCATTTTCAACGAAAATTTGCTAAAACTACAACTAAGAATAGATGATGTATCTAGGCTTATAACTAAATATGTATCTATTAATATTTACAAATTTACAATCAGCAAAGTGATATAAAAGTATGACTAAGCACATAATTATATCACAGTTTGTAGAGATCCCAAGCACGGTGGGAGGGAACACAAATCTAGCGGTAAAAAAGTCAAAAAATGATGGGCCGTTTTGAATTGGGAAATCGCAAGCTGGAACCTGTTCACCTGTTAAGTAGTTGTGATCTCAAAAAACTTGGGAAGTTTCCTTTGTACCGTCCTAGTAAACAAACGTTTTTTTATGTGGACAGTTCAAATTATATCAAGACTTTACAAAAAAAGGCCTTCCTGTCCTCAAATTGGTTTTTTATTAATCTCCAACGTCTCTCTCTCGAGGGAGACAGAAGTCAAAATATCAAATTCAAAATTTGATAAAATTCATTTTGCATAACAAGTACCTACTTATCGTTTTCTTTTTGGTGATAAAAAAATTGAATTCAGAGTAATCAGTTTAAGAAGATCAAATTTAAAATTGTTCAAGTTTATGTACGAGTACGTAACCGAGAGAGTTTTCCGTATGTTTTACCTAGTTCGCTGCTGACGGTAATTGGGGAGCTAAACGTTGGAGATTAATAAAAAACCAATTTGAGGACAGGTATGCCTTCGAGTAGAGAAAAACGATTTGATAACCAGACAATTATATTGCCATTCATATTACATTCCTACTTGTAGATAATACTCACATCATCCTTACAAAGGATATACATTATTAATTGTTTGGGTAACTATACCGTTGACGTTACATTCTGAAACCGAACCAAAACACTTGATCAGTATGTTGCACCCTTTTGAAACAGATTGTATTTTTGGCCGTGAGTGGATCAGAGAGTTTCCAATAGATCTTCATTACTATGTTTTAGATTAGCGTTTAGAACTTTCAAAATTCTGCGACGTCCTCAGGGGAGATTTCGCGAGAATAAAATCCATTGTTGGCTGTTTAGAAAGGCCTCTAGAATGAAGATCAATAATAATTTCTAGGTTCTTTTAGGTACTATGGAATCAGTGTTGTGTAAAAGTATAAAAAACGTCTGCCAAGTTGGGTGGTCAGTATAGCTTCCTCACATGGACGTATAGAATTCGTTAAAGAACAAAGTACGAGTCGAAATGATTGATAAGTCGACGTTATAAGAAAATATGTTTGCTCATGCGCACACTCTACTATTGATCCAACGGCAATGCCATTTATATTGGAACGTTTAGGAGCTAAGCCGCATAATCCTTGAAAATTTCATAAAAGTCTGTCCATTAGTCTCGGAGTTTTGTCTGTGTCGATAAATTTTAGTTTTGTGCATGCGCTATAGTTAATCCTCTAATCGCGATATAATTCATAGGGTATTTTTCTGGGACATGTACCCATATACTCCCCGAGTTTTAACGAAATCGGGCCAATTGACGATAAGAAATCGACGTATTAATTAATTAATTTATGTGACGGCAATGAATGTTATAGGGGAGCGTCTCCTCCTTGGAAGCCGTCCCCCCTTCCTTCCCCGCTCTCGTTCTTCCCCTTTCGCACCCTCCGACTCACATGACCGCTGATGTCTGTGACTGATGGCCGATAGAACGCGTAAGCATGCTCATGGAATCATTTTCCGGTTTTTTGGTTTCTCAAAATACGAATCAATGTAGGTATTATAAGAGCTTTTATCAAATACCATGTATATAATTAATATACTATAGGTAGGCAAGCAACGTTCGAATTTAATTGGTAACTGGGACTTTCGCAACAAAAATCTCAATATTACCTACGACTTAAACTAATAACTTAATATTATTCCCATTATTTCAAGATTATTTACCTCAGACTAAAACTAAAAGAGATAATGCACAAGTAATGGCTAACAGAAGAGATAAAGAGTTCCTTCTCGCGAAAAAAGGGACAAGACTACGAATGATTTTGGACTTTTAGATAGTTTTCTAGCGTCGATTGCCAAATAAACGATGTGGGTAGGTCTTCCAGAAGTCAATGCCGTTTTCCTGGGATAGCAACCTACGATAGGACCTATAAAAACCGGACATTGGCCGCCCTTTCTGAGAAAACCGGAAGTTTGGCGCTCAGAGCTATTTTAAATTTGGTATCGTCTGGACAGCTTGGTGAAAAACCGGACTGTCCGGGCCAAAACCCGACACCTGGCAATCATGGAGTGATAAAATACCTCACTCGGTCGTGAGAGAATCATATACAACACCATGTTATATCCACACGTGTGTGTGTGTGTATGTGTGTGTGTGTGTGTGTTTACTTATTGGATTCTACAAGATCGTTTAAAAAAAGTAGATCCTACTTTTTTCTGACATCTTGAGGAACTCTAGTTTGGAACCTCCAGTCTTATTGCAGGTAATAAATTACGTTTGGTATTCCTGGGTCGAATTACAAAATATCAGCTTTGAACCAAATGATTTGGTTTCGTTTGAGTACTGCGCTCAGCTGCACCGACGGGGCGACCTTTTCCGACGAGAAAGTCGGTGGCGGCCCGATAAGGAAAGAAGGAGTAGGCGGAACGAGATAATTCTCTCCCCAAAGCAAACAAGGTGTTACCAGGTGTGAACCATCTGCAGCCCCACAGCCGACCACTACCAACAGCCTTGTACATCGTTGTACAGCTGGTTACGCGCTCGTGGTTGTGTGTGTCTAGTGAAATGTGGAGGGGAGATCCACAAGCGTACAGTACGGTCTACGGTCCCTCGGAACATCTGCTATTTTACTACGAAAGGGGAGAAATCTTTTTAACCCCGTGAGACCTTCGGCATCGAATCCGGAGCTAAGACCTTCTGTAGTTTTCATTCACGCTCATATTGACGCTGTAATTTCCTCTTGAAGTTGTGCACCTCCTAAGTTAATTCATATCATCCCGCTCCAAATCCTGTTCAGGATCGTGAGGTTCGATTAGCAATCAGATATGGAGCTGCTACACAGTCATAAGTTAGGTGATGACAACACTCAACCATGAAAGAAAGAATAGTCCTGTTACTGTGAACAGAGTACAGCCCTATATAATATATTATGTAGGAATGTGACAAAATCTTGCTCGGGCTGTCCAGTTCAGATTTGATAATGCGGTTCCTTCCTCTTCAGCCAAGAGAAGAAAAGTAAAAATTCTGCAAATTATTACACAAAGAGTTATTATTTTTATTAGAGAGTTATTCTTTGCAGATCACAGCTCTTTACAAGTCGGGCATCACACGTGAATTTAACAGTTTTAACTACCTTCCCTTTTATTACAACAATTTTCAAGATCTCGATTTCAACCCTTAATGACACCCCTTTGGGTCGAGCAAAACTAATGCTAGAATTACAGGCACATCCTATGTATATATATATGATTTTTGAGCTGAATTTCATAAACTTTGGTCCAATAGTTTCGGAGAAATGCTTCGGACGGCGCAGCGTGCAGACGGATTTTTCGCCTCGGGTCTGCCTATAGGTAGCGGAAGCACTATTGGTTTATTTTTTACAATATTTTTCGACTCTACGTGCTTTGGATCGTAAACCAACAAATATGTGTTAGGGGGGGGGATTTTTTATTTCATTTATTTTTTTCGATTGGCTACGAAGATTTATTAGGTAGTGAAAATGACTAACCCGAAAAGCGTCTGTTGGCTAGGCCACAATTTTATACTCCCTTGTTGTTTTCCAGTTTATCTCCATTACCGGAAGCATTGTTGTCACTCTCCTGGGGTACAAACAAGTGCTTATAATACACCTATTACTTAACAATAATTACTTGGTAGTTTAAATTCAATTGCACTCTGAAAATTCTGGTACTAACAACACTCTCCCATGGCAGTAGTAAGTTTTCTTCTATATTTCGAAGTTTTCAATTCGTCATTACAACCCTTCCGTATGGGCAGAAACTCTCTGTTCAATTTGGTTTGATGTATATGCAATATATGCCAGATGCATATTGATGCATATATTTGGGATGATGCATATATCATTGATGCATGACGCATATTTGGTATGATGCACAAATGATATGCATATATTTGGGATGATGCATATATCATTGATACATGACGCATATTTGGTATGATGCACAAATGATATGCATGTATTTGGTATGATGCATGATGGGATGATTTTAGGGAATATGATTTAGGAAATCATGGATGAAAAACTAGGTCATATTATAGTGCAGAAACTGTTCGTAAGAGATTGAGGCTATCTCGGTAAAAATCTCATGAAGGTATAAACATTTTCAATGTTCGTAATGGGCGGATAATACGCTCTTGCGACCTTTATATTTGTCACCTCATACATTAACAGAGTTATTATAGTGTATTTGTTTACTTGCAAATCAATAAAATGTCGATTGGTTGGTATTCACGGTGAATTACACCAAGTCTATGGAGGGAAGGTAGTTTGGAGTAGAAAACAATGTACCGACGTACAGTTTCTGCTGGCGTTTAGAAGCAACAATCCACTACCCTTGAAATATAAACCCTTAAATTACACTGGATAAACGCCAGTTTGTCTCTAGAAACTCGATTTCAGCTTGCATCTCCAAAATAGTTTAAAAATTATCCAAATAAATACTTTTAGTAAATTTTAGATTCGTTGGACAATTATGTTAGAATGAGTATAATATCGTTTTGTGGTCTGGATGGCTCGCAAGCTCGAATCTCAAAAACAAAGCGAAAAATTCCAAATCAATTCTTCTAGTAAAATATATATTACTGGGGCAGATAGATCAAAATTATGTCCATAAATGGTCTGCATGCTCGCAAGCTCTCGTCTAAAAAATTGAAAAAATGTAAATCAGTTCTTCTATTTAGTAAAGTGTAGGTTTGTTGGATATAAAGATCAGATTCTATAATAGGTGGAATCAAAAATGCAAAAACAGAATGTGTTTTTGCGATTTTAATGTTAATTTTACCTCATTTTATAATAATAATGCATGTGTAAGATCTAACTTGGAGTCTAGTAATCCTACGTTCAGCAACTGTTGTTAATTATAAGCGAAGGTTAGCTACAAAGTTTATCGGTATCGCATCTAGTTTTTTCGTCACATAATTTCGTTTCAGTTTTTAACCGGTTGGTGATCGCAAAAACACATTCTGTGTCAAAATTGTGATTTAAAAAGTGATTATGCTTCCCCACAGTTTTTTTACGCAGATTGGTGCTTTCACAATCCACTTGTACCTGCGGCTAATCACACTTTTGTTACCATTTAAATTCTGTAACATATGCCCAATGTGTTAGGTTCCTTTGTATCTATACAGGGTGCGGCAGAAAGAGCTCCCCGATGAGGAATACTAATTTAAAAAAAAAGTAGCTAGATACACAGTTTTTTCTCGTGATTTCTAAATTCTACGCATAATGCAATTTTATTTTACGTGGGTTTGAAAATTATGTCACTTAATGCTGCCCTCTACTGGCGATGCACAGATTTAGCCTTTCACGAAAGTTTGCAAATAGCCCTTTGGGCCACAGTAGGAGGAATAGCGGCCACTTGAAGGGTTATCGCAGCCTTTAATTCCTCCAATGTTCTGGAACGGTTTGGGTAAACTTTGGTCTTCAAATGACCCCATCAGAAGCCACAAGAAGCCACAATGCCACCAGAAGCCACCGCGCATTGAAATGAGATGCCCTGTGAACATTTCACTTAAAATGCCAAGAGAACGACGACCACACATTTTCCTCTTCATATTCAGCAAAAAGGTCACTCAATTTTGGCTGAAGAAAATTTTCCAGCAAGTCACAGTAACGCCCAGAGGTTACTGATAATAAACCCAAAGGGCTATTGCAAACTTTCGTGAAAGACTAAATTTGTGCATCACCGGTGGAGGGCAGCGTTTAAGTGACATAATTTTTAAAACCACGTAAAATAAAACTGCATAATATGTAGAATTTAGGAGTTATAACAGAAATTGTGTAATATCGCTACATCTTTTTAAAATAAATATTAGCATTCCTTATAGGGGAGCTCTTTCTGCCGCACCCTGTACATGTACTTACTGTGGTAAATGGATGTCTTTATATGCAAGGAACGACAACTACCTACTACTTAAGTTTGACAGGATACGTAGTTGATGCTTGTATTCGCGTCAGGTCCGGCGAATTATTTATCATTCGCAGCCGATTGCGCGGAGCTGAGAGGATCGGCGCCTCGTCATTTTACTATTCAGGTCGACGAGCTAATGAATCTTAATTATAAATCGCCAACTGCCCGTGTGGCCGATCGTGATTTCAGAGGGTTGCGAGAGGGAAATGATCAGAACTAATGAACGCATTACCTAACCCTCGGAGATCATTTAGGTTAATATACTCCTTCTTACTATCCTAACGCCCAGAAGGAACAGGTGAAAATTATACATTCCACGAAACGTATTTTTTGTCTCTCAAACATATTAAATATTAGGTGCAAGAAAGGGATAGGGGAAAAGAGAAAAATCATGCTGGAAAAACTCAATAATTTGCACATTTCCCTCCTTTTTCACGTTAGACGTTGGCTAAAAACATTTTGATTTTGCATCAGGGAGATGTGAAATTTAACGCTCTTTCCAGCGGTGTCCCTATTTTTTGCAATTAAACCTAAGGGAGTTATTGCTGGTTTAATGTGGTGAGGTAGAAAACTCGGAAAAAATAAAACAAAAGATCGTGCAGAATGTATTTACAGTAATTATTTATAATTCCGTAGTAGACAATTAGCTACCTACGTGATTCAAGTAACAAAATTTCCGGTTGACCCGTCGATTAAGACATTTTCAATGTCAAAAATCTTAAATGTCAAACTACTCGAAATCAGAGCGTTAAAAAACCCTATTAGGCACTTTTTTTTATTTTTCTTTTTTTTTTTAAATCAGTTATAGACTCGATATCTGAAATTTCGTCGTGCTTAAACCCTCTGATATTAACTGACCGCAAAACATTTGGCGGCCCTAGATATAGTAGGTACCTACCCACTGCTTGTCGGGAATTTCGGCCTCCGACTCGCCATTGACATAGATTTCGCTCTTGGTAAGAACCGTCCCTTTTCAATTTTGATTACCTCTTAACCCTCCCTTCCCTCTCCATCATATCTGTATATATATATATATTCCTTCTACAGTGCCTACGCCCTACTATTATGAAAAGGGCGGTGATTACTATGCGGGTCACTCGCCCGTCCTCGGTCCTCCCAGAAGAGGTCTTTTCGCCCTCCAGCTGCAGTTAGTCCTCGGCTCCTCCCAGAATATTGAATGGCTTATTCTATTCCTATAGGAAAACCCCTCAGAGAGGACCAGACGCCTTCAGTGGAAGAAACTCCGACTGAGTTCAACCATATATAATTTTGCTATTTCAATTCAAATACAGCCCAGCTGCGTATAAATCCAGTTCGAAGCTGACTTTCCTATGAAGCGATATTCTATGCAACGGATTGAGTTCAAGAAATACTTGTGTTATGTCGAAATGGCATGCGGTTAGGTTCACTGCGCCTCAGTCTGAGAGAAATAGAAATATTAAAGTATTGCATGATGTTTTGCAGATTAAAAAATCTATTATATAGCATTCGCACACTGAATTAAACCTTCTGTACTTGTATTTAAACCCACTGAAAAGAACAATGATTAACCAAAGATGAGATACAATGCTGCGTTATAATCATAATGTACGCATAAGGGTCATTCTCATTTCATTTGCCGCTTTCATGTCCCCGACGACAAATTCTCACAATTCTTGACCAAAACTAGCGATTTTGGGGGAGAAAAGGGTAGTATAAGTTGGGAGATCAACGAAGAAATAATTTGACTGCCCAAAATCCCCTTTAACCAATACACAGTGATGACGAATGAAACCTGAAATCCTGGAAACTCATGAGTGTTACTGTCCCCTCCTACCTAACACTTAAGTAGAAGTTGGGTAGTTACGAAACAATGACAATCTAGAACTGGTCAGGGTTACTAGCTGCAGTAGGTTGGTTCTTCTTTATTTAGAGTAAGGATTTACTTTTTTAAGATTTTTCCCAACCCGTAAAAAACTAGTTTTTCAGTCAGTCCCCCATATCTCTTCTCAATGGGACCACAGGAGTGTTATCATTTTTGCGATCAAGAAGACCGATGGAAAATGGTGGGAAACAGTCAGATGTGAAGGTTATATTGTCCAGTTAAAGATGTGAGACTGCAGTGGAGTGCTTGGAGTTGCAGCAGTTTTTACAGTGAAAGAAGCCTAAAAACATGAGGAGTATTTTTATTTTCAATCATGAGTGTTACACTAATTACGAGTGTTGTTAGTGCTTAAAAAAAATAATCCGATATCAAGAACCATACTGCTTGGTGACAGGTTTCAAACAGTAGCCATCCCCGAGTTTTGCCACTTCATCATCCTGTGTGACGCCATTTTTACTGGAAATTCTCATGAGTGTTACCTCTCAGGAGTGTGACCAAGGATGGGTAAAAAATATGTAAAATACAACATCAATGAAAAACTCACTGATCATCTATGGAACACAAATCTGCAATGTACAATGAGTAGTATTTGCCAATCTAACCTCATTTTCGAGCACTTTCATATTTCACGTCACTGAGGTTCTCAAGCGACCCAAAGCGGCAAATGAAATGAGAATGACCCATTAGTGAAAACGGTTGTTAGATAAGCTCAGTGTTCCATCTGCGTCGTTCAGCTGAGTCGTTGTACGAAAAGAGGTTTTTCAAGCGCAAGCGAACCAGAAGCTAACCATCGAGTCATACTGTACGAATAGGGAATTGTCCAACGATTGAACTGAAAAGTCACATACACTACACTTGAAATCTTCTTTACAGCCCGAGTCATAGAATACAACTTACTACCTCCCTATGTGTTCTCCCATAATGGAAGAAATATTGAATTATCAACGACTGCATCAATGGGGTTTAATTTTTTCACTACAAATAGATGTGGTAGAAGAAGGAAGGGAATTTGGAAGGGTGGGTAGGTACTTCAGTAGGCTACACCGAAATTCGCCATGGCTGAGGAGAATTTCATTTGGGAACTTCGACATGATCAACGATCAAGATGTAGATTATAAATATGTATGTATCTACCTGTACCTACCTACTACTCATGTTGTAGGTATAATTTGTAGGAAACATTTGAATTTGTGTCCATAAGTAGGTAGGTTCTTTCCAACGTTTCCACTACCTTGGAAAAATCGGAAGCAATAAGAGTTATATACCTAAATAGGTAACAAGAAGCTGCAACCAGCAGATATGTAAATAAATGTAGGTAGTATATTTAAAGGGAAAGAGAAACCAGGTTACCTGTAGCGTTGAACTGATATTGAAGATCGGAAATTTAGACCACGCTGATCCTTATGCAAGAGATTAAAACACTAGACGAATAGGCACAGTAAGTAACCACAGTAAATAACGAGGCGAAGGCAAACAAAGATGTGAGCACTGAGCAAGTAAAATTCATGTACCTAGGTAATACTAATTAATGATTTATAAAAACCTAAAATGCATTATATTGAAGTAATACCAAAAGCCTAAGTTGACCACAGAATAGACATGGACGAAACTGGTAGGTAGGTACCTACATACCATGGAAGAAGGAAATTCCACTTTTCCATGTAGGTAGGTAGGTACTGCGCGTGGTAGAAAGAATACAGAGAATGTGTACTCGTTGATCCATGTGGAAATTTTTGCCTTGGATTTCGCTCAGAATCCTATATCCCAGTAGATTCAAGCCTCAAACCGGTAGTCCGGTAGAAAAAGGGAAATACCGGTAAAAAATACCGGAATTGCGGTGGAAAGGCAACCCTGGATCATTGAAAATTCAAATTGAACCACCGTTAATCCAAGATCACAGGTTGAACTTCCGGTGTTCCAGTGACATCGAGAAGAGATGCCTTATCTTTTTTTTTTGTCATTCATCATTTGCTTGGTCGCGCTCGCGCACAGAGGACCTATACCTGTCCCGCAAATGCATATTCGGTTTGTGCTTTTTGTGTTGATTGATGAGATTGTGCGATTATTTATATTTGTTGATGGAATCAAAGAACCCTAGGGAACCGGCGTTCTCCCACTCGGAAAAAGTGAACTTCAGACCCCATGCATAACCATTTTGATATCCTCGAATCTGAAAACAAAACTCGATGCCGAATCGTTCGACGCTAAAAACGAAAGATTCAATCCCAGTTTTTACCAATATCGATATTGGTCAAAATTAAAATTACTTAGGAAAAATCTTTAAAAAAGCCTAGAATAGTAGCTCTTCCCGACGCGCACCGTCAACCTACCCGATAACCTCTACGTCATAGGTGAGTAAAGTTGAATATACCTTCTCTTCTCTTCTATTTTAAAACATTTACTCCAACATTAATTATCATCGTCATTGGAAATCAGATGAAGTTGTTAATATTGTCTTTCTGATGAAAGAGGTGGCAAAAAAAAAAGGAAAAAAGACAAATTAATGGCTCTTGATAAATTATAAACACACAACAAAATAGTAATATAAATAATGTATAAAATAGTAATATAATATATATAAAGAGCACGTCACGAGAATTTCGCCCAAAAATTTTATGAGGTGAGGATTTGAGCAACAATTGATTCGAGTTTACGCCCCCGTAACCGGCCGAGATCGATCGTTCAACCCTGAACGCCGGTTGATTGGAGATCTGCCTTGAACTTCCATGGTGAAATCCAATATTGCAGACGATTTCCGTTCAATAGTCAAACCGCGTCTTGAACTCGGTTCAAAAATTTGGTGAAACCGGCCCTAAGACTCAATGATATACAGTTATAACATACATATACCTATCACAGATAAGATATCTCTGTTCGTCGTAATGTCCAGCGGCTCTCAAATATAACAACAGGTTAATAACAAAAATTCGCTAAAATGTGATCATCTGGTCATGCTGGATGACTGGAAATTTTTATGGTGTCAGCTCTACTCAAACGGCTGGACCGATTTTGATGCGGGTTATCGCAGAATAATCGCAAAGTTTCGGATCAACATTTTGGCTAAACCTATAAACTCCTCCGAACCTCTTCCTTCGTCGTCATCTCGGACTTCCCTAACGATGTTGCCCCGGTAAACAAGTTTGCAAATAAGGAAAACGCTGATATGCGGAACTACTTGACACGTCAAATAAGGTTGGGATTGGATCAGGTGGATAGAACTTACTATTACAAATCCAAAGATACCAAAACGATTTTCGTGGGTTGAGCCGCTCAAGTGTTGTTGACAAAGTCAGATCTTCAAAAATTTTTATTCTGAACGCCTTTCTACTAGCCGCACAAAAAGAGAAATCTGTCATAACAATCATTGTAGTTTCCTGGCGGTTTGTTGACAGTCATATCGTGTTGACGGTCATATTATATTTGTTATGGCATCGTGTGCAAACTATTTGATTCAGCAGACTGCTTTGATTTACTTTGATTTGTGGGGGTTTATACCTATCGACATTTTTATTCATCCATCAAAGATAATAAGGGACACCATTTTACAGGAGTTACGTGATTAAATTAATTCTTTCTTGTCAGGAATAAATTCTGCACCATTTTGCGTGTAGCGTGGGAAACCAGTTCGTTAAGTCCATTTCGTGACAGCTCCAAACCCCCACACCTTATTAACAACCGTAACGAATGAAATATGGTCGATTAATCCTTAAAATTGTTATTATTCTACAGAATTCTCCGGCTAGAGGCTGTTTCTCTACTTCCGTTGGTAATACGTTTTGCTTCCGAGTCTACCCTCAGGTAACGGAAGCAATGCTTCTTCTTTGGGGAACATTGTTTCACCAAAACCAAAAGTTTCACTCGCGCTTCACGTTTTAAACAATTCTGAACAACTTGATTTCCTTCCTGTCTTCGTATTGGCATCGGAAATCTTTGCAACAAGCTTAATTTCTGAAGTTTCCATCTGGTTTTGATGACATTGAGAGGGAATATGTAGGCTAGGCTACATCAGTTTCATTCGCATAACATAGAATAAATGATGTTTATTCTATGTTCTGTGGTTTCATTGCGCACAAATCAATACTCCACTCTACGCATGCGCAAACGTAAAATCCATCTGGCATAATTCTTTTTCGGCTTAGTCGTCCGATTTAGTTCAAAATCGGAGGGTAGTCGCGAAAAGACGGTTTAACCATTCCATTTCAATTTTAACGCGATCCTACAATTATAGCTGCTGCGCGTGCTCAAATATTGAATCCTTGTAACACGCTTTAAGAGATATACTGTTTTCATAAAATTTTCTGAAAATGTGCGGGTTTGGCTGAGGATGGTCCTCTACCAACTTCATCACTCAAAAAGTTAATAGTTTTCTCTGGGCATGCGCAAACGTAACGAACATTAAGCGTCAAATTCGCTCGGTTTTGGTGAGTTGGGAATTGACGATTTAATTATCCCATGTAATTTTCATCACAATTATTATTACATCATTAAAAGATGCTGCATATTAGCGAACCTCAAATCTTTATAACAAGTGTGACTTCAACAGTTTTCGTCCAATTTGGATGAAAATTTAATCGATTAAATGCTTTATATTTTAAGATTAAGTATTGCAAATATTTCAATGATCTTTTCGTTTATGTTACGGATACGAGGAAGCTATGTGCCACACCTAGCGTTAAACCAGCAAACACGATTTGCTTAATTGGACTACTCATTCCAGCGAAACCGTTCCCACACACAATGGCGGCGTTGCAGAATATATATATATATATATATATATATATATACTTGTATCGGAACAGCGGTCCGCCGCAAAATAATTACCTACTTCCCGGGATCAAATTATAGTAGGTACCCGATTCCCCCGACCGCGAACTCACCTTGGGGAAAGTAAACGAACCCTCGCCTCAATCAGATATTGACAATGGGGAGGTTACGCTCGGGCTATGTAGGTTATCGTATACTTATAATTGTATGGATACCTACCTACCTCAGTCGGTTAGAAAGTGGGGTCAATCGCTATCTTTTGTGAAGAAAAACATCCGTCGTATTGTTTCTTGGTGGAGGAGAGCATTAGAATTTCTGCGCTTGAAACTTCTCGCATGATGTATTTGCTCGATCATTGGACGTTCAACCTAACATATTCCTGAATTTTTTATTAAAATACACATAAAATACATACATATACATGGCTATACATGAAATTTGGTGATTTTGTATAGATTTGCATCCGTTTGTATGTGCGCCCATTAGCAACCATTAACTTTACCGCTGTACCGCATTCGTAGTGAACCAGCTTGGGTCAGGCCCGCACAATCAAAAAGTCAGCTAATTAGTGAAAAAGGTATGGTTTATATTTTAAAAATCAAGTCAGTTCTAAAATGTTTATTGGCCTACGTCTTAAGATGCGTAGAATCCAAAAAACGAATAAAATAAATAAATAAATAATAAAAATTAATAAATAAACAAAATGAAATAAATAAGAATAAAAATAAAATAAATAAAAATCAGTCCGTCCACCGATTCACATCAGGATCTTTTTCCCTAAACTATTGGACGGAAGTTCATGAAACTTGGGTGAATAATTACATACAGTGTGATTGTGTTTGATCGACCGTAATTGAAAGGCTGAAATATTAAACAATCGAGATATCAGAAACTTTAAGATTAATGATTTTTTGGTTGTCATTGATAGATATCATTCCAGTGAATCGATTGAAACCACTCGGGTCGCTTTACGTCCATCCGTTCGCTGCCCCTAAGGGCTAGAAAAATGGGGGAAAAAGGTCATTAGGTAGCATCAGTGTGGATGAGAACTGGTGTGAACGTGAACATAATTAAAATCGCCCAATAACTACGATTGCATCAGCTGATATAATCCAAATGGGATTCTCGCTTCACGAAATTGAATTCATTCCAATTTTTGTCACCTAAAGGTGGTTAGTGAAGCGAAGGTAGGTGAGAAGGCGTTTTATTTCATCTCATTATTTTCCAGTTGTTGGGCCTAGATATCTATGATCTACATGGTTATTTTGTTACGTACATAAGGAATTATTTTACCTAAGTGTTTTATTTAATTTCAATAATTTATTAAAAAAAATAATAATAATAATAATAATGGATAATAATTTATCCATTATCAAAATACTTAGGTATAGGTAACTGCATTGGAGTACGTCTAAAAAGTTATTTTTAACATGGATATGTTTTTGGGCTGGGGGTCATTCTAAAATTTGCGTAACGACACCAAAATTTGTAGACGACCCGGCACTTTAGATTATTATTAACTCGAAAAGTGAAGACTACCTAGGTAGAATTTCTATTGATTTTTCACGTACAACCAATGAGTTACTAGGGAAGAGTAACTCCCATAGTTTTCATAGTAGGGAAATCGTTCGCCACTTTTTGGAATGCTCTCATTTTATCACATCTCATGACCTCTAAGCCATTGTAGTGTCAAGGAATGCTGATTTATTACTCTAAGTTATAAACTATTATTGTTTTGTAACCATAATAAAATAATCTTGCGAATAGAAGGCACTAAATGGTTGGTATACAATTGAGTAGTAGGTACCTACTGGTAAGCAGTAGGTTCGAGACATGATCTTTTGTTTTTCCCATCAAGGGAGAAATTAAAATGCTTGATTTCTAATGATTATCGCTTAAAACCAAATCGTTGCTACGGAACTGTATCTTAGCCATTTATCATCTTACAAAAATCGTTCGCCAGTCGATGGAAAGTTTAAAGTTAAAAATTTTAATTTACCTAGGTACCTAAGCTTTCACAATTTGAATTTAATTTAATAATGTGCCTACTACTGACTATGTTTAATAGTTATCGGCCGGTGATCTGCGTAGAAGGGCTAGGTAAGTAGCTAATACTTTAATAACAAACCTTAGTGCAATTGTTTGCAAAATGATTAGCAGTGTTTTGTTGCTATTCGTATCACCTGTTTGCGTGGGTTCCATTGAGCGGTGAGAGGAGGCTGTATCTTGGTGAGCTCCTGTGAAGCTCTGAACTCCTGTTCGGATTCTCCGCTGTTCCGAGCGAGAGTGACAACTCATCGACTCTTTCCCACCCGTCACTGAACTGAACTCGCCTCCTCCCCTCGCCTTCTTTCCTGCATCCTTCCTGTGCTCCTTCGAATGCTTCTTCTTCATCCCGCTGGTAAAGCCTCTATTTTATACAGAGCCAGGCGTTGCTCGCGAGCAGGTATTCAAACGAGCTTAAACTCAACAGGACCAAAACGTGAAACAAATAAAGACAATGAGAAAAATGGAAAAAGAAAATAATGAAATGAGAAATGAACAACCAAAAAAGTACATTCCTGGAAAAATGCAGAATTAGAACAACCAGTAATAGTGAGAACGGTTCGTGGAAAAGGGAAACCACACTTTCAAATAACATGAAATTTCTATATCAAAATTGAAATCCAACTAGAATCAGATAAAGATCAAATTCTATTTCCGGATGCAATAGAAGAACCTGAAATATGTGGTTTGGCAGAAATAATAGTGAAGCATAAAGTCTGAATGTTGGTCAATTTTGGAAAAATGAAACTTTCAGAATTGTATTGAGACCAAAAAATATAAATTTGATCGGCTGCCAAGTAGTTTTGAGAGAAAAATTGAAGACATGAAGCCTGTATATTATACATTATGAAGCCATGAAGCAAGTCTAGTTCACGCTCGGGGTTGATCCGTCCGCTGTTGGTTTTCCAGCGAGTCATTAAAGAGATTGATTTACTCTTTGCTCGCTCAGTGTAAATTAATACTCTATCTGTTCAAGGGCACTTATCGGATCGCGAGGCTACTCATGTGAAGGGTAAGGGGGGGATCACCATCTAGTCCATCTGATCTAGTTTCGAGTAGGTAAATAAATAAAAAAGTTTGCATTTAGAAAACTCCAAATAATACACATCAAAAATGTTGTAATAGCATCACAAGATGCATAAACTAATTCTCTTGGATATTCTGCAACCCTTCAAATTACAAGCTGTGAGACGTATGAGAGTAGTGTACCTGAGTGCCCAGAATAATCACTATTCGCACCAGAGAATAATCATCAACGTCCAGGACTTCCCCGTATTTCTATGTTAGAGTGGGGTTAAAAATGTTCAAGATAACGAAATAACGTATCGCTCATTTTAATCATATGTTTCGGTATGCAAAAATGTTGAAAGGAACGGAGTTCAACCTGATTCTGTCATCAATATAATCATCGTCATCCTATTCATTTTGGAAGCCGCGTTGTCTTGCAATTTCAAGTAGAAGTTTTTTGAGGCTAGCTTCCCCAGAAAATTGGCAAGTGCCCGCAGTTCATTCAATTTACTCTTTTTCTATGGAAAAGGATCACTGTAGAATTTTGGTGAGGAAATCAGGGGCTCCTTGCGAGATTTGTTTGTTGCAGGATGCTTTGAAGGGTTCTTAGAAAACACCAATCGGTGAGCCGTTATATTTCCGAGAGAATGCCGATTCATGATAGAAAAGATTGGGTTTGTTCGTTCTTATTTTATGAACTCGGTTGGGTCTTGTACCTACCTACAGGTTATGTGGACTTGACTGATACTCCCTCGACGCTTGAGGAGTTTGATTGTTTTCCCCCAGCACCAACAATCTTTGGCCTCACATTTCAAGGGAATGACAATGGTTTTTCCCCGTGGGGCTAAACCACCTGAAAGTACTATTGAAACACCAATAGATGGCGTTGTATGTTTCATTCCGCCCAAAAGAGGTCATTGATGGTTTTATATTCATCTACCTTAATTTATAATGATATACTAGCTGCACCATGTCATACTTCGCTATGGGACATTGTGATTGCATTGCTAGTCCAATTATTTACAGAGCGTCATTGGATTACAGTGGTTGACTATTTGTAATTATACTATAAGTACCTCACCGAGAGGGATACCGATCAAAAGTTAAGCATCTGAGTTGAATATGAACGAAATTAGCTACAGAGCTCACTTAGCTGATCAGAATTGTCCACCAAGTTGTAAGAAATCAACGATATAAGAAATTCACGTTAACCCTTGTGCACACGCCATTATTGATCCGATGTCAATGAAATTTATAAAGGACCATCTAGGATGTGAGTATAGCGCTATACTCAGTCTAGGTATCCTGCAGTTAATGTAGATCTATACTATTGATAAGAATGAAACTCCGTTTGTTTGTCTGTTTGTTTGTCGTGTCTATGCACGGCCAAACGGCTGAGTGGGGGGAGTGTACGAGTGGGGGGATGTTCTTGAGATTTTCCGATAGAGCGAGCGAATTTCACATTTTCTAATCCCACCCGAACCATGGGCCGTAGGGCGGGAGGGGGGTCGAAGGAATTAATGTGTGCTTTTTGGACTTCCCCGCTTCCCCTACCCCTCTAAACGGCCGTCGAAAATTCCGGAAAAATACCGGTTTCGTAGGTTTTCCTACGAGGAAGACGACGGCGCGATCGGATCACGAAAAAAGTATCGGGAAATGCGTCAAAAAAATGCGAAAGTACGGACCGTGTTTTCTCGAAAAGTCCGACAAAAACTACGTTTTTTCCGATTAAAATATACCCCATAAAGGTACGTTTTTCGGAACGGTTTTCGCGGGCGAAATACAGCTTTGGGTCCGCCGAATCTGAATCCGAAATCGGATATCGAAAAAAGTGACGAGAACTCGGTCAAATTGCGAGCGGAAGCGAGCAAAGCGATTAAAATTGTGCCGTGGACGAGAGAAGGCTCAAGAATTGATGTGAAGGGTTCGATGTCACAATGTTGCGAGGCGAGCAGGTATACATACATAGGTACCTACCTTGCGAGCGAAGCGAGAGCCATTTCAAATAATAAATACGGACTTTGTCCTACACATATACAGGTATACCTTGCGAGCGAAGCAACATCCCCGAATAAACTTTTCGTGGTTCCAGGTAGTTTTATAAGATTTAATTTGTTTGTAAGAATTCCCAACTGAAAAAAACGTCTGCCAAGTTGGGTGGGCAGTACAACATTCCCTAATAAACTTTTCGTGGTTCCACGTAGTTTTGTAAGAATTAATTTGTTTGTAAGAATTTCCAACAGAAAAAAACGTCTGCCAAGTTGGGTGGGCAGTATAACTTCTTCAAGCGAGCGAAGCGAGCAGCATCCCCTACAGAAGTAAAACCTACCCTTAGGGATCTACCATTTGCGAGCGAAGCGAGCAACATCCCCTACATGTTTCAATTGTAATACATCGCATGTATACAGCCACACTTTGCGAGCGAAGCGAGCAACATTCCCTACATACCACACTAAACTTTTCGTGGTTCCACGTAGTTTTATAAGATTTAATTTGTTTGTAAGTATTCCCAACTGAAAAAAACGTCTGCCAAGTTGGGTGAACAGTATAACTTCCTCAAGCGAGGGAAGCGAGCAGCATCCCCTACAGAAGTTAAACCTACCCTTAGAGATCTACCGTTTGCGAGCGAAGCGAGCAACATCCCCTACACACGTTAAACCTACCCTTAGGGATCTACCATTTGCGAGCAAAGCGAGCAACATTCCCTACATGCCACACTTTGCGAGCGAAGCGAGCAAAATTCCCTACATGCCACATTTTGCGAGCGAAGCGAGCAATTTAAGGGGGGGTCCGGGGGGCTTGCCCCCCGGCTGGACGTGGAGGCGAGCGTAGCGAGCCGGAGCGGCTAGTTATTAATAAGAATGAAACTCCGTCTGTCTGTCGCTCTGTCTGTCGTGTCTATGCACGGCCAAACGGCTGAGTGGGCCGGATCTACGAGTGGGGGGATCTTTTTGGGATTTTCCGATAGGGTGTATAAGCGAATTTAAAATTTTCTAATCCCACCCGAACCATGGGCCGTAGGGCGGGAGGGGGGTCGAAGTAATAATTAATGTGCGCTTTTTGGACTTCCCCGCTTCCCCTACCCCTCTAAACGGCCGTTGACAATTCCGGAAAAATACGGGTTTCGTAGGTTTTCCTACGAGGAAGACGACGGCGCGATCGGATCGCGAAAAAAGTATCGGGAAATGCGTCAAAAAAATGCGAGAGTACGGACCCGTTTTCTCGAAAAGTCCGCCGAAAAACTTGGTTATTTCCGATTCAAAATTACCCCTAAAGGTACGTTTTTCGGAACGGTTTTTGCGGGCGAAATACAGCTTTGGGTCCGCCGAATCTGAATCCGAAATCGGATATCGAAAAAAGTGACGTTAAGTTGGTCAAATCGCGAGCGGAAGCGAGGAGAAGCGTTTAACATAAGAAATTAATCGACCACGGGCCGCCGTTACACAACGTTGCTTAGGAATAACTTCCTACCTGACGGGAACGGGTTGGGAGCAGGTACCTATTAATGGCCTACCTTCAGAAAAATAGAACTGGAAAATAAATACTTACAAACATTCAACATCTGACTGTACTGTTAGTACTGAAGTGTTCTTATAACTATACGTTTCGTGGTTCCACATAATGTGCCGCGTTTGATAGTCATTTCCAACAGAAAAAAACGTCTGCCAAGTTGGGTGGGCAGTATAACTTCCTCAAGCGAGCAAAGCGAGCATCATCCCCTACAGAAGTTAAACCTATCCTTAGAGATCTACCGTTTGCGAGCGAAGCGAGCAACATCCCCTACATGTTTCAATTGAAATACATCGCATGTATACAGCCACACTTTGCGAGCGAAGCGAGCAACATTCCCTACATACCACACTTTGCGAAATAAATACTTACAAACATTCAACATCTGACTGTACCTACTGTTAGTACTGAAGTGTTCTTATAACTATACTTTTCGTGGTTCCACATAATGTGCCGCGTTTGATAGTAATTTCCAACAGAAAAAAAAGTCTGCCAAGTTGGGTGGGCTGTATAATTCCCTCAAGCGAGCGAAGCGAGCAGCATTCCCTACAGAAGTTAAACCTACCCTTAGAGATCTACCGTTTGCGAACGAAGCGAGCAACATCCCCTACATCCCCGGACGCGAGGAGGCTCTACGAAGACGTCAAGGGGTTCGATGACACAGGTGTTTCGCAATGTTACGAGGCGAGCAGGTACACATAGGTACCTTGCGAGCAAAGCGAGAACCATTTCACCAGAATAAATACGGATTTTTTCATACACACACACAGCAATACCTTGCGAGCGAAGCGAGCAACATCCCTGAATAAACTTTTTGTGGTTCCACGTAGTTTTATAAGATTTAATTTGTTTGTAAGAATTTCCAACAGAAAAAAACGTCTGCCAAGTTGGGTGGGCAGTATAACTTCCTCAAGCGAGCGAAGCGAGCAGCATCCCTTACAGAAGTTAAACCTACCCTTAGGGATTTATCGTTTGCGAGCGAAGCGAGCAACATCCCCTACATGTTTCATTTGTAATACATCGCATCTGCACAGCCACACCTTGCGAGCGAAGCGAGCAACATTTCCTACATGCCAGACTTTGCGAGCGAAGCGAGCAACATCCCCGAATAAACTTTTTGTGGTTCCACGTAGTTTTATAAGATTTAATTTGTTTGTAAGAATTTCCAACAGAAAAAAACGTCTGCCAAGTTGGGTGGGCAGTATAACTTCCTCAAGCGAGCGAAGCGAGCAGCATCCCTTACAGAAGTTAAACCTCTTAATTATCGTTTGCGAGCGAAGCTCCCCTATTAAACTTTTCGTGGCTCCACGTAGTTTTATAAGATTTAATTTGTCTGTAAGAATTTCCAACAGAAAAAAACGTCTGCCAAGTTGGGTGGGCAGTATAACTTCCTTAGCGAGCAGCATCCCCTACAGAAGACCACCCTTAGGGATCTACCGTTTGCGAGCAAAGCGAGTAAAAATCCCTACATGCCACATTTTGCGAGCGAAGCGAGCAATTTAATGAGGGGTCGGGGGCAGTATAACTTCCTCAAGCGAGCGAAGCGAGCAGCATCCCCTACAGAAGTTAAACCTTCCCTTAGAGATCTACCGTTTGCGAGCGAAGCGAGCAGCATCCCCTACAGAAGTTAAACCTACCCTTATATAAGAATGAAACTCCGTCTGTTTGGCTGTTTGTCTGTTTGTCTGTCGTGTCTATGCACGGCCAAACTGCTGAGTGGGGGGAGTGTACGAGTGGGGGGATCTTCTTGAGATTTTCCGAAAGGTGGAACAAGCGAATTTAAAATTGTCTAATCCCACCCGAACCATGGGCCGTAGGGCGGGAGGGGGGTCGAAGTAATAATTAATGTGCGCTTTTTGGACTTCCCCGCTTCCCCTACCCCTCTAAACGGCCGTTGACAATTCCGGAAAAATACGGGTTTCGTAGGTTTTCCTACGAGGAAGACGACGGCGCGATCGGATCGCGAAAAAAGTATCGGGAAATGCGTCAAAAAAATGCGAGAGTACGGACCCGTTTTCTCGAAAAGTCCGCCGAAAAACTTGGTTTTTTCCGATTAAAATATACCCCATAAAGGTACGTTTTTCGGAACGGTTTTCGTGGGCGAAATACAGCTTTGGGTCCGCCGAATCTGAATCCGAAATCGGATATCGAAAAAAGTGACGAGAACTCGGTCGAATCGCGAGCGGAAGCGAGGCGAATCGTTAAAATTACATTTTTAATCGACCCGGGCCGCCGTTACAAAAAGTACCATACCAGAAGGGCCCCTCACAGGGGGGTTCCCATTTGCACTTCTACGCAATACCTTGCGAGCGAAGCGAGAGCCATTTCAACAAAATCTTTACGGACTTTGTACTACTCTTCCAAAAAGAATACCTTGCGAGCGAAGCTGGCAACATCTCATGAAAACTGCTTCGTGGTTCCACATAGTTTTATAAGATTTAATTTGTTTGTAAGAATTTCCAACAGAAAAAAACGTCTGCCAAGTTGGGTGGGCAGTATAACTTCCTCAAGGATATACAGGTATACCTTGCGAGCGAAGCGAGCAACATCCCCTAATAAACTTTTCGTGGTTCCAACGTAGTATAATCAAGATTTACTTTGTATGTATGAATTATTTAGTGGAGAAAACGTCTGCCATGTTGGGTGGGCAGTATACCTTGTTAGCGAAATGTGAGGTTTTTCAACAGAAAATTCGGTTGGTTTTCTACAAATATACAGCATGACCCTGCGAGCGAAGCGAGCAACCTCCCCGAGTAAACTTTTTGTGGTTCCACGTAGTTTTATAAGATGTAATTTGTTTGTAAGAATTTCCAACAGAAAAAAACGTATGCGAAGTTGGGTGGGCAGTATAACTTCCTCAAGCGAGCGAAGCGAGTAGCATCCCTTACAGAAGTCCAACTCCGTTAGGGATCTATCGTTTGAGAGCGAAGCGAGCAACATCCCCTACATGCCAGACTTTGCGAGCGAAGCGAGCAATATTCCCTACACGCCAGACTTTGCGAGCGAAGCGAGCAATATTCCCTACATGCCGAGTTTTACACTTAACCGAGTTTTACACTTAAAATCGCAAATGTTTAGTTTGTTTGTTACGATTAAATGTATGTGTGTTATGGGGTAAAACTAGTTAATTAACGTGTAACGTGTAATTTTCAGAAATATTATTTTTTCAAAATCGTCAATGTTTGAGCTGATGTGAGGGTCTTTGGATGGTACTTTTTAAGAACCCAAGTACACTATTCTTATAGTAAATTTAATGCTGATTCCGAAAATGTGGTCTAAAGTTAAAATTAAATGAAGTAAAGTGGAGAAATTTGAGTTTAAAAGGAAAAAAACACGGTATTCCTGAAAAAACCTTTAAAAAATCATATCTCGAGTACGGATTGAGATAAAAATATGCGGTTGGCGGCATTTTACTCCATTTTTGATGTAGTTTTACCCAAATTTTTTTTTGCATCTGCGAGGGAATCACCCTGTATAACACTGTGAAACAGCATTCTGGAGATGTTATTCTCCGTTTGGCTCCAGTGTGTGCAGATACGTAACTCGTGAGTTCCTGGAGTTGAAGGTAGGTCATTCACGGGTTCCTGTTCTTCTGATGGTTCCCGATGACTTGGATTCCTGTTCCTCGGACGATCGCCGCATGTGAGGGCCGCAGTGTCTGTGAGAGGGAGGGAAGGTAGGATTAGCGTCTGGGAGCTGTGAGGGGGGGGGGGGGGGGGGGGTGGAGAGAGAGAAGGTCGAACAGCGGGGCGGGGCGGCTGACGCACCATAGACTACGAGTGGGAACCTTCCCTATGGCTGAGGGCGAAGGGGGGGAGCTCCTAAGTGTCTTCCACCTCCACCACATGAGCACGTCAGATCAGCTGATCGCGAGCCTCCGCCTCCTCTCAAGCTCAACCCCTTGCAAGTTCCTGAGCTCCTGTTCCGATTCCCTCAATTTCTCATAGCATCTTGTCCACTTAGGCTCGCTCGTCCCTATTTCATTCTGTTTCAATTTCGAATTCTCAAGAAACGTTTTCAGTCTGTACTTTCACAGTGTCCCCCGAAAATTTTGAATTTTAAATTTAAATTTTAAATTTTCTTTTTATGACCATTTAGGAAATGGTAACTAATCCCCGAAAATATCACCCGACTGAAAGTATCACTAATATATATGCCATAAGACTAATATATGCCATCCTTGGCCAATCTTGGAGAAATTCGTGGGCCAAATGTTTTTTACGAAACATATTAAGTAAGTATGTATTTCAGATTCAGATCTGATATGACAGCCAATAAATATAACAAACCAATCAATGACGGGGGAAGTTGAGAATTGGGAAATGGGGCAGAAGAGATTCGGAGCTCTTTCATCTTTGTGGTCTCCTAATACTATTTTGGTGTCCGGACAATTCGTCCCACGGACATTTCGTCCCCCAAGAAAAATGCGGACATTTCGTCCCACTTTGTGGAACGGCTACCTGGGTAGGGTTTGATAAATAGTCTCCAAATATTTCTAAACGGACACTTCGTCCCACCTGAGAAAAGGGTTGTAAAAAGGTCTTCTTGGTACTGAGCAACGACCATTCTCTTTAGTTTTGTAACAAAATACTGTTCTAATTATTTTTTAATATTATTTGGCTCGTTTCATCTAATTCCGGAAAGTGATAGAAATATAGGCTATGAATAAATTTATAATTTATATATACATATATTTTGTTTATTGTCACAGAAGTATTAATAGCAATTAGAAAATTCATTTGATTTATCCTAGTAATACAGGATTTTAAAAAATAAAGCTTTTTGTAAACCTCTAATGTTTAAAATGTTTAAAATATGATAAGTTATTCTGTATATACCTTTTTACAAACCTTCTCTCAGGTGGGACGAAGTGTCCGTTTAGAAATATTTGGAGACTAATTATCAAACCCGACCCAGGTAGACACTCCACAGAGTGGTACGGAATGTCCGCATTTTTCTTTGGGGACGAAATGTCCGTGGGACGAATTGTCCTGTAATCTACTATTTTTCCCCGTTACGTGCAGGCGACCCTCTTTGTTCTCCAAGCGGCTGGCGTTTCTTTAGTTCCTGACCGACTCATGCGCAGTTGCATGAACCTCTCTGCTCAGCGGCCAATCTAGTTGAAAAATCGCCAAAATTCCCAATTTTCCATCCACCGATAAACTCATAAGCGCATATTTGAGTGCTAAAACGTGTTTATGTGTTATGGTTACTTTAACCCTTATATATTCAACTTATTACCTAATATACATTTAATTATATACCTATTAGACATGTATATTTAGAGTAGACAAATAGAGGTAGTTTTGGTTGTTTACCGGGGCCATGATGATAGATGTTGAGATTTTAAACCCACGAACAACCATTCATTCTGTGAATGAATTTCAATCTATGTGTTTCAAGATGATTCCAATATTCAAGATGATACCTCCCTATCCTCTTCGAGTTCATGCTAATTATCTACCAATTATTTCACTCGTTTCGTTAAACTTCAAACCTAAACTTTCTCAGTACAAAATGTGCAACATTTCTATCAGTACATACCTACTCCTCGCATTTTATGAGGCTGATCATTAGTATTTTTTTCTCGTTTAACCCATTAGAACATAACGTGGTTCGTTTCTTTTTTAACCTTTTGTTTTTAAAGCTATTTTTTCGAAGATTAATTTTGAGTTTAAATTAACAAAATTAACTATCTAAATGTTAACTTAAACGAAATTAACTAACTACAAAATTAACTAAATTAATCAACTATTAACAAAATGTACTTATGCCTACGGCCTTCTATGTGACTAAAACACCTACCTATCAATCTTTATACCTACCTATCATTTCTATTTTATATCAAAAACATTTCATCTCATATAATCATGAATGTGATTATAAATTTGTATTTCATAAATATAAAAAGTCGTATTTTATTAACTAATTCCATGAGCTTTGGAAATCTTTTCTTGAATTTTATTATTAATTCAGTAGGTGTTAATAATTAATCAGTAAGTGTTAATAATGAATTCTATACCTTGGTGTTAATAACTTTTTTAGAGATAATGGGTGTTGGACTGTAGGGGGTACATGGCCATTCTCGTTTCTGCTCGGAGGGTACACGGAAAACAATTTTAAGAAACACTGTATTAGAGTGTTATAACATAAATTTGAACAATGAAGATACTAAGAAACGCTGCGAATTATTACACGATGGATTATTATTTATGCATAGGATAGCCATTCTACACCTGTATTTACATTAGGTCAATTACATACGCCTACCGAAGAGCATGCGAACACGCCTACACTTTCCTAGTATTTAACAGAGCTGACTCCCCAACTGAAAATTAATTATATAAAATAAATCTCCTACCTACGCTTCCGTCTACGAACAGCTACGAAGTCCGTCTACAGGTGGCAACCCGGAATCGAGAAGTCAAAATGATTCTTTTAACATAGTATCAGCTTATACCTACGAGCTTCGTAGTTACAAGGCGATGTTTTCTATGTTCCACCAGTCATTTTTATTTCACCCGGGTGGTTTCACCTGATTCATTGGGATAATGTCCACAAATGAGACCCAAAAAACATTAGTGTTGCCTTGAATGTTTTTGAGATCTCGATTTTTCAAAATTTTAATTACTACCCTTTAGGGTTGATCGAAATTGATTTCAATGTTACTGGTACATCCATATCCGATGTATAATTTTTGAGCCAAATTTCATGATGTTTGTCATAATAGTTTCGGGAATGCTTCGTGCGGCGGACGGACGGATTTTAGCATGGAACATGCATTAGCCTTGGACTAACTAGCGAAAAACGTTACGCGGAAGTGTCACGAAATTTTTCCTTTTGATTTTCACGTACAACCAAGTCGTTGCTGGGGAAATGAAACTTCTTTAGTTTTCACCGGACAAAAATCGTTCTCCACTCGTTGGAAAGCTCTCGATTTATCACGCATTTCTTTAGTTCTTGTTCTTCTATTCATGTCGTAGTTTTGTATTTATTTATGTTATAAATGGGTATAGTAAACAATGCTTTATTGTGTATTTAATATAAATTTAAATTTATTTTTATATAAACTTTAAACAACGATTTATTCACAAGAATGACTTTTTTTGTGGTTGTTTTTATTAATGCTCGCAATCATGCTCTTTCGACAAAATGGATACTTTTAATGCAGTTTTTTAGAAGAATAAACGGAATAAATTGACAAAAATTTTAAAACGGCGTTGAATGCTCAAAAAAGAATTTCAATGTCAAAATTTTTGGAAATTCCCCTTTATTGTTGAATTTTGAAAACATTGCAATATGCATACGATAGTTTGACGAAACTTTGGCGATAGGATAACTTTGTCCTTATTTAGTATTATAACATTTAAAATTGTTCCCCAACTATTTGATTTGTATTGTTTCAAATATTTATTAATTGATTAGGTAATTTATCGCCTTAGAAGAAGTGAGGCTGACAATGGAAACGAGAGGAAGCGGGAAGGTCGTAAACTGCAGGCTCGACTAGGAGGAGGAGGACTGGATGGGCTGGGGCGCCCTGCTTGGGTAAATAATCCTCACAGATCTCCTTCAACTCTCCGCAGTAATCCTCACAGATTTTCCTTTCCCCTTTCCACAGTAATTCATACAGCCACCACCACCACCTCGATCTGCAGCGTATCACATAATTCCTCATAGGCTCTCCAGTTCCACCCAACCTTATGAGATCCACACATTTCACGAGGTCTGAGATGGCCTCTGCGGCGGCGGAGGGGAGAGCGGAGCTTTGCCCTCATGTTCCCGTTGCTCCCCCAAGGCCGCTCCTGCTCCTGATGGTGAAAAAAAAGGACGCACTAAGAACCTCAGGTCGCCCCCCTCCCACACACCTTAATTCAGTGAGGCTTTTACTTTTACTTTCATACAGCTGCGTTTGCACAAGCTGTTTTTATGCAGTAATAATTTAAATTCATTACATATATACCTGGAGAGTGTCTGTAATCTATTGGACCCGCGATTTATTTTTTAATTTCCGACGAAAAAAAAAAAAAAAGAAAAAAAAAAAAACACGTAGGATGATGGCCAGTGATTGACATCTCACCAAGAAGTTTTACTAATAAGACATTTAAAAGTGTTTTACGGGCTTGATCCATTTGATTTTCTATTTTCCTAAATGGAATTTCCTAAGATTATTTAAATCATTTCAATGATCAATACATTCCTGTTACGGACACTAGGAAACTATGAGTCACACCCAACTCGGCAGAGTTTTTATTTCTATATTTTGATAGTAAAAACAATACTTCCGCCACCTAAGCAATAAAAGGAATCACAAGCAATAACTTGACATAGGTAAACTAATGGGGATAATGCGTAAAATTATGAAAGGTCCGACTAACACTTTTTTCGTTGTCTTTCCCCAAATTTTCATTGTCTCACCTCCGTTACGCGTTTTTTCGTTTAATTCCGTAAAACTCCCCCCTCCTTCGATCCACCCCATCCACAATCACATAATCTTCTCTCCCTCTTCCTCTCCATCTTCATCACGTTTCTTCCATCTCTCTTTCATCACCCTAAAAACGTTTTTAAAAAATGGAAAACCTGCTGGGGAGGAAAATTGAATATCCCTTTCCCGAAAGAGTCAACGTTCAGAGAGACTAAAACATTTCGTAGTTTCATGTTTTACGAGACGTAAAAAAAGACCGTCAAAGGGACGGTAATGGCCGTGATGAATTCAATTTCCGGTCAACGTTTCATTTGTACGTTTTTAACGCGTAAAAATGCTTTTTGGAACACGTAACCAACCGCTAACCCCTCAAAATTCTTGTGAAGTCTGCACTATACTAAACTTGTGAATATACTTGGGAAAGGCGGTAAATGAGAAACATAAAGGCGGACCGAAGAGACGTAGTTTTGATTTCGGTATCTATACTTTCACTCTCCTTACCTGACCATAAGGGTGAAGTAGAAGTATTGCAATCGACCTAAAAAACGCTTTATTTTTTTTCTGGATCTCTGCCACGATATGGGATGCCATGGGACTAAGCCATCTGAACCCTACGTACCAACAGGATGTCTAAAATTTAATGGACCAGCCATTTATTTTTATCATTTTTGAAATAATCAAGAGACTTTAAACGATAACTTCCCTTCATTTTTCAAATAAGTTCAGTGGTGAAATTGGGTTTTTATTACGTATCACGCGCCCCAGTGACGCTACGATTCCTAACTCGCGTTTTTCAAATGTGAACCGCCATTTTGTATTGAAGATTCAGAATCTACATGAGATTTCAGGGAAAAATGACTCATTAATCAAATTTTCGTGCGCGCAATAACAGGCACTATCACGCGAAAAAAGTGCACCTATTGTGTGAATTATCGAGTTTTTGAAGATTG
The DNA here is from genome assembly GCA_030762985.1 of Adelphocoris suturalis. Classification (NCBI taxonomy): domain Eukaryota; kingdom Metazoa; phylum Arthropoda; class Insecta; order Hemiptera; family Miridae; genus Adelphocoris; species Adelphocoris suturalis. The sequence goes on along the minus strand of CM061044.1, from coordinate 97,453,316 downwards.
CCGCTTGTAAAACGTGATTTGTAGTAAGTGATTTTTTTTTTCTCCAAGGTAAATCACGGGTTTGAGTAGTAGTGATGTTCAGTTATTGATAATCGCAATACAAACGTGGAAAAAAAAAAAAAAAAAAACGAAAAACCAGCCAAAAACGCAAAACGTACTACAATTTCGTTTGTTGTGTTTTTCCAAGTTGATATGGCAAAAACCGGCGCACTTGAGCCATTCCGCGCTAAAACTGCTAAATTCCGCTCTAAAAATGAGAAATTCTGAATAATAATGAATTATTAAATTATCACATGTGATACATGATTTTGGGGTATTTTTCACGCTGAATCACGTAATGATGTTTATTTATTGATATTTGCAACACCAATTTAGGAAAATCTCGAGAAAAAAAGTTTTAGTACGCTTTGTTCTCTGTGGAAATGAAAGAGGACGGATCTGCGGAAAGGTCAGCGAAAAGAGTTTCAAAACTGACAACTTAATTTTTCCTTGCTGATTTCCCGCTTGAGTATAGTAGTTGGTTTAAGTTATTGAAATTTTTGCTAAAAATTTGATTCATATACTTACCTATTTCCACATTTAATTTTAAAAGTTTGATTTATACACTTACCTATTTCCACATTTAATTTAAAAAGTTTGATTCATATACCTATTTCCACATTTAGGGCCACTTTCACCAAAAAACCGTGGACTTGGTTTATAAGGATCCAAGATCAATGTAAGCCATGAATTGATCTCAGTTTGAATTCATTTTGGTTTCACCAAAGTGAACTGAGTTCCTAGGAACGAGTTTTCGACTGAACTCGGATCCTTGAAAACTCCAGTTGAACGTTGGTCCAAGATCCCATTTTGAACTTCACCCTTATCTCGGGAGCGGGAAGGTCGGGGTTTTTTTCCCCAGTCATCATTTGCTTGGTCCCGCAAATGCATATTCGGTTTGTGCGTTTTGTGATGATTGATGGGATATTGCGATTATTTATGTTCATTGATGGAATTAAAGACGAATTATAGGGAACCGGCGTTCTCCCACTCGGAGAAAGAGCACCTTCTAGTCCTCATACATAACCATTTTGATATTCTCGAATCTAAAAAAATCGACGCCCATTCGGTTCACACTAAAAACGAAAGATGGGAAAAATTGGCTTGAGGAATTCAATTCCTGTTCTTACCAACATCGAGATTGGTAAATAACTTGGGAAAACCTAAAAAAACTGTGCAGAAGAAGCTCTTGCCGACGCGCACAATATCCGTAACGCACAGGCGAGTAAAGTTGAGTGTAGTATACCTGTTTTTTATCTTCTGTTATTGATTTGATAAATTATAAAGACACGACAAAATAATAATAGATAATAATAATTTAAATAAGGACACCTCAGGACACCTTGTTCAGTGCCACTGATGGCAATGGAAGAAAATTAAATTAAGAACACGTCACGAGAATTTTGGCCAAGTTTCTATGAGGTGATTTGGTAAGCGAGGAGTCGAGCGAAAATTGATCTGAGTTTACACCCCAGGTTACCGGCCAAGATCGAGCGTTCAACGCTGGACGCCGGTCGGTCGGAGATCAGCCTTGAATTTCCTTAGTGAAATCCAAAATTGAGGTCGATCTCCGTTCAATACTCAAACCGCATCTTGAACTCGGATCAAAAACAAGGTGAAACCGGCCCTTAATTAACAGCTTTCCTTATCATATTCACAGTTCCCCATGATTATGAATATTTACATTCCAATTACCTAGTAATGAAATCATGAAACATATCGATGCGTAAGTACCTAACACCGTATCTTTTAAGTTTAGTTAAAAAAGTAGTTAATTTAATTTAGATAACCGTTAATGAAATTTGTAGATGAATGCTATGTATAGCCATATCAGCTAATGTATGTACCAACTTGTAAGTTTAGGTAAGGCCCAGAAACGATTTTCCAGAATGAACTTATTTTCTTCGTCCGTTCGTGTTGTTTGGGAAGTAAAGACACCGAAAAATAAACTTGCTCGTCCTAAACCAGATAAATTGGAATAATTGAACGGAGAGAGCGTCGGTCGACCCTGAAATCCTCTGTGATACGAAAGCAAATGAGAAAACTCATCAGAAAGAGAGAAAAGTAATAAAATTTAGAGTGTGGGTGGTACAAAAGTGGTGAGAAAAGACGGAACGAAACCCGGAGAAAACCGGAAGAGGACGATCCCGACATCACAATGAGAGCAGATCCCGGAAGTCGGAAATTAAATCTGATTTTTTTTTTTCCTTAGCCCTTTGTGTCGACGAAAGGAGTCAAACCCGGAAATGCGAGGAGGGCGTTCGGTGGTCGGTTGCCGGTTTTCTCCAGATTGTACAGGCGATTTTTCTCCTTCTTGTAAAGAGGTTTTGATGAAAAGGGGACTTTGCCGTCGTAGTAGCTGAGGAATAAGAGAGAAGTGGTGGGGGCGTTCTGCAAGAATAAAGTTGGGTGATTCCTCTCCTCTCCCTTCCATTCTCATACCTGTTCTCCTCTTTTACCTTTCCCACAGCTCTGGTCCTTTCTATTCCTGATTGTCGAGGTGGAAAACTCTCTCTGCAGAATCAATCTCTGTCAAACCTTAATCTTCTGACGGGAGCGTTTCTTTAGAGATATCCTCCCCTCTACCACTCAGCCCTCAACTAATCAACGATGTAACATACCTGTGTTCTTTTCAATAGAAATATAAAACTTTTCTACGATGTTTGTCGTTTTTTACATAATATTGCTTATTTGTCAGTGGGAGACATTCATCTGTTAGAGTTTCACACTTTTTGACCTCGTAGGTATTCAGATTTAGCGGACTTGAAAATCTCCCAGTAGCAATGTTGAGCTCAAAGACCGTTAAGTTGGCCTTCAAACGGGTCGGAAGATCACGTGTGACGTATTAGGGATATGGATCTGAGGGTTCTCCCCAGGCAGGCGGGGGCCGTGACATCATCGTGCAAATGAATCCGTGCAAATCGTGCAAATGGAAAAAATCTGTGCTATACCGTCCAGGGCTTTTTCCCGGAACTATTGGACCAATGTTTATGAAACTTGAGGAAACCCTAAAAAAATCGTAGGGTCTCTTATTAACATGTATCATGTTTTAGCCCTGGGGTCCTAGCAATTTTTGCGCGTCAATTTTGCGAGTCAATTTTTTTCCGCGCACGAAACATATAGTGTTACAGTGATTTCCGCCTACAACCGAGTCGTTGCTAGGGAAATGGTACTTCGTCGTTTTTCATCCCACAAAATTCGTTGACCATTCGTTCGAAAGCTCTCGATTTATCCAACAATATTATGTTAACTACTGCGAAGTGCGTGTCCAACAAACTGAGTTATGAGCATGGTTATATAAATAATTGTTTACACACAGTTCATAGAATTTCGAATCAATATCGAGGAGAAAACATGATACATGGTTGAAATTTTTGGTTCTAGAACAGAAATAAGTTTGGCATTGTTTATTTTTTCCCCTCTTCTTTGCACTTTTCAGGCATTTATGTTGAGATGCATATTATTTTATATACTAAGACCTGAACTCACTGTAATAATCACCTTGTGGTTTTAAACAATAAACGAATTTACTACTACTAGTACTACTACTACATCATAGGGTCACTGCTCCATTGTAGCTTGTCATGAGAGAATGGAAAAACGTATTTGTTGGGTAAATCTATGTAAATGACAACCAAACACACATTATTGTTACATTGAAAGTTTTCAAGATCTCGATTTTTCAATATTTCAGCCCTTAACTACTACCCTTTAGGATTGATCAAAATTTTGAGGGGGGTTTAAAATGTTTTTTCCTTGGTCAATTACAAAGGTTCATTATTGAAAATAATAAGCCAAAATCACATATGGGGGTCTAGTTGGTTCTAGAAGCTCGGTATCAATTTCAGGCAACTCTAGAGGGCAGTATTTTGATGTTGAAATATTTAAAAATTGAGTTTTAGAAAAGATTCACGATAACAGTAATTTTTTTTTTTTTTGGGGTGTCATTTATAAATGTCATCCCTAAGAATCGAAAGAAACCACCCGGGTTGCTGTACCCTACGTTCATCCGTTTGCTCTTCCTATGCTTTGTCAAGAGAATAGAACATCAACATGGGAGTGCATCACAGATATGAAGCAGTGTTTAGTAGTTCGAGCAGAGTACTCGTAGATAGAAATAGCCCGTAGCCTATGGTGTATAGCCTCTGGGGCGTCCTTTAAGCACTACGATATTATTTTTTAAACCATGAAACCATTAAACCAATGATTTGTACGATCACGATGAAAATTCAAGGAAGCTGACGTGCTAACTTCGTCAGTAAAGAAGCAATAAACGGATAACAAAACCCGCTACACTGAGAGCGGCTCTGAGAACCGCGAATTTTCCACGCTCGGGCAAGGCCGTGACTCCCTTGTAATTCCCGGTAAACAAGCCCGCTGACTTGTAGAGAATGAAGGGTCGAGAAAGCTGTTGAAAACGGATGTTGAAAAACGAACTTCTCGTTCGTCCTTTGGGAGAAGAAAGAGCAAACAAGTCCGTCAGTCGTGCGCGACGCCAGTGAAAAACCAGACGAATGGGGCGCACAACATAACAGGATGGAGGGAGCTGAAAGCGATCTGTTGAAGCTCATGTCCGACCAGTTCAGAGTATTTCAAACCATTTCGCTTTATCATTGACCTATTACGAGTACCTCTCATACTTAGAACCTCTTTTGGTAACATTTTGATTATTTTCAAAAATAAACCTTTGTAATCGACGTCGACAAAAAACCCCTCTGAAAATTTTTTGATTTACGTTCCAGTCATGCAACATCCAAAATTATCGTATTAAATTTATTGTGAATTGTTTTGAAATTTGAGCACTTTAGCCGGTGAGAGGGGGCATTACATTCCTAATGACGTCTTACGCTTTTTGTCCCCATGTTCTCCACCCAGTTTTGATTATTTCCGACACCTGATATAGCAACATCTTGGAAATCTTTAAGTGCGTTCTACCATTAAATGTAAGAAATAAAAAAACAAAATACTCTTTAGCGAATTTTTATAAAAAAATAATAAATGAAATAAAATGAATTTATAAATAAATAAAAATAATGCTATTGCCATGGCTCCAAAAATTTGTAAATAGAAACATTTTGAAAAATCCCTTCAAGGAGATCCGTTTTGAGGCATTCTGAAACGATTCCTGAAGGTTGCGCTTTTTATATGTCCTTAAAAAGGAGATACAAATTCCGTTCATCCAACAAAAAATCAAGCTTTCTAATAGAAAGGATGAGGTAATTGCCAGCACTTTTTTAGCACATTAAATGAGTAAAATTTGAAGAAGTGTACTGAAAAAATCTTTTAAAATGGCTGAAAACGGCTAAAAATAGTTGAATTTATATTTTTAGCAGAATTTTTGCCGAAAAAAGTTTATCAACAAGGAATTAGAGCATACAATCATTTATGCACTAAATTTTGCTGAAAAGTGTACTTAAATTGCATTAATATTTGCTGAAAAATCGATAAAAACTGCAAGACAGCTAAAAATCCAAATCATTATAATTGAATTGCAGAGTATTAGTTAGAACGAGTTTTTTTTTTGCCTTAAAATCGGTGGTTAACAATTTCATTACTCTCAAAGTCCTCAAATTTCAAAACAATGTTGTATAAAACGTTTTAATTAGAGACCGGATTTTCATGCAGCATAAATCCCCTAATACGCCATTGTATATGCAGTAAAAACCAATGAAATTTGAATAAACATGCTGAAAAACAAGTAAAATTCGGGAGATAAAATTCAACGCTTGAATAGAAAAAATACTGAATGAAAGTTGCTTAATGGTTTTTATAAAATGCTCAATAATAAACATCTTAGTGCAAACAGACCTTGCATTTTTACTTTACTGTATATTCGTCATGTTTTTGTAGTTTAGGTACGATTTCACAAATATTCATATCCATGTTGTCTTGAACAAAGTTGTGTCTGCGATCGGAGAGGGCGGGAAATGAACGCTCCACATCAACTGGAATGGTCGGAGCAAATTTCAAATTACTCAAAATTACTGGGTCTGTAATAAACTCAGTCAATCTCAAGTCCCTCTCCAATACTCACGTCCTCAGAAGACTAATAAAATTTTGTTGAAAATGCCAAAAAGTGGTTACCTACATTTCATAGTTCAAAAGTTCGAGCATGGATTTCCGAGTTAAATAAAAATACAGAAGTGTTTCCTTTTAATGAGAAGTTGTTTCCTTCATCCGTGGAACACTTTGACCGCAGGTTTCGTTCTCAACATTTTTCTTTCTCCCGCAGTAACACTCATTCGTACATTCATTATGCTTTGCTTTCTCCCATTCTGTAAAAATGGTGAAGTTAAGTTTATAATTTTTTAAACTTTTTTATCTCTGTATTATGCAGTATCACGAAATTCTCCCCGAAAATTCATATCTATAGCTTGATTATGCAAAAATATACAATATAAAATATGAAACAGAGCACCAACGTTTGAAGTCAACTCAAACAATGGTACAATCTTCGGATGCCTCAGGTGAAGCGATAAGGATATGCAATTGCATAAAAATCCGGTATCTAGTTAAGATACGATAATTTACGAAAATTCGCTCATATGATCATGCAGCATGACTGGAACTTTTTTTTCCATTAATACAAGCATTTTTTGAAAACATTGTTTCAATTATATGGGAGAATTTACGGAAATTAGATCATGAAGTCATGCTGCACTACTGGTTTCATGTTCAGCTCTGTAGTACAGTCAAGGAATCGGGCATCCTCCGAAAGACGATGGAGTTACCAGAGCGTTTTCGTTACTAAAAATATATCCCCCCTCCATAATACCCATCATTCGTGCTTCTTCAATCCTTCTTCTTCTCTTCTTCCTCTCCTCTCCTCATTTCTCTCTCTTTATCCTTTTTTTCTTCAGTCCTTCCTGGCACTGGAGCCGCTCACGCCCGATAACGTCAGGACGCGGAAGCCGTTCATTCAACCCGTCCCGCATGGAAGACTTGAGCTTTTAATAAATCTTCCCTCTCATGATCTCATTACAAATAGTTCCTCACTGGTTCTGGTTTGTTCCGTTGTCTTGTGATTATCCTGCTTGTCAAAATAAATTTGGTTCTCTAACAACAGAGATAGTGTAATATTAGGTACCCACATAACGAACTAGTAACTTGTTACGATGTAGTGTCAACACATTTTATTTATAAAAACTCAAGTCAATAATGGTAGTGTGCTGAATAATGCAATTAAAAAAGTTGAAAGTCTAAAAAGTTGTTCGTATAGTAGACTTTCATGTATTAGACATTTTTTTGGTATATAGCTAATAGTATTTATGCACACAAAGGGCTCAAATTTCAAAAACAACTCAACATAAATATGATTCAAAAAATTACATAACTTTGTCCGTACGTTGATGTTGCATGACCGGAACTTGTTAGCATTTTGATGAGGCGCTTTCTGTTTCATTAATAGAGGAGCAAGGGAACCAGAGCTGACAATCATTCCGGTATAATAGAAAACGAAAATTCGGTTGCTCTTAACAAACTAGAAAAGAAAGAAATGGTTGTTGTTGAACTAGTTGTTGAATCCAACAGTTCTTCTTCAATCCATTTTGGATATGATTTGGGCCTTCTCAGAAGAAACGTGAAGGCTGCCTAGAAAACACCTCCATCTATTCCACAGTAGAAATATCCTCAGAAATATCTTCTGGTTTGTACTATATTTCCTTAATAAAAAAACTCGCTAGAATAATTCTCCTCTAAAAACCCTTTGAACTAAGTTTAAACCACCCTCTACGGTCGTTCAACTTTAAGCAGAGCTCTTATCTCAAGCTATGAGCGTCGATTGAGAATATGTACACCCAGCATAAAGTACATTCGCCGTATAAAAAGCATTGAGGTTTAAACTAGTTTTGTACCCCTGGCTCTTAAATAACGTGAACTGCTGAAAAACAAACAAAATTGTGTCCAGTAGTAGATGATGCTGAATGACTTACTCAATTAATAAAATATTATTAAACTAAGCGGTGAATGTAACTTCAGCTTTAGTATATTCTTTTCGCGAATTACCGTCTTTTTGTGAGTTGGGCGTGTCTGATTTCTTCTTCCTCCGATTCTCTTGGTTCATTGTCGTTCTCTTTCATTGTCATCCTCTCATTGTCATGTTCTCATTGTCATTTCTCCCTCCCGCCTTACTTCCATAATTATCACCACTTCCGCGTTTCAAACTCTCTCCCTCCTCCAGCCGTCTAATCTTCGTTTCTCGCTAATGTACTGCATTATCCTCGCCCTCGAGACGTCTTGGATACAATTAAAGAAAATATGACGAACAATTCGCGTCTTCATTCTGTTTTATTTCTTTTTTTTTAATTATTCCCATCGAGGCATTGATGCCCCCGGGGAAACTTTGCATTCAGGCTTCGTGCGCAGTTTTGTCTTAAGTGAACTGCGCTCCCACTCCCTTCTTTCGATTTACCGTTCATTGTGCCTTAATAGCTTAATAATGTTGTATTGTTCGAGGGTTTAGAAGCGAATGAATGCCAAATGAGAAAAACACTTCATCAGAATGCGTCATAACTGATGTTGCGGACTCCATCACCTTAGGAGAATTCATAGACAAAACCTGAATGTGAATGCTCACATTCACTTGACACAGTCAATGTGAATGCACACTCACTCAAATGGAGGGTCGCCTTCCACTCACCGGTGCGAATTCATATTTGAGTGCAGTGAATAAAAAACGGAAGTTTAAGAAGAACGTTGTCTAATTCCACGGAAATAAAGAGTTACAATGTTAGAACGATTTCGACGGTTAGGTAGGTCATCATCAGTAACACACAATAACTATTGTTGTTGTTTGTTACTGATGATGGCCTATATGGGTTTCCACAACTTCGTCGTGAGTGATTTAGTTCGTATGGATGCAGTGGTTTACTCCGTAGCTATTTGCAGCTACCTGATTACGACAGAGTACTAAATGGTCTGAGGTAGCTATTGCGCATAACTTAAATTTGTTGAGACAGGTGTCAACTACCTCTACTAATGGACCGATTTTGATGAAATTTGCTAGCTTTGTACGTGAATATCCCGTCACCAATTCCCGTACCCACTCTCATAGGTCCGATTTCGTTCAAATTTGGTGGATAGTGAGGAAGTATAAACGGGCGTAAAATATTAAAATCCGCTAACTGTTTTAAAATACTACTAGAAAATGAATATAAATGGTACAGTTTTTAGTAAATTACGTTTTATTTCCTCACTACCGAAAGTAGGAAGCTGGAAATCGAAGAAAAGATTTGTGCGAAAAATTGAAACAATTTTGCTCTCCAAAATCAAACTTTCTATTTGTTTTTTGTGTTCTAGAGCTTGTTGATTAATTTAGGTTCTGTGGCTGTCTGATGTCTTTGTGTCGGTGGTAATTCCTTGTCACGCACAAAACTATATCAAGTTTCAGTCTGATTTTATGAAACTTTCAGGGATTAGGTGGGTTAGCTTCTAGTTGGTCCCCCATAAATATCATTACCGTAGGTTCAGTAGTAGCTTGTGCATATGCACGAACGTGAATTTCTCATAGCGTCAATATTCATTATCTATTTGTCCGATTTTGTTCAAATTTGGAGTTTAATTAGGAACACGGCCTGGAATGGTATCCCATAAATTTTGTCGTGATTGGTTGTAGTAGCCATCGTACAAATGAAAACCTGAAATTCGTGTTTCAGACAAACCTCCAAGGCTAATTTTGATGAAATGGCCAGGGACTGTGTTCCCATTAGGACTCAAGTTGCTCCCGTATATCACAGGATCGATGTATATGCAAGTATAGCCCTATTTCGCATTTTAGCTTGTATGCACATGCACATTCACTGTTACTGTTGCTATGAATTATTGTAACGTGTACTTGTGGTTTATTGAATAAACACAAAAGGTTGAGTGAGTCTGACCTGCATATCATTCCTGACTGTTGCCGGCCCGGACAAGCGCCTAGGAAGGGGGACAGGTTTTTAAGAAGGAAGCAGACTCCTCTCACACTCATACTCGTTTCACATCTGAACACTTACTTTTTCAACCTAGCTCTCCTTCCTATCTTCTTCCCTTGCTCTAAGCGAACGGTGATTGTTTAGAAGTCCCCGAACTTAGAGTATTTTTTCCATATAGCCCATCCGTGTTAGTAGTAGCTACTGTTTGTACAACCTTTCCTGCAAGGTGTATGGTGATTGATAATTAGTCGCAAAACCTTGCCTCTATTTAGTACTGAAAGCGAATGGCGGTTCTTTAGCCAACGGACTATCTCTGTCTATCCTATCTCGGTCTACAGTGATTGTCTCTGTTTGGGGTGATCCTACCTCAACCTGTTTCCTTATATATTCTTCAAAGTTGCTAGTGCTATGTTAGTAATTTTGAACATACAATCTCTTTTCGAGTATCTCAAAGTTAAATCCTCAAACTATTGTATTTTGCATTCCATCATTTTGACTCGTACTTCGATCTTCAACAAATTCTAAACGTCCATGTTACAATAAGTGAGGAAGCTTGCAATATTACACATTCAAATTTGCTTTGTCGTCTGCATTTATATGTTATTAATGTCATAGGATGATATCGCCTTTGATGCTGCCGGGCTGTCTGATATTATGAGATGCGAAACCTTGAAATTGACCAGAAAGTGATAAAAACTGGTTCAATTTCTCATGTTCATATTCAACAATTCGTACTTGGTAATGAATACGAAACTAATCGTATCCTGTCGAAACGTAAATCAACGGTAACACAATAAAAAGCACAAGTAGTACTTTTTATTACTGACTCTTGAAGTTACATCTTCCAAATTTTACTTTGCTCGTGTTTACTCCCTTGTATACATCGCCCAGCTTACGGTCAAGGTCGTATTTTTTCCCTCCTCTCCGGTTTCTCCCGTTCCGGAGCCCATTTTATTGGTGTTTATGTTTGTAGGAAGCCGAAAACAGCTGAGAGGAGGCGCGCTGAAAACCTCCCTGTATTTTACGACACCGGCGAATTGCGTTAAATATATTCCCGTCGAGAGTGTGTGCGCGTGTTGAGTTTACAGGCCTGAGTTGATTTAGATCAGCCCCGTAGGTGTGGGTTTGTGTAGGTGTGATAGGGGCAGATGGGGAACGTTCGGGTTTTCCGTCTTCTGCTGCAGATGTTCCTTCCCCTTTGCCCATAGCCCTCTTCGTCCCTACCGATGGGCACCAGATGCAAAAGGTTATACAGCGTTGGATATTTATATTAAAAAATGACTTTAATAAATGGTCTTTAAATATTTTTCATTTCCCTTCTTCTACCAAAACCACTCCCCACTCGACCTCTCGTCCCACAACTCCATGGTTTTGGAAGAGGTGAACATATCCGGGATTGCAAAGTGGGATTGGATATTTAGCTGGAAAAAAGTCGATTTTTCAAGTTACCGGAATGGAAGTTTGAATGGGTGAGTTCGATAGAGGTGTTTCTAGAAAACATTGCTCTCGAAGGGGAAGCTCCTATCTCTACAATGAGCTGCTCGATGAGACCTGAAACTGTGAAGTTTATGTTGTTTCTCCAGATCACTCCATTATGCTTCCGTCTGTGTGGCGACCAGTTCATCGTCTAATCAGTTAGTTTTTTGAAAGTACCAACTCAAGATAAGTAGAAAACATTATACATCATAACGATTTGAGAAGTGCTTTGTACAGTCCTTAATTTAAAAATTTAAACTTTTAAAATAAATTTTTTAAAATTTAAAATTAAAAAAATGCAAAACTTCTACTTCTCGAATGTGTGTTCTACAAGTTAGTGTTCTGTTTGGAATATATTCAAAAAACGGCCTGTCCGGACCCCGACAGAAAGAAAAATGTTGATTTTTCGCAGAGAGTTCCGGTACCGTGACCTACAACTGAATCTTCCAGCAGGGAGACTTTTTAAACATTTGACACGCAATGCTGCTACTGAAAGAATCGCAAAAACTCACAGTGAGTCGAAATCCAATTCTAGGTGGACGAAAAATTATTTTAAGCTATTCTTATGAGAAATTTTGCTTTGATTCTGAATATACCCCTTGTTCTTTCATCTAAAACCGAGTATCACTAACCGTTGAAATACAATTACTCTGTTATGAATAAATTGATTTAAGAATTTCTGGTGGTCAATCGACGCAGAATTCTGTCCTCTATAGCTTTATTATGGAACAAAAATGGTTTTGAATCCTGTTGGTAGGGGAAAAGTTGAAAAATATGTCAAAAATCGTGGTTGTTTCCACGAAAATGCATCAAGGAGCTGTTTTAGGTATAGAAACAAGGGATATATTCGGAATAAGCTCTTAATTTCCCAAAATAATAGCTCATTAAAGAATTTTTTCTACCCAGAATCGCATTTCAGCCCACTGTGCGTTGGTGGGTTTTTCGGTGGTCTGAAGCAATGCATCTACTATAAATATCAACGTACCCATCATCTCACAAAGATGAGGCAATACATTTCTCTGAAAGGCTTGCATTGAATGCCATCTACTTCATTCGGTATTCAACCAGCTGTCGATAACTTAAATTCGTTGGATTCCATTGCCATGCAGAAATCAAATGGAGTTCATCTTAATCTCAAATCCTCTTACAAGACAAGAGTCAAAAGTGTCTTAGCTCTGTAGTAGTGGTCGACACGACAGCTATTTGTTTCGAGGTTTGAGACCACCCGTGCAACGTAAGATAATAATAAATAATATGGTATAATACGAGTTGTTCAAAACTTGGCCTCGTCCCCGAAAGGACGCGAGCGCCCAATATTTTTTGGGACTGAGCCAACCCGTCCGTCGAGGTTTGTCTATTCTTTAGAACTCACCCTCATTTCCATTGTATAATTTTCTCTCTTCTGCGCGAGAGGACGGACGGGCAAAATATTAACCCATGTCCCTATAGTACAGAATATTACTAGATATAAGAATTCATTACCGCTATGCATCAAACTAATTGCTCAGAGTCTCGATGGTTGGTCCTTGGTCGGAATGAGAAAACGCATTCATACCGTCGTTTCGAATAATGTATTCTTCTCTTTCATTCTTCTTCTTCAGGGATAGGATGGTGACTAAATTGCTGTAGTGAATGTTGTAGTAATTTTGTACACTCGAAGGCTTAGGATGAACCGAAAACGGTCAAGATGGGGAGATATCTACGTGCGCTCGTGCAGATTTGTCGTTGTAGTAGTCGTAATGTTTGAATTTGCGGCAAAACCGGATGCATGCAGACTGCACTGGCAAACAGCTGAATTCGTAAGGTACTTTCTTCCGCTTGCTCCCAAAACTAGTGAGTTTTCTGAGTTAAGTCGGGATGGATTGCCCGTAGAATGGGTAAACCTGGATAGTTACGTCACGGGAAAAGTGGTGAGAAACGGACAGCAAATTCATGAATAGCGGATGATTTGAGAGGCTCCATAATGATGTGGTTGGAAATCTATTGCAACATTAAGAAAAACTCAACAATACAAATTTAACAAAACTTACACACCTGATTAATAATGGGTTTGATATACGTATAATTCAAGTACCACAACACAGCGTAGTTATGCCAAACGGAAATGATCCAAGAGTTGCCTTCATTGTTTGCAAATATAATCATGTTAATGCATCGTATTATCAAAATGTTAAGATTACGAGGAGCCGGAAAAACCACGAATTTTTATGTGTGAAACAGACATCAAATAATTTATTTTATTATAATTAATATGTGTGTAATTTGACAACTCAGTCAGTGGCAAGAAGAATATTTTACTGCTGTTGAAATGAGGAAAGTGCTTTCAGTCGTAAATCTATACTCAGTAAACCTATTTTTATCCGGAAGATATTAATAATATTGCATAGCATTTCACTGGAGGGTGAGACCCCATCGAAGACCAATCGATTGAGACTCAAGATGGTCAACTTGAGTGCGTATCGTCGAGATATCATCATGCGTGCTTTACAATCCTGATCTTTCCTGAGAAAAGTCCAGTTCCCTTCAAAATACCGGTAATTGACTTTCACCCCACCTTATCTTCTCATAAACCGTAAATACCCCTTCCTATCCCATCGTGAGGGTGGAACACGTAGTAGTAATACTGATAGAGGTGGGGGTTAGGGGGATGAAGATTGCTTGCTCAGCATCCCCTTCGCTATCTCGGCGGTCAGTCTTTCCCCTCGACCAACCAACACACGAAATTGGTTATTATAGAATTTTTTTCTCTCATTTGCTCGGACCGTAATGGGTGGTCTTGGCCTCGGCGCCCAACGATTTGGTCTGTGCAATTCAATTTTATGGGAGTTCTTTGATAGCAAAGATTAATTTATAAATTACTGTTCATATACCAGCTCGTATTCCTGAGAATCTTGGTGAGCTCCCATCCTACTTATTGTGTTATTCTCTATTCTCATGGTATTTAAAAAGTATATTGCATGGGATACCAATGTAATTTTTTTGGTATAATTAATTGTAACTCTATGGATATTATTTTCTTACTCAGGGTTCTTTTCGTGTTTCTTTCTTCTGAGTACTACCTACTTACCTGTGAACCTGCGAATTTCGGAAGGAGTTTTGAAATACGACTCAAATATGACCTTAACAAGGCAAGTAATTCGAGGGTCCATCGCCACGATACGCGGTACTTACCTTTATCATGTCTACTTGAAACTACAAGCTCACCATGAGTAAGAACTATATGTTAGAACTATACTATAAGAACTATGAGTTAGTTCACTGGGACAGCAGGAACTACCTGTTCACTGGCTGAAGAGCTGGAACAATGAGGTCAGTTGAATTTAGATGGTTTGCACTATCTACCCAAGCAGGGTGAACAGCCCCAGGCCGCTCACTTCATTGTTCACTTCATTTATCTCCTCTAAAGCATCCTACTGGCTAGCGAGTCCTCATGGAGCAGCATTCCATATTCTAGTTGTAAAAGAAGTTATTTCCTGTATATAAATTTCGCTACTCAATCACTATGATGCCTAGTCTCTACTCTGGCGAGTTCCATAGGAACATGTCCTAATATCTCACTCAATTGTCCACTACCCTTACATTTACCTCAAGAGAGTCAGAAAACTGAGAGGAGAACGGGCTTTGAAGAGCTAAACCTGAAAACGTTGGGCACCTCACGTCCCATCAGCTGGGTGAAGGGAAATCACGGAGGCCCCCCGGCGCTGAACATTTTTGCATAGCGATTGCTCACTCAGAGTTGAAACAAAGAAGAGTTGAAAATAGGTTGTTGATGTTTAAAGGCTACAACTTCATTCGGCCTTGATCCAAACAGAAGATGGTGGGCGACCCC
>CM061044.1:97208891-97437961 GCA_030762985.1 Adelphocoris suturalis | reverse complement strand
CAAGCCAGTTCATGACTCCCTTGATGGGGTTTCCTGTTTTGATCTTGAAGAAGTCCTTAGCTGGAACGTCACCGGCGTCGTTCAAAGACAGCTGACCGTTCTTGAACTGGGCGCAAGCGAACGTGATCTTAGCGATGATTTTGTCGCCGTTAAGAACGTCGATTTTGGCGCAGGACTGAATGCCGGCGTTGTCGGCGAGCTCGGTCGTGTCGGTGAAGAGGCAAAGTTTGATGGAGTCGAGGGCTCCGGGAAGACGGTCGCACACTCTATCGGCCTTTTGGGCTGAAATGCGTTCAATACAATTTATTTACTCAAGTATTATTAATTTGAAAAATGGAAGGACTCAATCAATAATCCTAGCGTCTCCTCTAGTCCAACTTCTTAGCAGCTCACCAAATTAGTCGGGCTTGGTTCGGATTCCTAAATATTTTGGGCGCTGAATCGAGTGCCACCAGTCCCAAACCCCCATTTTACAGGGTTATCCTGGATATGAGGAACAACTTGCCGAAACGGACAACAAATAACTAAAATTACCAACATTTGTAGGAAAATTTGAACTTTAAACATATTGGTGCTCATAAACTTGTTCAATTTTAAACTTTTACAGTTGACATTAAGTTGAAAAGTCTTCACAAGTTGTTATTTTGTACAAAAACTTGCTCGTAAGATCATGATGGATTACCATAATATTGAATAATTTCCAGCACTTTTACAAAAGTTCTCTGTGATCAAAACCTGTTCAGAACAATAGGGACACGAGTGCAGAAATCATATTTATATGACACGGCATATCAAGTTACGTATGTTATGTACCTAGTCAATTCATTGACAAAAGTAAAAGTTAATTTAAAAAAGGGGGTTTTCTCTGAATAGAGAAGGAGTAACCAGTTACACAAACAAGGTTTACATTTTTATATCAACAGTAATATTCAGGTGTCATATTGAACGACTGTGTTTACAGAACAACTAATAGGTAGTTATTATCATGCCGACTCTCAACTGGTTCTAAATTACATTCCCATCACCAGCGGTGGAGGGCGGCGACCAGATTTACAGAAAAAACACTTGAATATGTGCCCGACCGGATTATACAAGTCCCAGAACGACCGAAGGCGACTTAACTTTTCGCAGTCTCCCAAAAGTGAAAAAAAACACTAAATTTTTCAAGACACTCTTCATAACTCACGGATGTCTTATACTACGTTTCGAAAAAATTAAAAATCTCATCTGTCAACGTAAACAATTATACTACACGTAAATATCAAGTTCTGCAAAATCCAGGCCATCAAACCCACCGAGTAAAAAATGATAGATTAGCGCCTCCCTAATGCCCCTCCCTCCCGCTTAAATAAAAAACAACTGTACGCCGCACTGAAGAAGTTATTAACGTAGGTCTCTATTAAAGTTTTACTAAGGGATTGACTACTTGATGTTAAGTATTTTTGAGATGAGAGCTTGCGAGCATCGAGACCACCAAACTTTACACAGCATACTGATCTGTTTGACCAACTAATCTACATTTTACTTTAAGAATTATGACTAGTGATTTTTGACGATTTGACAACGGACTTTGGATGGAAATCATTCCCCTTTTGAATTTCTCTGAATAGATATTCTCGAATTCATTCTGATCACAATAAGTATTACGGTATTTTATAAGTTAACAGGCTCAACTTACTGGAGATTTTCTTGTCGACGAGGGTCTTGCCACTGGATTCAATGCTGACGTCCATTTCCTTTGCTCCAGCATCCAAGGTCACGTTAATGCAGGCTGAAATGAAAATTTAAAATTAAAGGTACAGATCCAAGCAATACAATTATTGACTATATGAATTCAATTACCTCACTGTGGTATTCAATACATTCGTTCTCTTAAATAAAAACATTGAGCAGATGTAGGTATTGTTTCAAAATAAACATACAATTTAATTATTAAGGTATTAATAAAATATAATAGAGGAAGAAAATTCTGTGAGAGCTCACTTGGGAATTTTCCAACGAGAGGAATACGAGGGCTGGCGCAACATCCACAGCTGTTACCAGATTTGCAGGTGCACCTGTGTTTGCCTTTGCTGTTGGTGAAGATACCCCTTTCACTTTCATCTGTTGAAATATTTAATTCATTAGTAATTTAAGACTGAATCATCACAGCTAATGAGCTAAACCTACAGTAAATACACAATAAATGACTTTAAGGAATTCTGTCGCTGAGGTGTGAAATTATTTTTATTGAACACACGAAATATAAATTAATATTCGTACATTAAATTATCCTGAATGCAACACTTTTCCAACAGATATTAAACTTTCATGGGTGCTATTGCGTTTTGAAGCCCCGAAATTTGCTAATTCGGTAGACTGATGATTCCAAAGCCTTTCAGAGTAAGATAATACAATTATACCCACGCAGAGTTGATTAAAAAAAACGTAAAACATCGTTTTTTCTCATATTTTATCCCCGTAACAACCCATAAAAACTATTTTTCTGGCAGCTCTTTACTCTTATTTGTATTTATTAATAAAATCGTTAGTATGTCTGTCTATACATTTATTAGAATCATGAAATTTTGCATTTCTTTTCCGTCTTATGCTATTTGTAGACTATTAGTATCAGTTTCTCAATTTTTCTCTCTGTTTTTCAAATCTGCCCCATAGGGGGTGTTTTAGGGGAAGGGGGAGGGTTGAACGTGGGTATTTGGGTATCTGAGTGGTGGAATATGTTTGGATTACTCTAACTTGAACCACAAGCTACTTAAAATTTTCCAAATCTGAACTATAGGGGGTGTTTTGGGAGGGGAGGGGGGTGAAATGGGGTATCATAGACGTCAGTAAATAAACTGCGGACTTGATTGTTGAAATATGTTCGGGTTACTCCAACTTGAATCGCAGACTAGGTACTTGAAATGTTTAAACCCGACCATTAGGGTTTTGGTGGAGAGAGGGAGGGGGTGAGAGGGGTGAGGGGGATGTGAGGGGAGGGGGTGAAATGGGTTATCTTGGACATCATTAAATAAACAGGAGCTGATTGGTTAGAAATGTTTGAAATACTCTTACTTAAATCGCAGACCACTTCAAGTTTTCCAATCTACCCATAGGGGGTGTTTTGGGGGCGGGGAGGGGGTGGGAGATGGGGTATCATGGACATCACTGAATAAACTGGGGACATGATTGCTAAAATATATTTGAATTACACTAACTCTAATCACAGGCTACATGAAATTTTTCAAATCTGACCTATGGGGGGTGTTTTCTTAGAGGAGTGAGGTTGAGGGAGGGGTGAAATATGGTACCTTGGAAATCGCAGAATAAACTGAGGACCTGATTGATTAAATATGTTTGGAATACTCTAACTTGAATCACAAACTACTTGAAATTTTCAAATCTGAACCATAATGGGTATTTTAAGGGAGGGGTGGGGGTGGAATAGAGATATCTTGAACATAACTTAATAAACTGAGGACCTGATTGTTAAAATATGTTTGGATAACACTAAAAAAAACCAGAGCCTACTTAGAAATTTTCAATTCCGTCCCAAAGGGGTATTTTGGGGGGAGGGGGTCTGGAAAGGGGTATCTTTGACATCACAGTACAAACTGGGGATCTGATTGGGCGAATATGTTTAGATTACGTCTACCTCAATAACAGGCTATTGAAAATTTTTTTATCCTTAACCAAAGGTCGGTGTTTGTGGTAAGGAAAAAAATGGAGGGAGAGGGGGTGGTTAAATGGCATAATTTGGTCATACCAAACGAACTGGTGATCTGATCTCCGGACGAATGAAATTGGATTAGTCTGAACGTTGTTTTGGGTTACCTAGCAAGAATATTTTTAATCTGAAATTTGGTGGGTGTTTGTGGAGAAGAGGTGGGGGTTGTTCTCAGTAGTTTGGTCCTAATAGGTAATTTATAAGTAAGTACTTTGAAGTAAGGACTTTTTTAGTCAGATCTATAGGGGTGTCCCAAAATATGTAGGGGGGATGTGAGGGGGGGGGGGGGGGGGGGGGGGGGGGGTTGGATTTGCGTATATTCAAGTCGACCTGTGAAACGCATGGGTGAACCAGCTAGTTAAACAGAAATCCAATCCCGAAACAGGGATTTTTCGAGCTGTCGCTTAATGGTCGGAAGTAGCGCAACATATAAGTGCATTTCTGAAATTTGCTTGTATAAAGATATGGTTTCAGCATAGATCCACGTTTTGGTGGAATACCAAAACACATTTACTCTGTCATATATGTCGAAATCTGAGTTCACAAATCCATGCCAATTAACCCTCCCACATTTTTCATATAATTGGATGTGAGTTTCCGAAATAGTGCATCCGCAAATAATAGTGTTTATAATCAATAGAGCTCTAGGCTAATCAAGGGCTCCAACAATTTCGCTCAATTTCGGACAGTCATCGATGGAAACTTTTGTTAAAACTCCTGGATGTCATTGACATAGCCTCTGGTCTCTAGAAGAACAGTATACTTGACTGGTGGGAAGGAGAGAGGTGAGTTATATGTTCAACGTATCTGAGTATACATAACTCCTTTATTTTCAACCCCCAAAAATTGTAAGCCTTTCGTTAGAATGCTTTTGATTCATCTCAAATCGTCTTAAATACATGTATTTTAGTCTCCTAATTCGTAAAATGATTATGTGAAAGTCTGTTTATGAAAAAAGAGATGCGCCAGTTTGACACCTAACGTCGAGTGAATAGTCGACTGCAGATGCCGAATTTGATGTGCGTATAACGCCTGTAACTATCTCGATTTTCTTTTCTTAAATGTGATTGGGAGCCAGTAGTTGATAAATAGCTGCAATAGTGCATATTCTTGCATATCTTTGAAACAAGTATTGACCAAGATTTTACAGCCATGATTATTTCCTCGATCATTATTCAGCCAATTAACATGAGTTCGCTAGGATTATGAACACCAGACACGGCTCGCTACTTCGGAGAACCGTATTAGGTTTGTCTCCGGAGCTAAGCAATTAGAAGAATGTCGGAGCCAGTTCTATCTAATTATCCAGCAAATTACATATAACTACAGACGGGAGTCTACCAGCAAACATGGTCGTTGCAGCCAGTGACACCTGGGACATAAATTTGGACACTAGGAGTCCCGTGTTAATGGGCGCTAGGTGGACGTGTAATAGATTCTGCACTACTACCTCATTTCCGAACAGCCTCATGCAATAACCGCTAGTTTACAATTACGGATATGATATCAAACATCTAGTCAGTACTTACATCCTCTCACTCTGACAACCCAACCGTTGTTGTCCCCAAGGGAAACACCTAATCCATTTGGCTTGCCCAGCAACCCACCAGCTGGTCTCCAACTACTACTACCCACTAGTATAGTGATATCTGAACACCGAGCATTGCAGCTTCAACAGGGTGAACTTCTATTCCAATCTTGTAAAATTTTAATGACTCCATTTACCATTACGTAACAAAGTCCGAAATCATTCTGCTAGACGTGAATACATATTCACAATTCGAGAACTTATAGTAAACGAAAGTTCCTTGGATCTCCTTCCAATCACCCAAGAAATTCTGTAAAAATTCTTTGTAGCTGACCTAAAATTCTCACTACATGCAAATTTCCCATATATTTCAAAATCATACTCACCGTCATCGTTTTCAATTTCGACGGATTCAAAGTCAGCTTCATCTAGACCCCACTCTTCTGAAAATGCAAATAAAATGAGCGAATTTTATTCTACTTATTATCGGTACTTACATGAGCAAATTAGGTTCTTGAAATAGGTAAATAGTTCAGAATAAATATTGTAGAAACAGATAGTCTTTCACAAGAACCTCAAAAACAGACCACAGCATCCTTTAATAGAAACGAATCGATGATGATTCCCAATGTATTCATACAAGAAATCGAAATTTGTCGGGGAATATGTTCTAAATCAATTGTAAATATTCAATATACAATAACTTTGTCTTATAATATTATCTTAATATCTTCTAGTTGTAAAATAAAGTGACTATAAAGTTGAAATTGATTTCACTGTATAGGTAGGTGTACAGTCCCACTTTTTCAACATAACCATGTTTTTCAACATAAAAACATAATTTTCTCCCACAATTAGCAGAGTGAAAGTAAAATTGATGAGACCGTTCAAATGCTGAAACATTGACCAAGTTTTTTCCGAAGAGGGCCCGCCGAAAAACCCCCATACTGTAGCAGAAAAACGGAAGAAAAATGTCGATTTTAATTTTTTTTTTTTTCAAATTTGATAATTTTTTGACTAATTAAAACTAACTAAAAAAAGTCATTCTATATCAGGGTTATAGGAAATTGAGCGCTTTTTCCAGCGGTGTTCTTAGTTTTGAGTTTTCAGAGTTTCTAATGGGAGTTTGGCCATTTTAATGATATAGCTGTGGTACAAATCAAAAGCAAATTGTTAAACAAAAATCTCAACAAGGAGCTTTCGATTAGAAAGGAGCTCTTGAATGACACCTAGAGTTTTGGCCGAACTTGGTGTAAATGCCCTGTGTATTAAGTCCTTAAATATTCAGTTAAATGTAGTTGAGATATTGATTTTTGAACATTTAAATCCTTCAACGCCCTATTGGATTCTATCAAAAGGGGTTGGTAGATACTAAGATTGCAGGCGGATCTTCGTAGATTACCTAATGATTTAGGATTACTAACCGAAATTCGTAAACTTCCAGTAGAATTTTAAAAACTGAAAGGACAAACTTAGTTTTTAAAGTGTGAAACATGTGATAAATATTATGGTGTAAATTTTCCTTCTTTTCCGCAACGAGAAATATTGATTACGGATATAGTTATCTATCAAAACTGATGTTATTTTGTTATTATTTTTTATGATGCTTATTAAGAAACAATATTGTGCTAAGCACTCTCATTGTGTGAACATACAATAGGTCTAATAGCAAGCTGAGTGTGATTTACGTGTAAATAGGGACCTAGTTATAAGACCAATGTCTTATCCTAGTAAAGACAGATTTTCGGAATAGTGGAAATGAAGTGTTAAGGAACTATGAGAATGTTGGTGTTATGAAAGTAAGTGGATCGGAACTGTTGGGATATTGAGTTGTTGATGTTTATTTTAAACCATTCGCAATGTCACCATGGTGTTTTCTTCTCAAACGACGTTCGAGGCGAGGGAGTGGATGTTGATTAGGAATCATGATGATGAGGTCGTTGGGATGGGATGAGCTTCTTTGGTGCATTGAGTGGTAGACCGCAATGAGGGAATCGTTTACAGTGGGAATGTTCTTTGTGTAGATCTCGTTACGTACATACCACGGAGCGTTCACAATTATTCTCGATATACTCGTACGATTTTGTAGCACTTGGATTATGTTAATCTGAGTAGAACTCTCTGATATCCACGGGCCACTGCCAAACAGCCAGATCGGGCGAATAAGTGTTTTATACAGCATTAGCTTTAGGTGCAAAGGGAGTTTAGGGTGGCTGAGAAGAGACTATAGGTGAGAAAGTCTCTTATATTGAAGCTTTTTGAAATTTCGGTTCATCGACAAGAGGGACTAGGAATTCCCTCGGCTCCTGTTGTCGGTCAAAGAACGACACCAATGAGCGGCACCAGGGCAGGTTTCACCAACATTCTCAACACGATTTAGAGCACAAGATACGAACATATTGGTAAGTAACGCATGCATTACAGGGATGTCCCCATGAATGGATTGTATACGATTTCGGTGAGAGTTAAAATAAGGTAAAACAAAAACATCTTGACTTTTTGGAATTACCCTCCCTCCCATCAGCCCCCTTCTCCGACGGTAAATTTTCATCATAAAACTTCCAGCATGAAATTTGAAACTCCTGACATATTTTCCAAAACTAGACCAAATTCAAAATTGAACAAAAAAGTCACGAAAATCTGAGGAGAATAGTTGAAAAATCATGATTTATCACTGTTACCCCTACCATTCGCCTCCTTCCATAACGAAATTTGAAACTCCTGATAAACAATCGAAAACTAGACCAAATTCATAGTTTAACAAACAAAAATCACGAGAATTGTTAAAACATCATGATTTATAAGTAGTACCCCCTTCTTTCACCCTGTTCTATGATGGAATTTGAAACCCCTGACACATGTTCCAAATTGTAACGAATTCCTAATGGAACAAGATGAGAATCACGAAAATCGGTCGAGAATTGTAGCTTGGGCAGCGCTTGAGAGAATTGGTAATTATCCCCTCCACCCACCATCTCGACAGCAAATTCGAAATTTCCACGGTTTGTTACACAATTAGACTAAAATTGGAACCGAACTAAATAAGAATCACGAAAATCGGCTGAAAATTGTAACTTGGGTGGCGTCGACAAAATTTTTCGAAAAAAAACAAGTTTTTCCGGATTTACCCCCTCCATTCCCCCTCTTTCATCACGGAATTCAAAATTTCCGAAGTTTGTTGCACAAATAAACTAAATTTGGGATCGAAAAAAAGAAAGATCTCGAAAATCGATAAATAATTGTAGCTTGGGCAGCGTCGACAAAATTTGACGCACACACGCATAGACCTACTATTTTTTTTTTTCCACTGATTCGGTCTTAAAATGGTCTGTAATGGATTTGTATGCGATTATTGTTTTCTCATGCTTGGGTTGTCCGTCACCCCCCTGGATCAATTTCAATAGGCGTCCCTTTTGTTAATGAAGTCTTGCCTACAAGACAGCTTCAGAGTGAAGTCCTAAAAAAAACTTGGAAATAGGTTGTTTTGAGATATATTTCAAGTAGTTTTGACAAAGTTATTCCAAATTTTAAGCTTACCGTTACTATCAAGCTCTGGGGCAACCCAGTCTGGATCTTCGAGCTCATCGTTGGCGTCGAACCAAGCATCGAGGTCCTCGATAGGTGAAGCAAAGGCGACGGCGGCGAGGCCCAAAAACAAGCAAATCAAAAGAGCAGACTTCATCTTGACTCTGGAAATTATGAATCACACTTACAATATGATGGATTACAAAATGACGCACTAAATAAATAAATAGTTGAAAAATAGAGTCAAATAATACTCTGAGGATTCAATTCACCAAACAACCCATCTTTAGAACAGCAAATCAGAGATTTAAATGTCAATTTTGGACAATTGGGGTTGATTTTGATTTTTCAGACAAATTTTGTGCAACATTTGAATGTTCTCCTTTATAGTTTATAAAATTTATTTGAGTAATATTCTTCTAAAAAACAATATAAATTTAACAATTTTTACCCAAAAATTGCAATTTTTAGTGATTTTGATCCTAAGGAGAATTATCGTCTGGGATTATATACAATAAATTGCAGTGTTAAATTTTTAGAATGGTTTCAGAATGCCTCAAAAAGGATTTCATTCATGACAAAAATATGTTATTTAAACATTTCTGGAACCATTTCAATGGCTTCATTTTCTACAAAATTCGCAGTGAACTGACAAAGAATCTAAAGAATCGCAAAACATCCTAAACTTGGTTTACATATCACACCGTTACATAAAAATTCCAATCATGCAGCACAATAGTATGAGAGAACTTTTGTAATTATCGTATTATTTATTATGTTAAATTGTCTTGAAATTTGAGCACATTGGGTGGAAAGAAGTTGTTAACTACCAACTTTATGGCAAAAAAAAACTCATTCTAAATTGTATTCTGCAATTCAAAATAGACTTTGGATTATTACTTGTTTTTGAGCGTTTTTCCGTCGGTTTTTCAGCAAACATTGTTGAAATTTAAGTACAGTTTTCAGTATTATTTTGTCTATACATTTGTATTGGTCTACATCGTTCATAAACTTATTTCGATTAAAATTCTGCTAAAAATTAAACATTTAACCTTTTTTTAATCATTCTTAATGATTTTTTGAGCACTTTATAGAATGTTGAGCGGTTTACTATGCTCAAAAAGTGACGATATCATACTTTTGTTTGGTGATGCTTTTTTGGGGGTGATGGTTGTCGCCTCCGCGCGGTGCCCCCCGGACTGGAGGAGGGTGGGCGTAAAAGCCCCTAGCCCTTCTCTTGACCAAACGACAACCCCCAATCCAAGGTGGTACGTAGCGTACGCCAAGGGATGCGTGGCCAGAGGGGAGTCTGGTCGTTAGTATGCAGACTCTGGGTACCAGGCGACCCCCAGTAGTAATAGCCTTCCCCCCGTAACCCGGCTCTGCGGGGGGTGACTGTTTTTCCGGCGTTTTTATCAATCCTATGGATGATAAAAAGATTTTAAAAATATATTTCCCCAGCCTGGAGTCAGAGGATGAGCTGTTGTTGAGCTCACCCCTCTCCCACCAGGAAGAGTTGCAAGACTCGCAAACCGGTGGCGAGGCCGCTAGGGCCTCCCCACTGAACATCACTGACGACCTTAGAGCCGTCAATATGAGCTTAGAAGCTATGGAGGTGGAGGCAGGTGCTGCATGCCAAGAGCCTTCCGACATGTCCGCCCAGCCGTCTGCCCCTGCGCTAGTCTCGCATGAGATGCAGGGGCAGAAAGAGGCAGGGGTGGGTGTGTTGTCGGAGGCGGGCTCAGCTAGTGCCTCACACTTGGTACAGGCGCCCTCTGCTGGTGCTGTTCGTCCTACGGGCTGGGTGGCCTTGAACAGCAGGCAGAGGAGGCACCGAAAGAAAAAATGAATAATACACATCTAAAATTTCTTCAAGTGAACTTGCACAGGGCAAGGGGCGCGTCGGCGGTCCTGAGCCACAAGTTCACATCGGAAGACCACCACATTGCCCTTATTCAGGAGCCGTGGGCCACTGAGGGCAATGTGATGGGATTATCTGCACAGAACAGAAAGGTAATCTTCCACCGTGGCAAGGATAGGCCAAGATCGGCCATTCTAGTAAATAGCCTAGTCAAGTTTTTGACCATGCCTGAGTTCTGTTCCAGAGACCTCACGACTATATTGCTTGAGGACAGCAACGGAGGAAGATGTGTTGTCGCCTCAGCCTACTTTCCAGGGGATGAGGACGAGCCCCCTCCGGTGATGGTGCGACAGCTAGTGTCACACTGTCAGAGACAACGGCTGCATCTCATCATTGGGTGTGACGCCAATGGTCATCATCTGCTGTGGGGATGCAACGACATCAACAAAAGAGGTGAGTCCATTGTCCAGTTTCTGATGGCGGAAAATCTCGCGGTCTTGAATAGGGGCAATGAGCCTACTTTTGTTACTCGGGCAAGGAGTGAGATTTTGGATATCACGGTGTCGAGTAGTTTCTATGCAAATAGGGTCACGGGGTGGCATGTGTCGGAAGAGGCTTCATTGTCGGACCATCGGATTATTGGTTTCCGGCTGGAGCATCCGAACTGCTTCACTGAGACATATCGGAGTCCTAAGAACACTAACTGGACTCTGTTTAACACTCTTCTAGCTGATGAGCTGGAGGACCTGGACACTAATATCCAGACAACAAGAGATCTTGACCGAGTTAATGAACTCGTTTGGGCAGCCATTCAGCGAAGCTACGAGCTAAGCTGCCCAGTCAAGACTATCAAAACAAACAGGTCTGTTCCATGGTGGAACAGGGACCTGGGTCTCCTTCGCAGAGAAGCGAGAAGGCTTTTCAACAGGGCAAAACGGGATGGGAGATGGCAGGCCTATAAAGCTATGGCCAGCTCCTACAACTGTGCCCTAAGAAAGGCCGGGAAACTGTCCTGGAGGAACTTCTGTCAGGACATTACAGAGTTGTCTGTGCTGTCCAAAGTGCAGAAGATCCTTGCCAAGGACAGACCAGCTGAGCTGGGCACAATACAAAAGGCAGATGGGGGGTATACTGGAAGCTCAGAAGAGACCCTGGAGGAGCTCCTACGGGTGCACTTTCCTGGGTCTGCACGCATACACAGTGAAAGCTTTCCACATCAGCATACTGATGACTTCTGCCGTGAAAGGAAAGCCTTGTATGCAGCTTCTGGTAGGATATTTACACCCCATAGAGTTAAATGGGCACTTGGCACATTTAAGCCCTATAAATCTCCGGGCCCGGATGGGATCATCCCAGCCATGCTACAGCATGGAGGGGGGACTCTTGTGCCGGTGCTGGTCAAGATTTTTAGGGCCAGTTATACGCTGAACCACATCCCTAGGATGTGGAGGAAGGTCAGGGTGGTCTTTATTCCGAAAGCAGGTCGACAGGGCCATGCAAAAGACTACCGCCCCATCAGTCTCATGTCCTTCCTATTGAAAACCATGGAGAAGATTGTGAACCTTGTGATCAGGGAAGAGCAATTAACCCAGATACCACTCCAGGCGGCACAACACGCGTATCAGAGGGGGAAATCTACTGAGACTGCTCTGAATGAACTAACGGTGTTGATTGACAGGAGTCTGGAGGCCAAAGAAGTAGCTCTCTGCTGCTTTATGGATATAGGTGGAGCATTTGACAATACGTCATATGACTCCATCATTAAGGCAGCAGAGGATCGAGATGTCGATCCGCAGATCACCAAATGGATACATACCATGCTGAAGGGCAGGGTTGTATCCTCGGAGCTGGGGGAAGCAATCGTCAGTGCCATTCCAAGTAGGGGATGTCCACAGGGCGGCGTGCTCTCCCCTCTGTTATGGCTACTCGTGGTAGATAGCCTCCTACAAAAACTCAAAGACTATGGCTTTGAGGTGGTAGGATATGCTGACGACATTGTGGTCATTGTCAGGGGCAAGTTCGAGGAGACAGTCCGCGAACGGATGCAGATGGCGTTGGATGTCGTACAGCAATGGTGCACAGAGGAGGGGCTATATGTGAACCCTGATAAAGTGACCCTTCTTCCATTCACCAGAAGACGAAAGGTTGACATGCAGGTGGTCTGTCTGGGAGGCAGGCAACTTCCCTTCTGCACCAGGGCCAGATACCTGGGAGTCACCTTTGATCAGAAGTTAACCTGGACGCCTCACATTAAGAGAGCCGTGGATAGGGCCATCTTTGTTATGGCGTCGGGCCGACGCATGTTAGGGAAGACATGGGGCTTGAGCCCAAAGATGACCATGTGGTTATATACCACAGTGGTCAGACCGATGCTGACCTATGGGGCCCTTGTCTGGTGGACGAAGGTCAGCCAGGCAACGGCTGTGAGTCAGCTAGCAAGGCTGCAAAGGATGGCGTGCATTGGAGTTACAGGCTCCATGCACACGAGTCCTACAGCTGCACTGGAGGTCCTTCTGGACCTTCCTCCTCTGCACATCCATGTGAGGAGGGTTGCCTTCCTGCAGGGAGTGAGGTTGTGGAGGAATGGCTTTTTAAAGCGGGATTCTGGGCGTACTCACCATGCCATCTTGAAGGAGGTTGCAGTGGATGAGTCAGCGCTCAGTGTTTCCGATCACATGGCGGAGACACGGAACTTTGATCTCCCCTTCAAGGTCTACATTCACGATAGATCAATTTGGTCAGAAAGGAGGCCTCAATTTGAACGTGGGGCTATCGTGTTCTATACAGATGGCTCCGTCATGAATGGTAGGGCTGGAACGGGTATTTTCGGCCCACGAACGGAGATTTCAAAATCTCTGGGAACAGCCGCCACCATTTTCCAGGCAGAAATACATGCCATAAGCTCCTGTGCTGACATACTGGTGAGTCGTCAGGTGAATGGAGCAAAAATCTACATTTTATCAGATAGTCAAGCAGCCTTGAAGGCACTAGCTTCTTTCACCATTTCGTCGAAGCTGGTGTGGGAATGCTTGACTAACCTCAAGACCCTTGCCAGGAACAATAAGGTTACCTTGCTGTGGTGCCCAGGGCACCAGGGGGTGGAGGGGAATGAACAAGCTGACGCTCTTGCTAGGAAGGGTGCTGCTTCTCTCCCTGTGGGCCCAGAACCTTTTCTGGCCACTACGGAGAGCTTTCTCCTCGGAGAGCTCACCAAATGGGAGAGTAAGAAGAGGACTGCCTACTGGCTTCACGTCAAGGGCCTGAGGCAGGCGAAACAATTTATTCACTTCTCTAGGAAGAGAGCTAAGGAGCTGCTCAGCCTGGGGAGAAGGGAGATACGTATGGTTGTGGGGCTCTTAACTGGGCACTGCCCACTTAGATACCATCTCCATAAAATGGGCAAATCAGACTCCACTCTCTGCCGCTTCTGTGGGGTGGAAGACGAGACGGCGAGTCATGTGGTCTGCCATTGCCCTATGTTGGCAAGAAATCGCTTCTTGAATTGGGGCAAAACCTCCATCGACCCCCAAGACATTAAGATGGGAGAGATTAAGACTCTCCTCACTTTTGCCAAAACGTGGTGGGGAAGGATCGACTTCCCAGCTGTGGCTGGCATTGGCGATATGGCGCCAAGCCAGACTGGGGCTGCGACCCAGTAACTTACCGAGTGTGGAGCACTCGGGCCCAGATAATGCCTGTTGGCTGGTAGGAGTGCCGGAACCAGGCAGCTAGTGCCTGGTTTGGCAGGGCTATTGGTGTCGAGCAGACCTAGTGTCTGGGATGGGGAGGAGGCACGGCATCCTTCTCCAGCTACAATAGGCCATTACGGCCTCAGTGGCTATATATATAAAAAAAAAAAAAAATAAATAAAAATAAAAAAAAAAAAAATTTCTGGAACCATTTCAATGGCTTCATTTTCTACAAAATTCGCAGTGAACTGACAAAGAATCTAAAGAATCGCAAAACATCCTAAACTTGGTTTACATATCACACCGTTACTTAAAAATTCCAATTATGCAGCACAATAGTATGAGAGAATTTTTGTAATTATCGTATTATTTATTATGTTAAATTGTCTTGAAATTTGAGCACATTGGGTGGAAAGAAATTTTCAACTACCAACTTTATGGCAAAAAAACTCATTCTAAATTGTATTCTGCAATTCAAAATAGACTTTGGATTATTACTTGTTTTTGAGCGTTTTTCCGTCGGTTTTTCAGCAAACATTGTTGAAATTTAAGTACAGTTTTCAGTATTATTTTGTCTATACATTTGTATTGGTCTACATCGTTCATAAACTTATTTCGATTAAAATTCTGCTAAAAATTAAACATTTAACCTTTTTTTAATCATTCTTAATGATTTTTTGAGCACTTTATAGAATGTTGAGCGGTTTACTATGCTCAAAAAGTGACGATATCATACTTTTGTTTGGAATGACTCATCCATATTTAAATACGTAGGTAATGTGTGAAAAACGAAAATATATTTAAACAAGTATGAAAAAGTGTTAAAATCTAGGAATTTTTTTTTTTTTTTTTTTTTTTGAACGCCGGGAAACGGATTTCAACAAAGAAAATTTTGATTAAAAAATTGTATAGCCATTTAAATAGCTCCATTTCCTAAAAATTCGTTAATGAAAAGGGTTGATTGGTTTAAATTTGAACCTCACCTGAATTTTACGATTAGCACGATTAATAATGAAGACAAACTTATACTTACGGTCAGAAGAATTCCACCAAGAATATGCAGTTCTCCAAATCGATGTAATTTATAGGAGCCACTTTGAGAACAATTAGTGAACTATGAATGGACCATATGAATTATTAATGATTTGAATACCAATTTTTGATTGATCAACAATATTGACTTTAATCTCGTTAGCTGATGTGTTTGACTTTAGACTAGGTAATCTTTGGTTCATTTGTTGCTTGATGACATGATCCCTGAGACAAGTATAATGTGTATATTATTATACTAGTAGGTACCTGTGATGTTGCGACGGCTTTGTCCTCCAACCGGGTGATCACGAGTTAATGAATCACCATCTTTATTTTTGCTGTTAGAAGTGTGAGAAAAATAGTTCGAAAAATAAACTCCTTACTCCAGAGCACACCTTACATTTGCATGAAAATTAAAACGCTGTAAATTATTACACAAAGGCCTATTATTTCTGTTTAAGATAGCCCTTCTACGCAGATCACTTATCTATAATAAATTATTATTAAACACCTTATATAGTGAATGATAAAAACTCGGCTACTAGTGCTTTCGAAAAGGGTTCACACCTTCACAGCCCCAGCACCCCACAACTTCACGGTTTGTAGTAAATATCGGAAAATTAAAAAAAAAAAGTTCCAGTCATGCAGCACGATCGTATGAGCGAATTTTCGTAAATTACCGTATTGTACAATGTTAAATTGTTTTCAAATGAGAGCTTTTTGAGTGCAATGAAATTGTTAACTATTAATTTTATGGCAAAAAAGTATTTTAGATAATAACCAGCTGAGTATTCAAAAAAATGTTTCATGCAAATATTACCGATTTTTACAACTAGCGAACGGATTTTTCAACTTTGAAATTTTTGAAAACTTGATACATATTCTTATAGAAAATTTTACGCTGATTCCGAATATACCACATATTAGTATGCTGAAAAAATTATCTCGCACTACAAATCGCAAAAAACAGGCTATTTTGAAATTTTTGACTACATTTTTGAAATTTTCAACCCGAAGATGCAATCCGATCATGCTGGCCAACGAACTTGAACTTTCGTTTTGTGTCCTTAACATTTTAAAATTTGTTTGAAGTTTCTAGCACAATTCTACGGACAGTTATCGTCTGGAATGACAGATACATACATACATATATACATACATACATATATACATACATATATACATACATAAAAAAATGCGTTAAACTTCAGAATATGATTCAGAATAGCCTGAAACGGATTTCTGCATAAAATTTTTTCAAAAATTCACATTCTACAAATTTTGAGGCGAGAGCAATAGCTTAATTTTCTTCAAAAATTCGCTAGAAGACAAAACCAAACAAATACGGCAGGTTGAAAAGGATAGAGATTAGCCGCAGAGGCCCCTCAGCTGATCAGTGCGCCTCGATACCTAGTAATTGTTTTAGCGAATTTTCGTAAAAAAATAAGACTATTGCAATGGCTCGAAAATGTTTAAAGTCAAAATTTTTGAGAAATTTCATCATTGAAATCCGTTTTGAGGCATTAAGAAACTATTTCTGAAGGTTGCGCTTTTTCATATATATGTGTGTGTGTGTGTGTGTGTGTGTGTGTGTGTGTGCGTGCGTGCGTGCGTGTGTGCGTGCGTGTGTGTGTGTGTGTGTGTGTGTGTGTGTGTGTGTGTGTGTGTGTGTGTGTGTGTGTTTGTTGTGTGTGTGTGTGTGTGTGTGTGTGTGTGTGTGTGTGTGTGTGTGTGTGTGTGTGTGTGTGTGTGTGTGTGTGTGTGTGTGTGTGTGTGTGTGTGTGTGTGTGTGTGTGTGTGTGTGTGCGTGCGTGCGTGCGTGCGTGCGTGCGTGCGTGCGTGCGTGCGTGCGTGCGTGCGTGCGTGCGTGCGTGCGTGCGTGCGTGCGTGCGTGCGTGCGTGCGTGCGTGCGTGCGTGCGTGCGTGCGCGCGTGCGTGCGTGCGTGCGTGCGTGCGTGCGTGCGTGTGTGTGTGTGTGTGTGTGTGTGTGTGTGTGTGTGTGTGTGTGTGTGTGTGTGTGTGTGTGTGTGTGTGTGTGTGTGTGTGTGTGTGTGTGTGTGTGTGTGTGTGTGTGTGTGTGTGTGTGTGTGTGTCATTCCAGACGATAACTCTCCTTAGGATTGAGATAAAAATTTCGTTCTTGCGCAAAAAAATCAAGCTTTCTAAACAAAAGGATGAGTTCATTGGTCAGCACTTTTTGAGCTCATTAAGTTGGCCAAATTTCAAAAAATGTGCTTAAAAAAATCACTAAAAATGGCTAAAAACGGCTGAAAATTGTTAAATTCATAATGTTTAGCAGAATATTGCTCAATTAAAGTTTAACAAATATAGAATAGAACAGCGGTTCCCAACCTTTTTAGCTTGGGGGCCCAATAATATTTTTTGACAAAATTCGAGCCCCCCCCCCCCCCCCCCCCCTCATCAATTGCGTCAGTGCAATTTTGCCAATTGCGAGATAGTCTTTTCGCATATTTATCCAAAAAGGAATCAATGGGGTCATTTTAAAACTTTTTCAGATCCTGATCACAAGACAGTTCAATTAAAGAGACCTCTTTACTTGAAGATGTGTTAACTCTAAGTTTATCTTCATGAAAAGGATTTAAGTTTATTTAAGTTAAGTTTAAGTTATCTTCATGAAAAGGATTTCTGATCCATTGGATTTCGGAATTTAAGTTAAGTTTAAGTTATCTTCATGAAAAGGATTTCTGATCCATTGGATTTCGCCTTCAATTTGAGGGAACTAGTTCCAAAAGAAATATGAAAAGACTTAGTTTCTTACTGTGATTTCTCAGTCCAAAAATAAAAAGTTAAAACACAAACCAAAAGAAAAGTGATGAGACAAGTAACTGAAATAAATTTTGATAAATATATATTTAAAATTAAACTGCCTGCGGTCGGAAGCCAAAGATGAGAGGTGATCTTTTATGGTTGCAGCTGTTGTTTCATCAATTTTTGACTTCGTTGGTTTCAAGGAAATCACGTAGGACAGGAAATACGTCGAAAGAATTTTTTTTTCAATTTTTTTAGCCCATCGTTGAAGTTTTATTATCATTGCCTCTATTTTGTCTTGTACAAGAAACTTATGAATATCCTTGCCCTGAAGAGTTAGATTAAGAGTGTTGAGGGCACCAAAAATATCTGCCAAATACGCCAACCGCTTCAACCAGTTTTCATCGGTCACACAGTCAAAGAAAGAACTTGCACGTTTGCCATCATAAGCCTTCATGTGGAAAACCCAGAGTTCACCACGATGTTCAAACAATTTCGATAAAAATCTCTGGATAGCCACCGAACTTCACAGTGAAGTAGAAGCTATTTGTCTTGACTGCCCATTTCATCACACAAAACACTGAAAAGTCTTGAGTTTTTTGGCCTTGCTTTGATAAAGTTGGCGATTTTTACTGCATTGTCAAGAGTTTTTTTCAGACACTCGCCCAAACCTTTAAAAGCAAGAGCTTCTCTATGTATGCTGCAATGTGTCCATTTGACAAAGAGAGCTACTGACCTAACCTTTTAAAGCAAGAGCTTCTCTATGTATGCTGCAATGTGTCCATTTGACAAAGAGAGCTACTGACCTAACTCTGGCGATTAACTCCCTATGAATACCAAATATAGCTCGTGCCCCGTCAGTTGTCAAACCTACACACTTTGACCAATCTAATTAATTATCCGTTATAAAATTGTCAAGCGACTTGTAAATAAATTTAAAAAATAAATTGTAAAATACTTGAATCAGTAAACTTACACTATCCAAGAGAATGCCTAAATTAGTATTTTATCGCGAGGACCGATTTATCAATAACGTACTTATTTTGCAATATTTTAATATTATTTCTTGAGTTCCGGCCAGCATCCGCGGCCCAGTAGCGAGCTGCCTGCAGCCCACAAGTTGGGAACCGCTGGAATAGAACATTAAAAAATTAATATTTTATTTAGGTATTCATGTTTGATTCATGTTATGCTGATAAATGTACTTAAATTTCAATGAAATTTGCTATAAACTCGATAAAAACTTCAAAAAAGCGAAATATCCAAAAGCTCTTTTTGAATAGCATATTACTATTTATAATACGTTTTTGCCATAAAAATAACGGTTAACATTTTCTTTGCACTCAAAGAGCTCAAATTTTCAAACAATTCAACATAATATATTATGATAACTTAAGAAAATTCGCTCATACGGCCATGCTGCATGACTGAAACTTATGAGGTTTCCCAAAGGAACTCCATCTAAATTTTAGCACCATGAGCCATTAGAGATGAAATTAGCCACAGAGGATCCGGAGAAGATCAGAGTCCCTCCGTACTTTGTAATTGTATTTTAGATGTCCAAAAGGAGCTGCATTTCAAATTGCTAATACGTAGGTTGAAATCAATGTGCCTGAGTAGACGTAGGCACCTGCCAATGACAATTAACGCAATTAATTAAACATCTACACGCGTAACGGTATTCAAGTAGGTTTCAAGTGAGGTTGAGTAGGTTGGTGATATCTACCAACTGAAAATAACATGAATGTACTGTTATTGGAATATTTTTGATTTGTTGGCGAAAAAACGGATTTTTCATCGCGATCCAGTTAGGTATGATCTGGAATGACACTCACACACATATTTTCATATACGAGTATATGCAAAAGTGTTAAACTTCTGGAATAGTCGTTTTGGAAATATAATTTTAAAAAATTTGGAGCCATTGCCTATGCTACATTTTCCACGAAAATTCGCAAACATTAACAAGGCAACTTAACAAAAATGCTTTCCCAAAAACAACAATCGAATCATATAACATTAGGTTATAATAATCGTTTCAGAGTGTAATGAATTAATAACATAGGTACCAAAAAAAATCAACAAAATGCAATACCGCACTGAAATAAAATGAGGTCCATGAAGTGAGCGATCCCACCTAAGACATCAGGAAAAATATAAGACTACATGAAACAAAAACCAAAAAACCCAGTCCAGGAAAAAAAAATCACAGACCGGAGATCGACAGGATCGTCAGAGGGACGACAGGATCGTCGGGAGGGTCGAATGGGATCGTCAGTCCAGTAAATAAAATCTGAAACTAAGTAATTGCTTTCCTTTTTGAGTTTCTTGTGGACAAGGTAACAATAATGATGGTAACAATGATCAGCTATGTGAGCAATGAGGTTAATTCCTCATTCCTATTCCTCTCAGCTAACAATGCTGAAGTTTGAAGTGGAAGTTTGTTATGGGAATCCTGCGTAACAATGAGAAAGATACGATTGCCACGCTCCAATCAGCCGAGTGCGTAGTGAAGCTAATTTCTCTGGTATTCACCCCAGGAGGCTGGAGTTCGACATTTAGCCTTTTTGGGATTACTGGGTGACAATGACATGTTGCGGAACGCCTGCCAAGCAGGGTGGGCTGTATAGTTTCCTCACTTATTGTAAGAGGGATGTAAGAATTTTATAAGAAGAACAAAGTACGAGTCAATATGAAGAATCCGGAAGTTTTGGCGGTTGGTTTCCTCAATGAGTTTTCTAGCATGAAAACAAATTGTACGAATCCTCCACTTCAGGGAAAAACATTAATATGTTTTGCTTCCGAGTCTGCAAGGTAGCGGAAGCTTTGTTTTCACTTTCGAAATTAAAAAATTTGTGTGCTCCAGAATCAAAATTTCCACTCGCATTTTGCGTTTCATGGCCTCTTGAAAAAATTTGGTTTTGTGTCTGTCTGTCCGTCCGTCCGTCTGTCTGTCCACATTTCCTTGCCACAGCCATAACTTCCCCAATTTCGATTGGATTTTAATGACATTTTCAGGAATAACGTGGGTTTAGCTGTAGATGGTCCCCTTTTAGTTTCATCATGATTGAATCAGTTATACGCTCTGCGCATGCGTGGTCGTAATTTGCTTGTGATAGTTCTAAGTCCGTCAATGTTAAACAGGTTTTAGTCAGGTTTTCAGGGATGATGCGGGGAAGGTCCCTTGAGATATCTTACGACATTCATGAAGATTGAATCAGCAGTACGCTTCTAGAAGGCCCCCTAAAACTTTCATTGCCGTAAAAAAATAGCAGTCTGTGCGCATGCGCAAACGTTAGTTTATTATAACGTTGATTTCTTATCATCTAGTGGTCCGATTTCGTTCAAACTCTGAAGGCAGATGGGTATACGTTCCTCAAAAATTTCCTATGAATTACATCAAGATAGGTGGAGTAATAACAATAGCGCATGCGCAAAACTAAAATTGATCAAGACAGACAAACTTCGAGACTAATGGACCGATTTTTATGAAATTTTCAAGGATTGTGCGGTTTAGCTCCTAGTTGCTCCCCTATAAATGGCATTGCTGTTGGATTAATGGTAGTTTGTGCGCATGCGCAAACGTTAATTTATCATAACGACGACTTATCAATCATTTCGACTTGTACTTTGATCTTTAACTAATTCTATACGACCATGTTACAATATGTGAGGAAGCTATAATGGCCACCCAACTTGGCAAACGTTTTTATATGATTTTAAAAATACGGGCAGGCCCAATACTTCATGGAAAAAACAAGCAATTTTACAAAATATTAGCTAATTATGTATACAAAAAATGAAGTGAATCCATGAAATGATAGAAAGAAAAAATAATAATATACGTCCGGCATGAATAAATCATAAAAAAATCAACACTTAGTTCTTTGCGTCTAACTGCGGATGGTGAATCATGGAAAAAGTCCAGATCAGTTACCATACTTTCCTCTCCACATCTCATTGCTTGGATGTTGCTCAAACTTGGACCGTGGGTGTGTTCATCATGACTTTCATTGAATTATGTTCGACGATACTCTACGCATGATCAAATCAATCTAGGTGACAATTTTGTTCCCCAAAACCCTGGTATCAAGTTTAGATGGTAGTTAAGAAGGATTTAAAAATAGCATTTTATGAATTCCATCGTCACTGTTAGTTTCGAATATCAAATTGAGCAATAGGTACTTCTCTACTACAAGTATCATTCTTGGATTCAACATATGATTTCATCATCGACAATGAACGTAATCACTGTGATCACTAGGTTTATTATACTTAGGAAAGTGAAACGAAACTTTCGATAGCGGCATGGGTAAAATCACAGGATGACTGATTCGAAGAGGCATCTATGGAGAAATATGCTGAGAAATGAAAAAATTTTGGGCGTTATTCGCTCTGATGACGTTGGCAGTGAAAACCGCATCATCCTTGAAGAAGTGGAGTTACTTCAAAGCAGTGAGTTGAGAAGAGATTTTCTTGAGCGTGAATATTGTAGGTGGATGGGACACACCACGAAACCTTTACAAATAATTCCGACATTGTTCGAGAAGATGATCTCCTCAGTCTAAATCCACTATTACCAAATTTAATGTTGAAACATACATGAAATTGGGGTAGTTTGCATCATCAGACCACACGACTTGAACTTCTGTCAACAACAATGCAATGAGTGATTTTTTAAATTTTTTTCGCATTGTCATTAGCATATCTTGGACAACATTTTGGAAGACTATCGTCCTTATCACTCATACAAATAGCATTACTGTTCTACCTCTCGCCGCAGTAGTACCCAACAGCGGACGGCTCTTATAGTCTGTTGAGATTGAAGTTGTATTCTGTGCCGATCATATTAACAATCAGGCTAGTTCGTGAAGTAGATTTGAAAGAAAAGGCAATGCATTATTTAAGACCATAATATACAGTTTTGTGAAGAGGGACACGAAATGTTGTTATAGTCACTCTCCTTTCGATCCGTAGTACGTGTGGTCCTGTAGGTAATGCAAAAGACCCTGAAATTATGTAATGCTGTTATTTATAAAATAGATATGGACCAACTTTGACCAGGGTTGAGTTTTTAAAGTACCTAAACTATCCTCCATATAATGGACCCAAAGAAAAAATAAATTCAACATCAAGAATACCAATTTGGCCAACTTACTACTTTCCCCTGCTGATTTCTTATTATTATTCTAGTTTCATACTAACCGAAACTACTGGACCAAAGTTTATGTACCTAGTAAATCAAAATCCGCCAAAAATCATATAATAAAATCCTCTTTCTAAGTATTTTTGATTCAGGTTTTTAAAAAATGGATCATGTTTCGTGCCTCCTTGTCAAATTTTTACATCCTACAGTGAAAAAGATTCGTCCATACGATCGTGCTGCATGACTGAAACTTTTATTGAACTACGAGGAGTTTCATGTTCCATATTACATCACAATATTAAGTTAGGTATGTTCAATACTAAGAGAAAAACATTAAAACCCTGTGTCCCGAATAAGAGAAGCGTCAACCTATCAAAGTACCTAAAAGATAAGTATCTAGGAATAGTTACCTAATTTGTGGACTAAAAGGAATAAATATTCTTTTGTGCATACATAAATATCTATACATATTCCAATAAATATTCTCTACTGATAATAATTATAATAAAATCCATTTTTGCTGATGATCATAAAAATCCTGCAATCATAAAACTCATCAATGATAATGGTACTCAACAATTACTGCTTGGTAATCAGGTTATCTCAAAGCCAAAACTATAATTACGAAAATCCCATATTTTTCATGGATAAATTGACAAATCCCTCAAGTCACCATTTTTACTTTCAAGTAGGTATCTTTCATCATGCATATATCATGTACCTATGCATTATATGTTTCTCTTTTATTTCATGTTCTATATTACATCACAATATTCAGTTATGTATGTTCGATACTAAGAGAAAAACATCAAAAGCCTGTGTCCCAAATAAGAGAAGCATCAACCTGTCAAAGTACCTAAAAGATAAGTATCTTGGAATAGTTACCTAATTTGTGGACTAAATAAACTAATAAAGAAATAAATATTCTTTTGTGCATACATAAATATCTATAAATATTCTTATAAATATTCTCTACTGATAATAATTATAATAAAATCCATTTTTGCTGATGATCATAAAAATCCTACAATCATAAAACTCATCAATGTGTATGGTACTCAACAAGCACTGCTTGGTAATAAGGTTATCTCAAAGCCAAAACTATAATTACGAAAATCCCATCTTTTTCAGAGAGAAATTGGCAAATCCCTCAAGTCACCATTTTCACTCTGCCGTTCATTTTGCAAAAGAAAATTTTACGAATGGAAGATAGAGAAGGATTTTTTACAAGTGCTTCGGGCACTGAACTGGTGATTAGAACGATTTAAACATTTATTTTGGGGACAGGAATACGCTTGCACAAAAGAAGACAGGAGAAGTACGAGGGAAACTTGTGAATTGGGATCGGGACCTCACGCATATCGAGGTGTGAAGCTCGACGGGCCGGCTTGGAGCTTGAAATTCTTCTTCGATGACCCCCCGCTGTTCGTTGAGTCGCCCTGGTACGCGAGAATGCGACGCGACGTAAGTTCCCTGGAAGATGTTCCTGCATTAAACTTGAATTAGTTTTTTTAAATTGAGGTAAGATATTAATCAGTTGCGAATGATGGCATAAGCGATGCTTAGGCAGACGTCAATCATAGATCATTGCGTAAACTTTATTGACCGCATGTAGAACTCTTTCCAAGAACATTGAATCTAACGCTTATACAAGTCCATGTTGTTGTAAAGAAGATGCTTATACTGCCGTACTAAGAATAGATCCCGTATCTGCATTTTTGGCCATATTGAGTTAATGGTACACGCGTTTTCCCAAAAGTAGGGTTTGGTCAGATACGGATCTATTCTTAGTACGGCTGTACATACTGTCAACCCAACTAAATAGGCTGACGTTTTACATTAAAGTATGGTTCAAACCGCGCCCTCCAACATTCTAGATAGATGTAAGGAAATCGCTTGAGCTGCCTTTTGGGTATTTGTGTATACTTGATCGATTCCTTGTCAAATGTTTCAGGCAACTCACCTGCCAAGGGAAGAGGTCGCCACACTAGTGGAAGTGATTCACGTGTACAACCGACATCCACGATCACTTCAACCGTTCGACTACAGAAAATGGAAGGGTCCGGCCAATCCTAATGCGCCGCCGTCTTATAGCATCTTCAACGTCAACGAAGACGAACAGACTGATGAATCGGACGATGATGACAACTTCCTCAGAAGCAGAACGAAAGCTTCAGACTACCGGTTCATCGGCAATGGATAAACGATCGCTATTTACACAGACGGAACGAGAAATGCGGGAAATGCGAATTAATGTAAATAAACTGGACTTTTCAAGAATCACTGCTATTTACTTGTTTTTAATTCGTCAATGATCTGAAAGCGTTAAGGAGAGTTATGCAGCCGACCTGAAAACATGTAGAAGCTTCGTTACTTGTGGGCCACGTACCTACCCTCCTCCACGAATCTACCTTGTTAGAGTGGTGTGAATTAACATTTCCCGTAAGCCCCTTCCTGTTGTATATCTTTCGAAGCTCAATAAACCAAAATCGATTATTTAATGGTGCAATCAATTTTTAAAACGTTTTATAGCAATACAACCCCCCCCCCCCCTCCCAGATTTCGTGTCTAAGTGTGTTGCAGTTTTTGTACGATTATTATGCCTACGTTCTCTCACATCCCTCTTATCACCCCAGTTCCGAAAAGTTGAAATTGCCCAATTACAGCTGTTCCATGCACCATGTAAAGATGTGTAACTGCAGCAGATTACCTTTCCCCAATAATTGCAAATATTTGAGATTCTGGTTAGATAGCCAATTAAAACTTAAAACAAATATAAGGACTTTTATCAACCGTTTAAGAAAATTGTTCGAGATTTTCCATCTATGTATCTACTGTTGCGTGTCTACGATTACCTGGTAGATTCGTAATCAGTAATGGAATTACGTGTGGGGCGGAGAGTGTGTAGGTAACTCATTTAAAACCTTTGCAAATGTTTCAAAACTTTAAGTAGGTAATGTTACATAAACCTATGCGATACCCTACGGTTCTTCTTAATAAAAACTCTTCTTAAAACTTCTTTTTTAACTCAGGTAATATGTTAAAAATTAAACAGTGTTTTCTTCAAATATTAATGACCTTTAGAAGAACATTTTTCAGCATATTTTTTATGCTCTTGATCATCGTTGATAAACTCCTTTTGACAAAAATTCAGTAAGTATAAATTTGACGATTTTAACCGTTTTTAGCTATTTTTATTCATTTTTTAACACATGTTTTGATATTTAATCAATTTAATGTGCTCAAAAAGTGCTGGCCAACGAACTCATCCTTTCATTTGGAAAACTCGATTGTTTGGCGCAAGAACGGAATTTCGATACTCAATCATAAGGATAGTTATCGTCTGGAATGACATATAAAGGTACATATGTGTGAGGGTATACGGTAAATTGGGGTAAAAGTTCGCAGTTAGGGGTTTTCGCAATATTTGGGGCCTTATTAAAGAAATATTGACGCAGTATAGCTCACGCATGGTAGATGGGATCTTAGTTTTGGATGCCAGAAGAGCTGGCGTTGGTTGACTAAAAAAACGGAAGTTAGTGAAAAAACGTTGTCTATTTCCACGAAAAATAAAAGAGTTACACTGTTAAATCGATTTTGATTGTTAGGCCATCATCAGTAACAAACAATAATTATTAGTTAACAATAAGTTATTGTTCGTTACTGATGATGGCCTAACCGTCGAAATCGATTTAACATTGTAACTCTTTTATTTTTCGTGGAAATAGACAACGTTTTTCACTAACTTCCGTTTTGAAATGGGTTTCCACAACTTCGTCGCGAGTGATTTAGTTCGTTGGTTGACTAACCAATTCAAATTTAAGATTTCCCGAACCCCCTAATCCCCAATTGGGGGAGTTTTGTCCCACACTGCGGGGTAAAATCTCGCAATAATTTCAGCGAAAAACTTAGAAATTGTAAAAGATACAACAGTTTATCAATAAATAATGGTCGAATTGTGTTCATTAAAAAAAACGTTATTTTCTAAACGAGTGTCAAGTCTTCTAATATTACGCGGTATTTTTATCCGCTGTAGGGGTTACAAAGCGGTCATCGCTGTATCTCTTGAGGTAGAATGTGGCGATTCCTCGTTGCAGTGTCCTTCTGACACCCCTTCTTGATTGCCGCTAATGACCCTTCCGGTTGAGACGCGGCTGAAATTCTATAAAAATAAAAATAAAATAACCAAAATAGTTGAACTGCCTATATTCATCTCGAACGACCAAAGCAATTGGAATTCGAAGGATAGATTTAACATTTAAACTTTAACAATAAACATTCAAACAAAAGTAGAGTTTCTTTCCGTCAGATGATTTCGCGGCCTCATTGTCCTCCCCCATGTCTTTTGCAACAAGTCTCACAGCTTCGATACCACTCCTTGACATCTCATAGGAGCCCCACCCAGTTCATTTATATTCTCAACTGCTGCACCATGCGTCTCTCGCCAATGTAGGCAGGCCCATGGGCTTGTCTCATAACTGTCTCCTGGTCATTTCGAGAGCTCACCACCAGCACTCGACTTATTCGACCACTAGCCGCTCCGGCTCGCCTCCACGTCCAACCGGGGAGGGGGGGGGGCAAGCCCCCCCCCCCCCCAGACCCCCTGTTGAGTTGCATTACAATTGAAACATGTAGGGGATGTTGCTCGCTTCGCTCGCTCGGTGTGGCTGTATATGTGTAAGAAAAACCTCGTTTAAATCTGACGTGTATAGGGAATGTTGCTCACTCGGTAGGTATGGCTGTATAAGTGTTGGAAAAACCTCGTTTAAATCCGACGTGTGTAGGGAATGTTGCTCGCTCGGA
Source organism: Adelphocoris suturalis (assembly GCA_030762985.1). Lineage (NCBI taxonomy): Eukaryota > Metazoa > Arthropoda > Insecta > Hemiptera > Miridae > Adelphocoris > Adelphocoris suturalis. The sequence continues at coordinate 97,409,902 of CM061044.1, read as the reverse complement.
GTGGCTGTAATACGAGTAGATGCGATGGTATTTTACTGTTGAGTGCGACTTGTATCACTAAGGGGGTAGGTTTACATATGTAGGGGATGTTGCTCACTCGGTATGGCTGTATATGTGTAGGAAATACCTTGTTGAAATCCGACGTGGGTAGGGAATGTGGCTCGCTTCGCTCGCTCGGTATGGGATGTATAGATGCGATGGGATATAGTGGGATACTATCTAGATCTACAGCCCATGTTACAATAAGTCAGTAAGTTATACTGCCCACCCAACTTGGCAGCCGTTTTTGTCCGTTGGAAATTACTTACAAACAAATTAGATCTTATAAAACTATATGGAACCACGAAAAGTTTATTAGATTTGATAAAGATAGGCCATTATTTATTGCTGTGTAATAATTTGCTGCGTTTTCTATGTGGAACCACATAGAAATGTATGTGTTTAGGGATGGATTTATGTGTATGTACATCTGGATGTTTGTAAGCAAATCGCGTAAAAGATTGCGACCTTCTGACACGACATATTATAGAAGGTGGAAATTTTGTAAAAAATTGGTTTTACCCCATTTTTCGGTTTTGTTTTCGGAATTTTCTATAAAATGGATCAAGTGATTTTGATTTAATTCACGGGAGTTACTCCTTTCAGAGTTACAAACAATAATATTTACACCTCAAGTACGGAAAATTTATTTTTAAGTGGTTTTGGTGAAAAACACGATCTATAATGTTGGCAATTTCTTGTAAAACATATTAAGTAAGAAAAGCTGTGTGAATCTTTGCACCAGATTTTTTTTTTTTTTGTAGACTTTGTAATAATGGAACAGGTGTTAAGAAGTTAAAACAACTAAGGTAATGGAACAAAACAAATATATTACAGTAACTTAGCCTGTACATTAGAAAACATATGTGTACATTTTAAAAATTTATATACATGAAGATTTATACACATATCTGTATCACACATATCAAATTACTTGTTTCTTTTTGTACAATAGCTCAGGAACAAGGGGTTTGACCCTTGAAGGGGGCCATATTTTCTTTCTAACTAGTGGTTATAATAAAGAATGAGGTTGCCAATGCAGTTACCAACCTATGTACATCTGATGGCGTTTTCTACACTTCAATTTTGTTTGGATTTGCCAGAACGCAAAGGGGTCCGGCAAGGAGACTTGAAGTTTTGGAAGACATGTCGCGTTGTGACGTACAAGGGCATGGGGCTCAAAGGCGGGGCATCCTCCCCCATTCGATTCAGCAGCTTCAGTTTCTTGTGAGCAGGTGTGCCCCCAGGTGTGCCTCGGTTGGAACTCGGAGGTGTAGACGGAGCAGGGGATAAGCCCAGCTCGCGTAAACCTGTCATCTGAAGGATCTGGCTTCTGGCTCGTGACACCAACTCCCCAACATCCTGAAATGCAAAAATCATGAATGAAAACTACTCATCTTTGAATTTTGAAACAATATTTTCAATAATGAACCTATGGGGTTGTCAGGGTGAGACGGATATAAGCAGAAAAAATTCTTCTCTGAGTTTCTTTATTGGCAAGCTTTCCACATCAAAATGTCATGTTCAGGCCTCTCCGTTTCTGTCAAGTATCCTCTATCGCTCATCCGCCTCTGTTCCACGGTCAAGTGCATCAGTCTCCGGGGGGGGGGGGGGGGGGGGGGGAGATCTTTAATTTCCATAGGAATTGTGTGATGTTGAAACTTGAGTCGAAATATGAAGGATTTTCTGCTGCGGTTATAGCTCTGGCTTGTCAGAGATGATGAAGTTCAATTTTGTGCTGTGCGGATTCATGAATTTTATTGATTTATGGAGAAGAAATTTAAAAAATAGGAAATTAAATTTAACGGTAACCCTTCCTCCGAGAAGGTCGGGGTGACCTTTGTAACCGACCAAGAAAAACACATTTAGCCCTGTTCAAAATGTTTATATTTACTTTCAAGAGGCGTAGAATGCCAAAATTGAACAGAAACAAAAAACGTTCCAGTCATGCAGCATGATCGTATAAGCGAATTTTCGTAAATTATCGCATTATATGTAGAGTGCGCGTTACGGGCAAGTGCGCTCTTCACTCATTTCTATAGGTAGGTTACCCCAATATCCTTTCTAGCCATTTATTTTTATAGATCAGGTGTTTATTGACCACTGATAAAATTTTGAGCTCTTTCGCAGCTGTGTGAATGAAATTATGACGCTTTTTTTTTTCTTTTTTTTCAATACATTTATTTAGTCATGCAAATGCATTTTATAAATATGGACAAATTGAACAACTTAAGCTACTCACATTCGATTTCTTTCCCAACTATAGGCTTGGCCTAGTGTTGTTGGGGAAGGTCTTGGTGATTCGCTCAAGTCTTACAATCTATTTACTCTATGATACAATCGGTACTTAAAAATTTAATGTTATGCGTATAATGTTCTTATAATTTTAAGAGAATATATTTTCTAAAATAATCACTGTACATAAATACTGCTTAAAACAGTTTCACATTCCGCTTCCTCCTTTTCTACAAGTTTGAAGAACACTACGGTGTTTGAAACCTGGTTCATGAAATTGAGTTTCATAGTAGAAGGTATGTAACGTAACATTGGTTTTATGGACTATTTTTCCACCTTATTCATCTTTTTTTCGTTTACAGCCGATTCTTCAAAAGTTTCTGCCTTCAATTTGTTCTTTGTAGTAAAAGAAAAGTCTCAATTGCATTTTATATAAGGTTTTGAGACTATGAGGGCAAGTGCGCTCTCAAGAATCCGGAAAAGTGCGTGCAGCTTGATTTTCCGAGAAATTACCATCCTTTGAGGAGCTTTTGTTCCTCAAGTGGGTGTAAAGTACTACCAAATCCATTTTAATCATGCATTCGTAATTACTCATTAATACTCAACTCATTAATTAAATTCCATTGAAATGTAAATAAAGTTCCACTCATGCAGCATGATCATATGAGCGAGTTTTCGTAAATTATCGAATTGCATAATGTTGAATTGTTTGAGTTAACCATTAACTACATGGCAAAACACGTATTCTGAATAATAATCTACTATTCAAAAAGAGGTTTTGAATTTTTAGCTTCTTTTTGCAATTTTTATCGATTTTTTAAAGCAAATTTTAATTAAATTTAAGTACATTTTTCAGCATAATTTTGTACATAAATTTTTGAATGTTCTATTTTATATTTAACCAACTTTATTTGAGCAATATTCTGCTGAAAATGTAAATTTAACGAATTTTAGCAGTTTATAGCCATTTTTGGTGATTTTTGTGCTCAAAAAGTGCTGGCCAACGTACTCATCCTATCGTTTGGAAAGCTCGATTTTTCGGCGCTAGAACGGAATTTTTATCTTAATCCTAAGGATATATATATATATATATATATATATATATATATATATATATATATATATATATATACATTCTTGCGCCAAAAAATCAAGCTTTTCGGAGGAAAGGACGAGTTCGTTTGCCAGCATATTTTGAGCTCATTAAATTGCTAACATTTCAAAAAAAGTACTGAAAAAATCACTCAAGCATAAAAAAACGGCTGAAAATCGTTAAATTAATTTTTTTAGCAGAATATTGCTCGAGTAAAGTTTATTATCTATAGGATAAAACATTTGAAAATTTATGTACAAAATTATGCTGAAAAATGCACATAAATTTCATTAAAAACTGCAACAAAGTTTAAAAACCAAAATCTCTTTTTGAATAGCAAATTATTATTAGGTTTTTTTTTCGCCATAAAACCGGTAGTCAACAATTTTTCTTAATTTTCAATACACTACAACATTATAAAGTACGATAATTTACGAAAATTTGGTCATACGATTAAAATGTAACCATTTTCAGCAGTTTTTAGCCATTTTTTGAGAACATTTTTTGAAATTTGACCAATTTAATGTGCTCAAAAAGTGCTGGTCAACGAACTCTTCATTCCATTTGGAAAGTTTGATTTTTGGCGCAAGAACGGATTCATTTCATCTCAATCTTAAAGAGAGTTGTGAATAAGTATTAAAATTTAGGTCCCGTTTCAGAATGCCTCAAAACAGATTTCAATTAAGACAATTTTTGAAAATTTTGATTTTAACATTTTTGAAGCCATTGTAAAAGCTTCATTTTTAACGAAAATTTGATTTACAAAAGGTCCGGCTGTCAGCCCACGTCCAACCCAAACCCCAACTTAACCGTCTTATATGCAATCCTTTATGCACTTTTTTGTATCTTAATTAATGCTGGGAGCAAGCACGGACACGCACATACATTTATAACTGTGACCCACTTAGGAATATCATAATGAAGGTGTTCACATAAGGTTGAAGGATTGGGTTGAATATAAAATATATGATCATAGTGCGAACTAACCTTAGCAGCTAAGTTGGCTTTTAATTCTTCAACACCTTGATGAAGATGGTTTTCCTTTGGATTAAGCGAGAAATAAGTAATTTCTGAAGCAAAAACTGATGGTATCTTCCTTTGATTGGATACAGGGCGCCATTGCAAGTTACTGCAGCCAATAATGGAGCCTTCTGTCAATAGATCTTCACATCCAAAAACCTGATAACAAAATCATAACAATATAAAAATACCAACTATATTTCACTCTAGAGCGCCTCTTAGCGTAGCAATGAATAAATAGTTGTTCGTAAGTGAATAATTGACGTACTGTACCAGATGCTAGACATTACGATATACGGTATCACTACTTATGTCTATTACAATACGTAAGCTATCTAATTAACAAGGAACGTTCAAAGCTAATCAAAAGATTTGTTCAATTCTTTAGCCAATTTTAATATTTTCAGTATAGTCAACGATGAATTTTCTTGTAAAAGATTGAAATTATCACAAACTTTCAGCAATAAAAATATATTCCCACGCATAACAAGCCTCCATAAACGTTAAAGATCAATTTGTAATAATAGGCAATAACAAAAACTACTATTTTTGTTCTCTGCTACGTTGCTACTCACAGATAAGGAGGTCCAGAAAGTTATAGACAAATAACTGCCTTCGAGATCAGACAGGTACACCACCGTTATGCCTCTCGATTGTTCTGGGAGTTTGACAAGAACAACAACTCCCACAACGTCTATTTCGCCAAAGGTTGGAGTGAATCTTGAAGAGGTCACATCCTGGATGGGCGTTAGTACTCTGGCACAGTCTTCCGAAGGTTGGAGCGTCTCACTGCAAGAGTAAGTTGTCTGCCGAGTACTTGATAATTGCAACACTCTGTCTCTGAAAACGAATTAGTACATACAATGAAAATATTAGATGAATCAATGACTAGATACTACCAGACTTTATGATTATGTCCAAATAGTCAAAAGGGGGAGCAGTACCTTGGTAATACATTTTTTGAAAACTTATCTATCTCTTAACAGATTCAGTCGTGTCCGAGACCTCGGAGAGGAAACATCGCGCTCGAGATATTCGGAAGTTTGTTTCGCTAATGTGAATTATCAGTGAAAAATGAACCCACCGGACGCCGCCCGGTCGGTGACCCTTCGTGAAGTTATTGAAGAAACTGAGGCGACAGTTGCGAAAATAAAGGCTGAGTTGAACGTGTTTACCGAACAACTACAAGATTCACCGCTCGTTCATCCAATTGGTGAGTTATTTAAAACCGTTTCTACTCTAATTTCATTTCTGAGTGAGACAAACGAAGTGGTCTTGGAGGAGAAAAGAAAGGTGACTCTGCAGTCAGGGTTATTAAAGCAGCGCGATGAGCAAATCGAATGTCTCAAGGAGAAAATCGAACAACTAGGCTCACAAAAATCGCTGAAGCCACAACAGTCGACTGTGCGCTATTATTCAGACGAGAGCGAAGATGTCGACGAATCAGAAAAGGAATTCTCTGATCCCCAAAAGCGTAAAAGGAAGAAATCCAAGGGTAATATTCCAACGCAGAATAAAACAAAACAAATTTTAAAAACCAAGGACCCGAAACCCCCACCAATCTACTTGCATAAAATCACCGATAATTATAAAACGATTGAGGAAGCGGTGCATGAACATGCTCCAAATTCCAAAGTCACTGTTATGAGGGATAATCAGGTTAAGATTAACCCATCTACCTCGGATGGATTTCGGAACCTAAGTGAATTCCTTCGAAACGAAAAATGTGAATTTCACACGTACCAAGATAAACAGACTAGACCCTATTCAGTCATGATCAAGGGTATACATAAATCTCTGTCTGAAACAGAGATAGAGCGCCGATTCCAAGTAGAATACCCTGATCTCGGAAAAGTAAAGGTCACACGCAAACTAGGGTGGAAAACGAAAAACGCCCTGGACATGTGCATAGTTGCCTTTGAAAATGGGACTAACATAAAAGATATACATGCAATTACATCCTTACATGGAGCGAAAATTGCTGTGGACAGTCTTAAGTCTCCTAACCTTGTTGCACAATGCAAAAACTGTCAAGGTTTTGCACATACAAAGAATTATTGTGTCCTTGAGACAAAATGTGTCAAATGTGGTAAAAACCATGCGACAAAAGATTGCCCCAAGCCCGTTTCAATACATCCAAAATGTGTCAATTGTAACTCAAACGAACATCCCGCAAGCTACAGAGGATGCATAGTTGCGATCGAGGCCCAAAAGAAGTATAAGGAGAACACTCGAAAACAGCAAAGTGCAAAATTCACTGTCAAGACACCGTCACAAGTTCTTCGGGAAAAAAATTCAACTCCCTACTTACAAGGAGAAGGGGGAGAAAACTTAAAAACATACGCGCAAGTCCTCAAAAACGTCCAAACGCTTCAGCAAAAACCTACGTTGAATGAGAAACATGCTGACCCATTAACTGTTATTCTTGATCGTCTAAACCAAATTGATCAACGATTCACTGAATTCAATAGAAGAATCGGAGCACTGGAAAGTAAACTCCAATCCAAATCGAAGAAATAACCATGAAATATCTCAACATTATGTCATGGAATGCAAATGGGCTCATATCTAGAAAAAGTGAGCTCCAATTAGTGCTTGAGATAAATAAAATTGACATTTGTCTTGTGTCAGAAACACATTTTACTAAAGAATCTTATTGCAAAATAAGGGGCTACAAATGCTACCATGCACTTCACCCAAGCAATGCTGCTCAAGGAGGAAGTGCTGTTTTCATAAAAGAAAATCTCTCCCATCACGAATTCACTAAGATTGAAACAGAAATGTTCCAGATTAGTGCAATAGAGGTAAAAATGGAGTCATTCTCAACCATAGTAGCGAGCATCTATATACCACCAAAACACACTGTCAAAGAAGAAGATTTTGCTGATGCGTTTGAGCACCTGGGAAATCGGTTTATCATCGGAGGGGACTTCAACGCCAAAAACACATACTGGGGCTCCCGAATTACCTCTACACGAGGAAGAGAACTGTACCAGTACACATCTAATCATAACTGTGAACCACATTCAACAGGCAAACCAACATACTGGCCAACAGACAGAAAGAAACTTCCTGACCTCATTGATTTCTTCATTACCAAAAACATATCAACAAACTATCTGTTAGTACAAGAATGCTTTGACTTAAGTTCAGATCACTCGCCCATTATTCTTACGTTAAGTGACTGGATCATCCAAGCTCAACAAAATCCGACACTTACTAACAACAAAACAGACTGGATCAACTTCAGAATTGAAATAAACCAAGAAATTGATCTCAACGATTCTCTAGACACCCCAGAAGAAATAGACAGTGAACTAGCAAAACTCGTTTGTAGCATACAAACAGTAGTCAGCCGCAACACACCAATTATAAAAAAGCGACAAAAAGGCTTGAACTATCCAAGGGAAATAATGAAAGCTATTATGAGAAAACGCAAAGCAAGAAAAAAATGGCAAGAAACGCGAAGCCGAGTGCACAAAGCTGCTTGGTATAAAGCTGCAAATGAGCTGAGACAGATGGTCAAGGAGATAAATGATGCAACCATGGAGAACCTTGTTTCATCTCTAACCAACTGTAGGGATACAGACTACTCCCTTTGGAAAGCTACCAAACACTTAAAAAGACCAATTGTGCAAGCTCCGCCCCTTAATAACGAACTAACAGGTAGGTGGATAAGGAGCAATCAAGAAAAAGCAGATGTCTTTGCAAATCATCTGGCTGATATTTTCACAACAAACCCTGGAGTGCCTGATGAAGAACCTCTTGAAGTGGTCCAGCCGTCGGAACCAGATATTTCCATTCCATTTGTCACTGTCAAAGAAGTACAAAGAACAATTCAGAAGGAGATTAACCCAAAAAAAGCACCGGGATATGACTTGATCACTGGTTTAATCCTGAAATATCTTCCCCGAAAGACCATAGTCAAGTTAACAAAAATCATAAATAGTGCCATTAAATTTCGTTACGTCCCTCAGTTATGGAAAATAGCAGAAGTAATCATGATTCCCAAGCCAGGCAAACCGGCAAATGAGTTAAAGTCCTACAGGCCTATTTCACTCCTACCTGTGCTTTCAAAACTATTTGAAAAACTCCTTCATAAGAGACTACTAGTAGTTGTAGAGGAACGAAAACTTATTCCAAAGCACCAATTTGGCTTCAGAAAACAGCATTCCACCATAGACCAAGTCCACAGAATTACAAGTCTCATTGAAAAAGCATTCGAAGAGAAAAAAGTGTGCTCTGCAGCCTTTCTGGATGTGTCACAGGCATTTGATAAAGTGTGGCATGAAGGGCTTATTCACAAACTTCGCAAAATTCTACCAGCATGCTATGCAGCAATTCTGGAGTCTTATCTGACCGACCGATACTTCCGAATCAAACAAGACGACGCTTTCTCGAAACCTTTGAAGATTCATGCTGGAGTGCCACAAGGCAGTGTACTAGGCCCACTACTGTACCTGCTTTACACTCGAGATCTACCAGAAACTGAGGAAAATATAACTGCGACGTTTGCAGATGACACCGCAATTTTGGCGACAGGAGAAACCAACATCGAATCAGTTACAAAATTAAACCACTCCATCCTCCGCATCCATGAATGGACAAAAAGATGGAGAATTAGATTGAATGAAGCGAAGTCTGTACATGTTGATTTCACAAATAAAAGGATCAACTACGTGCCAGCCTTCCTTGACAACAAGGCGATTCCTTATGCCAATGAAGCTAAATATCTTGGGATGACACTCGATGCCAAACTGAGGTGGAAATCACATGTTAAAAAGAAAAAGTCTGAACTAGTTATCAAATTCAGGAAAATGTACTGGCTTATGGGAAGACACTCAAAACTGTCTATCCACAATAAGCTCATATTGTACAACCAAGTCCTCAAACCTGTCTGGACATATGGTGCGCAACTGTGGGGGTGCACTGCACAAAGTAACCGCAACATTATTCAGCGCTTTCAGAATAATGTTTTGCGTACCTGCGTTGATGCATACAGATACTTCAGAAACGACAGATTACACTATGAGTTGAAAGTTGAATCTGTCAATGAGGTTATCCGCAAACAAGCCGTCAATCATCTTTTGAGGCTTAGAGATCATGTTAACGAGGATGTCGTTCAGCTCCTTGACACCGAAGATCTACTTAGAAGACTTAAAAGAACTAAACCGCATGAACTAAGTGAAATAAAATGAACGTCAAGACTAGTGAATCAATAATCAGAACAATAAGTCTAAAGTGAAGTATATTAGATCTTAAGAAAATGTATATATAAAGTAACCACATGAATATTGCTTATAAGTTGTTATTACTTGGCGCAATAAAACTTGTCAAAAAAAAAAAAAAAAAAAAAAAAAAACAGATCTCTTAACAGAAATTTGTGGTTAGTGTTCTTCAATCATTAGATCAGCATGCATGAAAAAAAAATAAAGTCCAGACATGCAGCATGACCCCATGAGCGAATTTTTGAAGATGTTTCATGCAAATGTTTCATGCAAATATTACCGATTTTTACAACTAGCGAACGGCATTATTTCGATTTTTGACTGATTTTTCAACTTAGAAATTTTTGAAAACTTGATACATATTCTTATAGGAAATTTTACGCTGATTCCGAATATACCACATGTTAGTATGCTGAAAAAATTATTTCGCACAACAAATCGCAAAAAACAGGCTATTTTGAAATTTTTGACTACATTTTTGAAAATTTCAACCCGAAGATGTAATCCGATCATGCTGGCCAACGAACTTGAACTTTCGTTTTGTATCCTTAACATTTTAAAATTTGTTTGAAGTTTCTAGCACAATTCTACAGACAGTTATCGTCTGGAATGACACATACATACATATATACATACATACATACATAAAAAAATGCGTTAAACTTCAGAATATGATTCAGAATAGCCTGAAACGGATTTCTGCATACATTTTTTTTTTCAAAAATTCACATTCTACAAATTTTGAGGCGAGAGCAATAGCTTAATTTTCTTCAAAAATTCGCTAAAACGAGGATGGATCGGGGAAATTCGATTGGGCCTAAAATTATTTTTGGTAGCATACCATGTTATTTGGAATTTAAAAAATTAAATAAATATGTTAGTTACATAATTTTATTGAGAAATAATAGGTGTATGGTAAAGAATAGTATCTGAATACTAAAAAAAAGCTGATGTGGGGCATTTCATGAAGAAATTTCTGGAGGGGAAAAAATTATAGGATTTTACTATTTTCACGATTTTGATCTACTTGATCATATTATATGCCATTTAAACACACCTAGGGTTTCTAGGAGAGTTTTAACGTCCTTAAAGTTTGGGGGAAAAAACGCTAAAATGGACCGTCAATAAATTTCAGAGGTCGTGGATTAGTGGTCGACCCCAACCTTGATTCAACCTGGGATGAACACCTTGATATCACAGGTTTCGGCCGCATATAATCATTTCTTCAAGCTCCTTAATCGGTTATTCAATACGTCAGAAGTAATGCTTAAATTTCGTTAAATTCAAACCTTCACATTTAAGGAAAATATTAAATTAAATACAACTCGCAAGGGGCTTCGCCCCCCTGGACCCCTCGGTTGCTTTCCGCTTTGAGCCTTCGGCTAAAATGCTAAAACGTGGAACATGCTTTCTTCCCGCTAATTCGGAAATGTAAATAAATTTAAATCTACTACATAAATGTTTTACAAATCGAAATTAGAACAGAGTACCTAGGTAGGTAATTTTCTGTTATGGTGCGCGTTTACAATTACTTTAACCAAGATTAACTTCTCAACCAAGTGACAACAAAACAAGCGGCATCATTTACTATATCCATTTATAACATAAATAAATATAAAACTACTACATGAATATAAGAACAAGTACGAAAGAAATGCGTGATGAATCGAGAGCTTTCCAACGAGTGGAGATCGATTTTTGACCATTTCCCCAGCAACGGCTTGGTTGTACGTGAAAATCAAAATAAATAATTTCTTGACACATCCGCGTAACGTTTTTTGCTAGTTAGTACAAGGCTAAAGCATGTTCCATGCTAAAATTCGTGCTAGTTCATTGTTGCATCAACAAAATGGGCTTTATTTCTATTTAAACGAAATGAAGAAGGAATAAGAATTTCGGGGGGACATCCAACGATTGAACAGAGAAATTAGTGTTGAGAGCTGACGCAGCTGATTGGGGTGGTACGGCAAGTTAAAATCCTATCCTACTTGACTCAGAGGCTCCGTATTTTTCAGCTACCTAAGATCAATAGCGTAGAAATGGGATTTTTTTAATCACGAAATCAGGTCACGCTGGTGATTATAAATGACGATTTTCGGAACCACTTTATTTTGATTGACTTGCTGATCATTTTGCGACCCACCCGTCAAATTCGGTCCAGTCGTTCTAGATTTAAAGCGCTTTTACGAGGATACACATACATACATAAATGGACAAAGTGAATAGCGCTTTTTTTATCAATAAGAAAATGCGCTAAAAACAAAAACGCACAACACGCACAGACAAATCCATACATAGGTACCTACATCCATTCATACATTCTATGCATGAGAATATAGATCATTGATACAATGCAAATAATCTTAAAAAATTCCATAAAGGATCTCATGGTTTTGGGAAGGGGGAGGGGGAAGTAAATTAAGATGGACTAATCGGAAATGTCAAAATCGGTCAAGTAGACCCTGAGAAAATGATGCTTGATGGATGTTACGTTTGCGCATGAGCGAAAGCTGCCAGTGGAGTGGTTAGGGAGCGGTGAAGATCATTGAGGAATATCTACAGCCTAAACCCGTACAAATCCTAAAAGTTTCATCAAAATAGGATGAAAACTGTACAAGTAATGCTTGTTACAAGGATTTGAGGTTCACCCAGCAGCTACCAATGATACAATCGTGAAGAAACTAATATGGGGTACACACATGATCAAATTATCATTTCCCAACTACCCTCCGAACTAGAGAAATATCGGACGAATAGATCACGAGAAAATTACGGTTGATGATTTTTACATTGCACGTGCGCAATGATCACGATTAATTTTTGACTGCTGAAATTTATAGAGGACCGCCCTCAACCAAGCTCTCCTATACCTAGAAAAATTCATCAAAATTGACTTAAAACTGTAGAGGTAATGCTTGTTATATTTTTGTTGACGAAACTTGGAAACTATATATTTGTTCATTCCCAAAAAGTGAAAACTATTGTTCCGCAACCTAAAGGTAGACTAGGACACAAAAATGCATCTTATAGGCAAACCTGGTTCCAGATGCTACCAAGTTGAAAAACTCATAAGCCTTCCCTTCACGAAACACATCGATATCGTCTTCACTTGGCCTCCATATAGTCAACAAAGCGGATTTGTCGGTGAATAAATCCATCAGCCGGACCTAGAAAGAGCGAAACATCTCAGTCAATCAGTTAGCTTCTTTTTCTTCATTTTCTTTTGATAATGTAGGCACCATTCAGGTCTTGAAAAAGGGGTAAAACCTTTCAACACTCAGTTGCAAGCCAGGAAAATTTTGAAATAATTAATTTTGAAGTGGAAGCACTTAAATTTGCTAGAATAGCGATCATTACTTTTAGAAGCTTGGTGACTTTGGAGGCTGGTTCAGATTCTGATAACTTATTTTGTAACACTTTTTCAACGTCGTTTTTCATTTTAAGCATCATATTATCTTTGTACTGCATTACTAGATTCAGTTGCTCAGCCGAAAGTTGACTCTGTAATATACATTTTTAAAATTACCAAACAATAGAAAGAGTGAAAATAAGAATATAAGCATTTCAATATCGTGTTATGATATGTTGCACTGTAGCATTACGATAACATACTTGAATGGACTCCGTGTCAGATCCATCCATGATATTGAACAGCATTTCCGGGTCGGTAAGATTTTGGATTTCTTTTGAGGTGAACTTCAGTGAACTCTTCCTAGACTTTCGATGTTTGGACTCAACCTGCGTTCAAAACATTGATATTTCTTATAAAATCGAATTTCTCACAACGTGAAGCTTATTTCACTTCTTGAACAATTTAAAAAATATACACATAAATAAGGATTCAGGTGGAATGTGTAACATGTAGTATTATTCTGACATGTTGTTGTTTGGTAACCTGGAACCCCGTTTAGAATTCCCCCATTTCATTCAGTTTGGTTCCATTGAATAAAGCCTACTTTTCTGGCGAACATTCTAAACGTTTTATACTATATAACACATGATCATTGTAATGATGTGGTCCCTGCTAAATTGAGAATTAAGCATAACATGAGGAAGTCACTTCGAATGAAAAGGGTTGAGGGGAGGGGGTGTTCAATGAGGAACGAGACAGAGGTCATTGAGATTTCCTCAGAGATATCCCTACTTCAGGCATACGAGGTTAGAGTGAGATGACAGCAGGATCCATAATCAAACCAAAAATAATAACATTAACGACATAACCAAAATAATAACAGCCCGAGCTCCATGTTCCAAGTAGAGTGAACGACCAAGTCATAACATTAGTATCATAGGACCAATATGAAGGGCTCCAATATTGAGGGACATGTCCACAGTAAACTTACGTTGGCCGAACCCAACACCAAACTTACTGACAAACGACTCAGAAGAAACCGTAGGAAACTAAAACCGTTGGTTGGCCTCATAACTGGCATAACTGCCTTAACTTTGCACCCCTACGATTTAACCTACACCGCATAAGACCATGTGAGGTGAAAGTAACCTTCGAGTGCCCGCCAATCGCAGATTTGAACTCTTTGGGGCACACAAACCTCAATGAAATCTATTCGATGCAAACACCAGAGCCCTCATCAGAGGGCTGAATCTCTATGATTAGACGCGAAACTCTTAGAAAAGTACAACAAGCCAACCGTGCTAGAGGCCCGAAATAATCTCTCCCTGAGAGTTTCTTATTACATCTTCATGACTTCACAAACCTTTTCTACTCTGAATAACCACAGATAGATTCTGTGTTAGCAAACATAAACTACCCTATGACAAAGAAATAAAATTAAGGAAAATAACTTTTTGACTGCCCACTTTTTGTCGGAATTTAGAAAATACCTCCTGTAGTGGATTTATATATGTTCCTGTGATATTTCCGAAAGGAATGTGAGCGAAATCGCCAAGGTCAGCTTGCTTGGCGGGAGGAACTTGAGGATAGTTCGTGTATTGGCCGCGTGGAGCACTGGGCTCGCTTAGTGCGTGCTGGGTCCGATCTGTTTGGTGCTGAGCCGTTGTGTAATATTCCGGCCTAAGATTTATATCTGTAGGGGGAATATACCGGGCTTGGTTGAGGTACTGAAAAGTATCCTGTGTTTTGAGCAAGTTGGGAGTGAGTTTGACACTCGGATCGGCCGGGTAGCCTTGCGTAGAATATCGTGGATATTCAGATATCTTTGTCGAATCACGATGATTGACTTCAGAGCGAGTCTGGCAGGGATCCTCGAACTTTTGTGTGTGTGAGGCTTGACCTAACGTTTCCTTCACGGATATGTTAGGTAGTAAGGCGATCTCTTCGCGAGAATCGAGCCTTTGTCTGTCGCTAGGACCAGCGGACGAGTCGAGTATCGGGTAGGGAGCGCTTCGTGGGCTAGAGCTCCCGACCGCGCCGTGCTCTGCTTCCTCTTGCATGAGGAAGTAGGACGGGCGGCGCTCCATCAATGTACCCGAGTTGATTAACTCGTTTTTTTAATACCTCTCCGTATAGGATGCAGGATTTGGAAGGTGGACTCGCTTGACAGAGCTTCTTTCCTTTGCTCGGATGTCAGGGTCCTACCTTGTAGCCTTGAAAAAGGCTTCCTTGGACGATAAATTAGAGCGGATGAGCTGAGTAATTTATCGGCGTGCCCCAGCGGTCGGTGACGAGCTTAGTGCTACGAAACCCGGGCGACACGTCTCGAACGTCCCAGCGGGCGTACTATCTAATGAGGATATCAATAGATGTACCGGGTGGCGTTCTGACCGAAGAACTACGTTGGGCAATGAGCAGGATAAAGGATCACTGGACTCGTAGATGCCAAAGCGAGATCTGTGAGGAGAGAAGATATGCCTTGTGAGCAATAAAATGCCGTTCTGAGAAGAACTCGTGAGCAGAAGGGTCGTCAGCGTAGAGCGTGTAGAAACTTCGTACTGGTAGAGTGTAGTCGTCGAGAGCGGTGAGTGGAATGAATTTTGGAGGGCTCCGTGCGGGGTAATTATAGGGAGGTGGCCGCCTCCTGCCGCCCCCTGATTGGTCCGCTTAATTTCATTAGTTCACCATGTGTTTCCTTATTGGCTCGCACATTGTTTTCTCAGAATCTGTGAATATGATAGCTGAGTTGGTTTTTTGGGGGTGGCTTCCCCGCGTCCGTCTCTGAGACGGGATCCCCGGGGGTGGCTTCTCTGCGTCCGTCGCTGAGACAGGGTCCCCGGGGTGGCTTCTCTGCGTCCGTCGTTTAGACGGGGTCCTCGGGTGGCTTCTCTGCGTCCGTTGTTTAGACGGGATCCCCGGGGGTGGCTTCTCTGCGTCCGTCGCTGAGACGGGGTCCCCGGGGTGGCTTCTGAACCAGAGGTGGTTGCTTGCCGCCTCCTGGTTGGTTCGTCTATTGTCTCTCGCGCAATCAGAGTTTCTGATTGGCGTGTAGGCTTGCTAGAACCGTCCTTGTTAGTTCTAGAGGACATTTGATTGTCTGTTTGAGTTTTCTCATTCAAGGCGACTTGGTTCGAGATACTTGACGCGTCTCTCTCGCCCAGTAAGTGTTTAGGGAGGTCGCCTTGTATGTTATTTGATAATATTTCACTTTTGGGAGAGAATATCGCATTTTCTCTCTGGTGAAATATTTTGTTTGACGGAGTTATAACTCGACGTCTTATAAACATTTGTGTGCCATGTCTACCTCTTTTTGGTAGCCCTGAAAAGGGCTGTTGAAAAGAGGGGGTGGTTTTCACCACAGGCGCCCCCCCAAGACGTCGTGTTATCAACGACGACGCCGGTTGGGGAGAACTGGGAGGTCCATACGGAATTCTCCGTATGAAACCCTCACCAGTTGGGGCGGAGGCGGAGGTGCAGGCCTCTCGTCCCGCGCCTGGTGTGAGCCCCGGCCCGAGCTCTGCCGACGGGTACCAAACCCGCGAGGGTTTGGCCCGCGGCCGCGGCTGGGTTGTTGCGGAGGCGCTGGTTCCGGTGACGTCCACCTCGCTGCGCTCATCTCGTCCCAACGAGGCACGGGGACGTCGCCCGAGCTGATCCACTTGCGTGGTGCCGTGGGCAGCTGGTGAGCGGGTGGAGCCCTGGGCAGCTGCTGAGCGGGTGGAGCCGGCTTTGCGAACGCGGCCGGCGTTCTCCAAACCACCTCTCTTGGAGCGCTGGCGTCCGCCGGTCCCTTCTTCTCGGGTGAAGGCGGGAGCGGGCCGATGGGCGTAGGAATTTCCTCCGCAAGGAGGAAATTCTCCACTTCTTCCGTCAACATGTCTTCTTGCGTGGTGGATGCTGCCATTGTCAAGATTGGTATGAGCTCCGGGCTTGGGGCGCTCCGTATTTATATCTCCCACTGCTCCTACCCGAGAAAAGTGGGCGTGGCCTGCTTCGAGCGCAGTCACCCACCTCTCGTCGAATTTGGTAGAGGGGACGCGCCCTCTGGCGGATTTTCGGGGAGTCTCCTCCTTATTTTCTGCCTGATTTGTGCTTAGTGAAACCGCTTCGTCTGTGTTTAGAGTGTAAGCTGGTTTGATTTGCTGTTTGGGAACCTTTTTTGTGTGTTCGCCAATTTGCACTGTAACCGAAAACTTATCTCTTTTAACAACTTTGAATGGTCCTGTGTAAGGACATTGCAAAGAGGAGAGCTGTGTGGGCACTCTTATATAGACATGTGTACATGTATCTAATTTTTTGGGCATGTTGACGGCATATTTCGTATTATTATGCCTGATATGCGTAGATCGGAAAAAGAGAGGCTCGGAAATGTTCGTAGAAGTTACGAATATGTCGCCTGGGAGCGGCACGTCAATTCCATAAACTTTTTGGAAGGGTGTAGTTTCCGTTGCTGGGTCTACTGCCGTACGCATGGCGAGTAGTACTTTCGGAAGGGCGTCGAGCCAATGTTCGTCCTGTGCTTTGAGAGCCTCTTTCAAGGATCTATTTCTGCGTTCCACCATTCCGTTTGTTGACGGTTTGTATGGTAACGTGTGAGTATGTTTTACTCCAAGACGTTCCATAATGGAATGAAATAGGTCTGATTCGAATTGTGTGCCCTGGTCACTTGTGATGTATTTAGGTACGCCTTTTGAGGCTACCCAAATATTTATAAAGGCGTTTGTGATAGTGGATGTTTCGATGTTGTTAAGAGGGACTGCCTATAGCCAACCCGTTGCTCTATCGACCATCATTAGGATGTAAAGCTTCCCTCCTTTAGCTAAAGGTAAGGGTCCGGTAATGTCAACGTGTACATGGGAGAATTTGGTAGCCGTTTCAAATTCGGAGTAAGGGAGCTTCACGGAGCGAGTGATTTTTGCTCGTTGGCAAGTCTCGCATGCCCGGACCCAGTTGGAGACATCCGCACGAAGGCCGTGCCAAAAATATCTCTGTTTTACCTTATACACTGTAGAGTGTATGCCCGGGTGTCCCAAATTGTGAATTTGGCTGATTATTTCGTGCCGTATTTCGTTCGGAATATAAGGTCTTGGGTGTCCTAAGTCCAGGTTACACCAAATCTCTCCTTGAGGGAATTCAACTCGTGTGAGTTTTAGTTTGTCCTCTGCGTTAGGAGGAGAATGAATCTGTGCATTTGAGATGTGCAGTAAAAGGTTGCACTCTATTGCGGCCGTAATTTGTGAAATTTCGGCTACGGAAGGACCTTCGTCAGTTTGGGTTGAAATTGACTTTGTTTGAATTTCAACTGGGTCGAAAGGTCTGGAGAGTGCGTCGGCTACGACGTTGTCTTCTCCGGGTATGTGTTGTATGTCACTTGTCATTTGGGAGATGTATGTTAGCCATCTCAATCGCATTTTAGAAAAATGTGCGTTTTTCTTTAGCATTGTGCCTAGCAGAGGCTTGTGATCTGAGCAAATATGAAAAGAGCGGCCGTCCAAGTCATTGTGCCAATGAATGCAAGCTTGATAAGCGGCGAACATCTCTTTGTCGAATGAGGCTTTATTCTTCCATTGTTCCGGAATTTCTTTACTGAAAAATCCCAATGGTTGGTAAGATTTCGAGCCGTGTTTGTCTGTAATTTCCTGCTCCAGTGCTGCTCCGATGTGTGTATCGGATGCATCGCAAACTATTCTCCACTCCGCTGTAGGGTGGGGATGAGCAATATTGTGCAATGTAGCTTTTATCATTGCGTGTTTTAAGCTGTTGAAAGCTTTTTCTCTCTCTGATGTCCATTTGATAGGGGTTTTGTCATTTTTTTTTTGTTTGACTGAATGGAGTCATACAGAGGTTGCGCTGTGTGAGCGAATTTACTTGAGCAAGCTCGGTAGAAACCACACATACCTAGGAATCTGCGTAGGCTTCGTACGTCTATCGGCCAAGGGAATTGCTCTATGGCCTCTATTTTATCTCGTTTAGGAATTATCCCTTCTTTTGAGATAGTGAAACCTAGGAAATCGACGGTAGGTTTTGAAAAAATGCATTTGTCAAAACCTACTCGAAGTCCGTGTTCTCCTAGTTTGTCGAAAATTTGTTTGAGGTGGTTCATGTGTTCTTTGTAATTTTTAGAAGCCACCAATATGTCGTCTAGGTAGACAAATGCGAAATCGAATTTCCGCATGATGCTGTCCATGTACCTTTGCCATGTTTGAGCCGCTCCGGCCAAACCCATGCTCATTTTTTTAAACTCATAGAGACCGAAAGGGGTAATAATTGCTGTTTTATGAGCGTCATCTGGGTGCATCGGGATATGGTAATATGCCGATTTTAAATCTATTGTCGAATAGATTTGTGTATTATGTAAATTCGCTTGGAAAGAGCGAATGTGAGGCGGCGGGTAGGCGTCTTTCTTAGTTTTTGCATTGAGGAATCGGTAATCGCCCGTGATTCTCCATGTTCCATCTTTTTTGGGCACGCAATGTAGCGGAGAAGCCCATTCGGAGTCGGAGGGAGCGATGATGCCCTCTGTGAGCATTTTGTCGAAAGTATTTTTAACCTGAGCCCGTTTTTCGCCTGCCATGGGCCTTTCACGGAAGTGTACTGGTGTTCCTTCCGTGGTTATACGGTGGTAAACACCGTTGTTTTTCCACTTTCCTTGAAGTTTGTTCATTTTATCATTGTATTTTTCAATGATAGAGCGTATGTTTTCGTCCTCTGTGAGCTGTGTGTCCTCTGGTTTAGGACTGTTGTCACGATGAGGAATAGCAGCTGCTATTTGTTCGTCAGTAAATGTACTGCTCATGACTGCAGCGATTTTTTGATCGGCATAGCTCGTTACTTTATCTTTGTAGATATATTTGTGTTTGACCCGTATTCCGATATCCCAAGACTCGAGGAATGGTATACCGAGGATCGCTAGATCAACTTTAGTGATCATGAAATCGGTGGTCATGTCTCCGAGGCCGATGTTAATTGTCGTGTCAGCACGCCCTAGTGTGTCTATAGGGGCGCCGTTAGCTGCTGTGAGCTTGACATTGGACTTAAGAATTTTTAAGCCCAATTTTTTGGTGACATTGTGGGGCAGAATGTTCACTTCTGCTCCCGTGTCAATGAGAAATTCAGTGCCATTTAGTTTGCACTTGAAAAACAGCCTTTTATACTCTTTAGTCTGCCGGTGTATAGGCTCAGATACACTGGCAGTTATTCGTTTTCCGAACTCTCTGCGTCTGAGGTTGGAACGGTACTTTCTTGTACCGGTTTGTGAGTTTTTTCGCTTGAAACCAAGTTTTTAGGCTGGCTGATAGGCGCTGCCTTTTTGGTAGATTTGGAGGCGGTATTTGCCTTCCAAGTGCAGTACTCTGGGTCTGCACACTTGCGAGTTTCGTTACCGAAACGGGCGTGGTTCCGGCAGAAGTAGGCCGTTGGTTTGTGAGGCTTACTCTCTGCTTGCTGAGGTTTGGACTCAGCTTTTTGTGAGAGGGCCTTTTTGAAACCAGTCTTGGTAGGTTTTGAAGTAGATTCTACTCCTCTTATGTTGAGAGGAGGATTTTCTGTTTTGTACGCGTGTAGCGTATCAGCTAGGTCGAGCCGGGCTCTCGTGGTAAGCTGTGCTGCGACCATGCCCCGGGTTTCGATGGGCAGAGTTTCGATCCACTTTTGAGTGATCAGAGCCTCTGAGAAGTACCCAACAGCCTTAGAGTACATTTCATGGTACTTGGTGCTGGGTTTTTTGGCGAGAGATGCGGGGTCCTCGAGCGCGAGGAGCCTGTCCTGCAAGGACAGCCCGTATTCTCGTTGTAGGCGCTGTTTGGCCTCTTCGTAAGGTGCGTGGGGTGCCGTGAGGTAAGCTGAGTCAATAGCTTCCCGCATTTCTTCAGGTACCCACTTGTAGATAGCTGAGAAACATTCGTTCTGCGTTCTCAGGTTTTTTCGCACGCAGTATTGATCGAACTCGGCGAGTGCACGATCGATATTCTTCTTTTGGAAGATGGGTTTTTGGTAATCTCCCATTTCCTCTAAAAGTGCTCGAAAGCCACTTTGTGTAGAGGGTTGTTGTGTGAGATGTGGGGCGTATAAGCCCGGCGGGGGTCGCACGCCCGCAGTGGTTCCCTGAAATCCACTAGCTTCATAAGAGGGAACGAAATGCTCCGTGTTAAGCCTGTTCAAAGGCGGGGTCACCATTTGTAGTGGATTTATATATGTCTGACTTGGTGTAGGTAGACCAAGTGGGACATTTATGTTCTGATTATGCGGGTTAGTTCCCGTGATATTTCCGAAAGGAATGTGAGCGAAATCGCCAAGGTCAGCTTGCTTGGCGGGAGGAACTTGAGGATAGTTCGTGTATTGGCCGCGTGGAGCACTGGGCTCGCTTAGTGCGTGCTGGGTCCGATCTGTTTGGTGCTGAGCCGTTGTGTAATATTCCGGCCTAAGATTTATATCTGTAGGGGGAATATACCGGGCTTGGTTGAGGTACTGAAAAGTATCCTGTGTTTTGAGCAAGTTGGGAGTGAGTTTGACACTCGGATCGGCCGGGTAGCCTTGCGTAGAATATCGTGGATATTCAGATATCTTTGTCGAATCACGATGATTGACTTCAGAGCGAGTCTGGCAGGGATCCTCGAACTTTTGTGTGTGTGAGGCTTGACCTAACGTTTCCTTCACGGATATGTTAGGTAGGAAGGCGATCTCTTCGCGAGAATCGGGCCTTTGTCTGTCGCTAGGACCAGCGGACGAGTCGAGTATCGGGTAGGGAGCGCTTCGTGGGCTAGAGCTCCCGACCGCGCCGTGCTCTGCTTCCTCTTGCATGAGGAAGTAGGACGGGCGGCGCTCCATCGATGTACCCGAGTTGATTAACTCGTTTTTAATACCTCTCCGTATAGGATGCAGGATTTGGAAGGTGGACTCGCTTGACAGAGCTTCTTTCCTTTGCTCGGATGTCAGGGTCCTACCTTGTAGCCTTGAAAAAGGCTTCCTTGGACGATAAATTAGAGCGGATGAGCTGAGTAATTTATCGGCGTGCCCCAGCGGTCGGTGACGAGCTTAGTGCTACGAAACCCGGGCAACACGTCTCGAACGTCCCAGCGGGCGTACGATCTAATGAGGATATCAATAGATGTACCGGGTGGCGTTCTGACAGAAGAACTACGTTGGGCAATGAGCAGGATAAAGGATCACTGGACTCGTAGATGCCAAAGCGAGATCTGTGAGGAGAGAAGATATGCCTTGTGAGCAATAAAATGCCGTTCTGAGAAGAACTCGTGAGCAGAAGGGTCGTCAGCGTAGAGCGTGTAGAAACTTCGTACTGGTAGAGTGTAGTCGTCGAGAGCGGTGAGTGGAATGAATTTTGGAGGGCTCCGTGCGGGGTAATTATAGGGAGGTGGCCGCCTCCTGCCGCCCCCTGATTGGTCCGCTTAATTTCATTAGTCCACCATGTGTTTCCTTATTGGCTCGCACATTGTTTTCTCAGAATCTGTGAATATGATAGCTGAGTTGGTTTTTTGGGGGTGGCTTCCCCGCGTCCGTCTCTGAGACGGGATCCCCGGGGGTGGCTTCTCTGCGTCCGTCGCTGAGACAGGGTCCCCGGGGTGGCTTCTCTGCGTCCGTCGTTTAGACGGGGTCCTCGGGTGGCTTCTCTGCGTCCGTTGTTTAGACGGGATCCCCGGGGGTGGCTTCTCTGCGTCCGTCGCTGAGACGGGGTCCCCGGGGTGGCTTCTGAACCAGAGGTGGTTGCTTGCCGCCTCCTGGTTGGTTCGTCTATTGTCTCTCGCGCAATCAGAGTTTCTGATTGGCGTGTAGGCTTGCTAGAACCGTCCTTGTTAGTTCTAGAGGACATTTGATTGTCTGTTTGAGTTTTCTCATTCAAGGCGACTTGGTTCGAGATACTTGACGCGTCTCTCTCGCCCAGTAAGTGTTTAGGGAGGTCGCCTTGTATGTTATTTGATAATATTTCACTTTTGGGAGAGAATATCGCATTTTCTCTCTGGTGAAATATTTTGTTTGACGGAGTTATAACTCGACGTCTTATAAACATTTGTGTGCCATGTCTACCTCTTTTTGGTAGCCCTGAAAAGGGCTGTTGAAAAGAGGGGGTGGTTTTCACCACACCTCCTAATTATCTAAGTAATATCCACCTCTTTCCAAACTTGCTCATAGACTTGTTCAGCTTTATCAGATTTGATTTTCTCTTGCTGCTCTCTGTATAAAGCTTGGGAGCGCTCATTCCTGAAAACTGAAAAAGAAAGTTATGAACTTTCAAGTCACACAGCATGGCATAGTGATGAACATTGTGATTAAAGTTTTGGATAGAACAACGTGATGATGTTTTGGACAGAACAATGGTTCTGAATAATTTTAATCGAAAAGATGTAAGCTCCTTCAACAAGATTCCTTGCAAAGATAGCTCAGCACAACAGTGTACATGCATGTGTAACGCCCGAAAATCAATAGATGACAGAGATTTGAACTTATGCCTTTCCCCGACAGCAGCCCAGAGAAAGACTGTCGCATTTATCCACTCGGCTACTGAGCCCAATATAATCAAGTCTAGTCGACTGCGAAAGTTTGCTGAACATAGCACATGTACAATGTTGGAAGCTGAAGATCATAATTGAAAAACTAATTATATCTACAAAATAAAATGGCGTTTAATGAATACCTATTTAAATAGTGGCTAAATGAATACCTGTTTTTCCATCTCCATCCTTACACATATAAATCACAGGGTACTTCCTAGCCACAACGGCTGTCACTTGTCCGATACGCCCACCATTGGGAAGGACTGAACAAAGCAAAGCAGGAATCGGATTATTGTTGGACGTAAAACCCATTTTGGCGAACCATTTGACACGTCTTACAGAGTTTGTACATATTTTCAACTTGACGTTTCCGGGAACCTACAAAAGAGCAAAACGATTGGATAATTACGAAAACAAGTGATATTAACTTACAGTAAATGTAAGTGATTGCTAAAGAAGTCATGAGACATGAGAACTAATTATATTTCAATTCTTTCCATGATATATTACTGGAACCTATATTTTCACTCAGTTCTCCTACTATCTTCTCTACTGCAACCCTATGTATCAGGATTTAATACAAGTTATTGAGTCTCGTCCAGAACGCTTCAAACATGACTGCAAAATATGACTGAGCCGCGGACGATGCCTTTCCTTCACCTTTCCGGTATGCAAAAACTTTATAGTACCTACATTAGAATTAGGTAGGTGTACAACAACTAGAGACATGCACATGGCCTGGATTAGGGAAATCATAATATGACCAATGTGGCAATGGATAAAGTGGTAAACAACAACAACAAGATTAGTACTCACGTTCAAGGGGTCACATCCTTGTTCACAATTGGCAAGTTCAGCACCTTGAACAATCAATTTGGTTCCGATTCCAACTACTTCTCGCTTCACAAGATCAACCATTTCTGGATCGATAATTGCCCAAATGCTGTACCAACCGTCTGTAAGTTCCAACTCCAAAAGCGACTCACCCTCATCAAGATTGTTCTGGAAATCATAAATTTTTTTAATTAGCTACCACAGGATTATATATGTATATAGCCCTCCAGTTCAGATTGGGTTTACTAGCGTCAGTTAGGTATGTTCCTTCGGATCAAGTTTACTTGGTCTGTATAACTCTATATACCTATATATAAGTTTGCAATATAACCTAAAACTGAATATATAATCAAAACTGAAGGTTTGTCTTGCAGTCAAGCACTAAGTCAGGGGCAAAGACTTATCCCTAAACGTGGGTCTTCCGAATTTATAAGGGGGGTGTCACTCAATGACTGAAACGATTTCCAGCCCAACAAAGTGTCGGGCCGAGTGGGGTTATATTAAGGGTAGAGAGAGATGTCACAAATGTGCAGATGCTTCTTCACGTGTCTGCTTAACCCAGCGTAAAAGAATCCCGTTTCAAAAAATAGTGGGAACAATATTAGCATCCGTTAGCTTTCCTTTCTGTCCCCAGTCCGGGTCCTCCTCCACCAGCTGTTGGGTCGTTTAGCCATCTGTTCAAAGTACGATTAGTGGGGATGTTGAATACAATTTTAACCTGGACGTAAAATAGCTTGGGTAGGAAAAAGGCCAGAATGATTTTTTTTTTTTTTTTTTTAAATCCTGGCAGGAGGGAACGTGACATCTCTCTCTACCCTCAATATAACCCCACTCGGCCTGACACTTTGTTGGGCTGCGTGGAAATTATATGGCAGGGTATTCGAGAGATGTCACAAATGTGCAGGCTGTTTAAAGACAGGATACGTCCAGGGTAAAATTGGGGCTGTGCAACCAGTGTTTGTAAATATTTTATCAATCATGTCCTCAGTTTATTCAGTGATGTTCAAGATACCCCTATTCCATCCCCACCCCTCCCTCAAACACCCATTATGGTTCAGATTTCAAAATTTAAAGTATTTTTTGATTCAAGTTAGAGTATTTCAAACATATTGATTCAATCAGGTCCTCAGTTTATTCAGCGATGTCCAAGATACCCCATTTCACCCCCCCCCCCCCCCCCACCTCACACTTCTAAGAAAACACCCCCTTTGGGTCAGATTTGAAAAATTTCAAGTAGCCTGTGATTTGAGTTAGTGTAATTCAAACATATTTTATCAATCAGGTCCCCAGTTTATTGAGTAATGTCCATGATACCCCATCCCTCTCCCTCCCCCAAAACACCCCTATGGGTTAGATTGGAAAACTTGAAGTAGTCTGTGATTCAAGTAAGGGAATTTAAAACATTTCTTACCAATCATCTCCGGTTTATTTAGTGATGTCCAAGATAACCCCATTTCACCCCCCTCCCCCCCGACCCTAATGGTCGGGTTTGAAAATTTGAAGTAACTTGTCTGTGGTTCAAGTTGGAGTAATCCAAACATATTCGACAATCACGTCTCCGTTTATTTACTGATGTCCATGATACACCATTTCACCCCCCTCCACTCCCACAACACCTCCAATGGGTTAGATTTGAAAATTTCAAGTAGCCTGTGACTTCAATTAGAATTCTCCAAACATTCGACGGCAGGGGAGGTTCAGTGACGTTTGAAACGCTTCAACTCCCCCATCCCCCTCCCCCTCCATTGTGGGTTAGATTTGAAAAATTTGTAATAAGTAGTCTTTGACTTGAATTAGAGTAATCCAAACATATTCCCCTCCTCCCGTAAAACACGCCCTCTGGCTCAAATTTTAAAAACTTCAAATAGCCTATAGTTTAAGTTGGACTGATACAGACATTTCCCACCACTCATATCAGTTGTTGAATGACCCCTGTAACCGTGAAAAGCGGACAAACATACAGACAGAAAAAAATTAAGAAAATGGTACCAATCGTCTAAAAATAGCATGAAACGGAAAAGAAACGCAAATTTTCCTGATTCAAATCAATATACAGACAGACATAGGTACTTACGATTTTATTAATATATATAACGAGTGATCGTCCTTTGAAAAATATCTCCAAAAGCTCCATCTCTCATGGGAACATAACGAATTGTTTGACAATATTTATGATCACCCTTCCCAAGGAAAGCGACAGGAAGCGTTCTATTAGATATACTCATCATACTGCACACACGGTACTGATGGCAGACGGAATGCAACTGAAGAAAAGCATTGGAAATTGCATGTTACTTCACAGGTCAAATGCTGAGTAATAATAGTTGAGTAATCAACATCGATAGGAAAACCCAACTCCTCGCATAGATTAAGCCAGCTGAAACATTCTTGTGAAATGGATTTCGAAAATCCGTTTCCAAAAAATATACCAACATACCAACCCAAAAGGTGCACTAAAATAACACTCAATGCATCGAGCAGGTGAGATTTTCAGTCCAATTTAGCAGGATAAGAAAATGAAGTGCCTTGTCAACCAACAAACTTTCATTTATTGTTGGGTATGTGGGGTATTTGAGGACCAACCAAAGCAATTAGGTACCTATTCTCGGAAAAATCACAGAATACAAACCTTTTTCACAGAAGCCACACAGCAAATGAATTTGTTCGGGGCAGCATCTCCCTCTAACAGTTTCCTGAAAGAGGGTCTATGTACCATATCAATTTCTCTGTCATAACGATATTTCAGCTGGAGAAGAACATTTTCCAAAGTCAAGCCACTGCAACAAAACGGAACCATCCCGAAATGAATATTCAAAGTCAACAATAATGGCGAATTAGCTATACTGTTCTTTGCAGTTGTTATTCTTGATAAAGTCACTACTAATTGTAATCTGTAAGAGCCTGAGCAATATCGGTACGTACCTTCCCCCAAAATGTTGTGGAAAAGTTCTTTCTAAACAAGCAAGTTTCCAAACAATCCATTTATAATGGTTTTTTATCCAACCATTCGGTATGAGCTTAGGGTCAATGTGGGGTGATGTTAGGAATGCTGTGGTGACTTCCATTAAGCCAGCAGTATCGTCATCAGCATAAGCTACTAGACACGAATCTGCAATAAGGTCACCCTCGAAGAAGTTCTTCGTTTTGGCTCTGTACATAATAATCGTTCCGTATTCAGTATTACAATGATTTATTATATCTTATAAATGTACCTAACACTATAGTCGGGTCAGTGTAAGAAGTTACGTGAGATGGTATCCCCACCCCATCACCAGATGGGTCGCGGGAATAGGGGAAGTAGCAGACTGATACCCCATCCCTACCCCCTCCTCCTCCAATCCACCACCCACTTCCCGCTCCTGCCATTGGCATGCATACGGTGGGGAAGTGTTAGATGAGTGTAGAGGGGGTGACGGACTGCGGTCAGCTGATTTCCTCCACCTCCTTGCCTTCGCGTAACTTCCTACGCTGACCCGACTGAAGAACGTGTCACATTTCGCTTAAATTTTACTTACCTAGCATTGGAATAACGAAATCTATAGTCTGTGGAATTCTCGGAAGTTATATCAAACACCATTTTACTCACACCCACATCAACCTGCAACACAAACGGTGCGCATGAAATTGAGAACAATACAACCATTTACTATATCAAACGAGCTAACAGGAACTTGCTTACATGATTTTCTTTCAAGATTTTGAATTCATCATCCAAATCTTTAAGCTGCCATCTACACCCTGTATTCTTCACAGTAGCGAGTATTCCAGGAGAGGGCTGAATCTTCTTGTTTTTCTTGGAACGGACTGCAAAACATTGCTGTTCCCTTATGCGCTTTCTAATAGCCAGTCTGTTTGGAGCATCTTCTGGACATTGATGTGATAAAGATGGTTTTGATTTCTTAGTAGCACTTTGGAGAAAGTTAGGTGCTGATTTTCTTTTACGACTAGCTTCCAAATCTAGAAGTCTCTCTTTTTTTTCAGGGAGGGAAGAGTTGAGAAATAATTGTTCAGATGTTGATTTCTGAACCAACCCACACTCTTCTGAAGTGGATTTCTTCAAAGCAACAGACACTTTCTTCGGAACACTGCTGATGTCGTTTTTTATTTGCCTGGATTCACACATTTTCACAATTGGTATTTCGGGATTATTTTGTTGGTTCGCCACCAAACCAATATTTTCCTTAATTGTAACTTCAGATACGCATATTTCAGCTTGGTTTTCAAGTAAAGCAGCCTGACTTGATTTTAAATCTGGAAACTCACCCCAATCTGGTGATGATGATAATTTTTCTTCTAGCGATTGCCTTGCACTAATCACTGGTGTAGCTACCACCTTGACAGCACTTTTTTCATTTGATTGCTGTTGTTTCTCTGGGGCAACAAAAGAGCAATTCAGAACTGGACTTTGCGGGTTGTCAAACATCTTCTTTTCATCTTTACCAGCCTCTAAGCAGACAGATCCACTGTTTTCCACGAAAGATCCATCAAGAAGCACTGGACTGCACAACTCGTCTTCAGTAAGTACATCCACCATTTCATTCTCCCCTACTTTACCACATGAATCTCCGACTCCTTCATCCAAAACATCTCTAGACATGTCTTTCGTTCTTTTTGGGTTTTCTTCAAAAACTTCAATAGATTTACCACTAACTGACATAAAATGAGGCACTTGGCACTCAGGAGTTTCTGATATACCACAATCAAATTTTGCAGATGATGTGTTTATAGCATCCAACTTTGTTGGGGATGTCTTCGTTTCATTCAAAATCCCACGATTATGTTTAATGTTTTCAGGTTTCCCCACGTTACATTCAGTAGAAAACTTGGATTGATGATAGGAATTGCCTTTTTGAGAGGTCCCGTCTTTCTGTCCAACGTATGACAAAATTTGTGAATCCATTTCTTCATCGATTAGATCACTCAGAAGAGACCTAACTTTATTTAAGCTTTCGACAGATGTTTCAATGGTTTTACCAGATGATGAGATAAAAAACGTAGATAAGCTTTTCTGAGGGCTGTTTGAATTGCGACCAACATTGAAACTTCCAGGAGAGCTGTTATTGTTGGAACTTCTAACATTAGTTTTACACTTTTTTGAAGTTGGAGATTCTACACGGTAAGGAGATTTGCGATCAGCTGTGTCAGATGAAATGCCTATTCCCTCATATGAAATTGATTTCCCCGATGACAACTTGCGTGGACTAGGAGTGCCCATGAATGATCCTTTCAAAAGTACTGGGCTCCTTTGTTCCGCAACTAAAGATTTGGACATAGGGCTTGTTACAGTTGAATGTCTTCCATCATCACAGGTTTTTCTCTGAGTGGTAATTCCACTTTCATTAAATACAGTTTGACTACAGTGGAGGTACATATCAAGACCGGCTTTTGAACTTACAGAATCTTCATTTTGGTCAAAGCAAGGACTTGCTAATTTACTGTCGTGAGGTACTGAACAATCCTTATAGGTAACAAAAGAACTCCCAGAGGCAGCATCCTTCCTTTTTGATGGAGTTTCAATGGTTTGAAACAGCTCATTGTCATTATCGAGTAAATCAGTATTTTCAGGAGTACACAAATCAGAACTCTCAACATTAGATTTGAAATTATTTTTTTCATTATCTCCCTGACAAGGCACATGAGCCTTAGAAGCAGAACGTTCATCAAAAGAAAACTCATCTAAAGAGTCAAGAAGATTCTTGGCTTTCTGTAGATTTTCTGAAGTAACATAAGTAGATTTACCATTACCAGATTGAAACATGGATTTCCTGAAATGTTCCACTTTGGTAGTTCTGGCTGCAATGGTGCCGAAGGACTTATTAGCTGGTAGAGATCGTGGCACATCATCTTGTATAGTTTTCTGGGAAGCGATATTCAGGCTTTTGTCAGCCACACAAACATGTTTGCCTACTGAGGACCCAGCCGTTTCACCAATTAGAGTAGTCGTGTTCTTTGAGCAGGTAGTTTCAGATAAAGGTGAGGAGTCGTCACTGCAATTATCCAAAAGACTTTTTGCTTTCTGCAGATTAACTGAAGATACTTTCATAGTTTTCCCACTGGCAGTATTAAAAAGACTCTTCCTAAACTGTTGTTGGTTAAAAGATTTTGATCTAATGACGGTAGTTTCAATATTTGATGAATGGGGTTTACACGAATTTTCTCCAGGCTTTGACCCATCATCCAAGCTTTCCAATAAATTTGATGCAACATTCAAACTCTTCTGAGATACACAAATATTTTTCCCTGTAGCAGTAATAAAATCAGTGGCAGGATTGGGATTAGATGTTTTATAATCACTTGATGCTGAATCTTGTGAATTGACATTATCAGCCAGCAAACCTATTTGTGGCATGTTATCAGATGTTTCCTGAGGATCTTTATTGCAAGCTTCAAAAATAAGTTCAGCTTTCCTAAGATTTTCAGACGAAATTCTCATGGTTTTTCCACTTGCTGAGGTAAATAAACTCTTTTTATCGTGACTCTGTTCAATTCCTCGAGGATTACTTGAACTAGAAAGATCAGTCTCAGCACGTCTTTGAAATTGAGTTGACACATTGCCACGTTTTTTGCATTCCTGAAGTTGTGAAACAGAATTCAAACTTTCCTCAATCCCAAGCCTATTTTCGTCAAAGGTTTTTGAGAATCCTGTGTTTAAAGTTGCACCAGCTGAAATTTTTTGAAATGTTTCTTTATTAGACGTGTTTTTAATGTCAGGACTGATTGAGACTATCTTATTATGGGTAAATGAAGAAACCGCAGTGCCAGTAACCTTAACAGAAGGAGTAAGAGAGTCACAAAACCTGAGTGACTCTTTGGTAGACTTGAAATGGGATTTCGAATTTTCGTTTGTGATGCGACTTTTTGGGCAGCTCAAAAAATCAGAAACCTCGAATACTGATAATGCAGCATTCGCCTCGTTTTCAAAGCTTCTTTGGGAGTAGTTAACAGATGAAGGACTTTCATCTTTTGAGCTTAGTGGTTCGCCATACTCTGTATTTTTATCACACGCATTAACCTTACCTTCTTGATTTTCTATAGCTGTTTCCACTTCCTTGATATGAACTAATCTTGCCTTTTCTTTATGCTGACTGCTAACTTCTTCATCAGCAATTTCAGCAGCATTAAAAATCGATGTAGAAGCTTGGTCAGTCTCAACGTTTTCCATATTACCATTATTTGAAACCAAACTGGGATCCAACGATTCTTTGCTTTCTAAAGGCACCTTTTTCTCATCTTTTGGTGTAGAGTTTCTGATAGAAAATTCCAGCAACTGTTGGCTACTCAACAGGGATCCGAAACTTATAACACTTTGAGAGTTGAACACCTTGTCATCAGCTGAATTGTTTGGAGGTTCCCTATTCGTTGCCTTGGATTTATCAACATGAACACCAGCTATTGAGAGCAGAACTGGCGATCGTTGAGATTCATCAATGGGTACATCGTTGTTTAACGATTTGGTGGGAGTAACAGGATCATTGATTTCAGACTTCCATTCAGAAAAGTCACGCAACAGATAGCTGTCTGTAAGTACAGGATCGGAGCAACTAGCCTTCATGTCGTCCAGTGAACTAGAAGGTTGGAATTTCTTCAAATTCCCATCACTTTTTGAAAAAGTCCCAGGTTTTTCTTTTTGTAGTACATAACTTGGACCATCCAAGGTTTTGACGGATTTCAAAATGTCACCCATTGTCACACCACTGGGTTGAGAAACATTTTCTGGTTTATTATTGCTATACAAAGGAAGTTTAGAGCGAACTTGTGCCATTTTGTTCGAGATAAACCTAGATGTTCGCGGAGTATCCATTTTCATTGGAGTAATTTTGTCGAATCTTGAAAGAATATTTCAGTTTTTAGATGACCAGTGAACATGACGGAGGTGCATCATAAGTAGTTAAGACTCTCTCGTCTTGACACAATGAGTTCCAAGATTATTCAACTGAAACAAAACAAGACGATTCGGCACCAATCAACATATTGAAAGCTTATAAATCATAATTAGTTTAGCACAGTCAACTACAAGAGATGGAACGAGCAGTAAAAGACTTGGTGAAAACCTACCTATTGATTAGGCACCTGTATGGATAAATGGCCCTATTGGTCAAACCTGCTGTGATGTGAAACCTATGACAGAGGTTCTTAATTGGTGGGTCTACTACAAATTTCAATTGACACATAGCGGGATGGAAAGCTCTTACTGGGTGTGTCTTGATGTTGCACTAAAAGAGGAGGTTCAAAGGCCACAATAGGATTATGGGAGTTAACACATGATTTTCTTTGAGGATTGCTTGCTAAATACACTTGATTCTTCCCTCATCTTAACACAAGTGGTAAGTCGCACTTCTTTCAGGCATGTCACCAGTCACGGCCCAAGTTATCCAACCAAACTGGGAACTAAACTGCGAGTCTAAGAACCTAATGCACTACCAAGATTTCCAATTGGGTGTGGTAAGTCATCCATAATTTTTGGGCTGTGCTATTTGATCAGGGATCGGAAAAGTAGTAGACACATAATAACCTCTATTTCCAGCCTGTGACCATTCTTACGTAGAGGGGAGCACATTTATATACCTTCCCAACTCTTCATAAATGGTATTGAAGTGAATGAGGTTTATTTTTGTTTTAATTTACAAATTATGTGTATTAAGTTACATTGTTGGGTCATCATTGGGTTGAAACTAAAACGAACTAAATAATCACGATTGAATTGCAGTGTGGGGCTGCAGCCTCAAATTTTGACTGGGCCAAGTTTTCCTGGAGCAGGAAGTGTGGCTGGAATTCCTAATACAAAAATTATAATATTGAATGCTGCTGGGGCACTAATGCAGGTGTCTGCAATAGTATCAATAACTCAGGTCATTTAATAATTTCTTCAAGCTGGGAGTTTCGCACACTCGACCTTGCTCAATCCAGGACTGTAAAGGTACCCACACATATGAAGGCAGACCTCACGATTTGGAGAGACAGTCCAGGCCTTGAGGATTTCCTTCACGTGTGTATTATATTATAGCTGACTTCAGGCTTTGAGGAAATCTTCAGAGGTCAGCCGCATCAAGAACTGACGTATTGGCTGTGGTCAGAGTGCTTTTGGTGTGCCAAAAAAAGATCTGCAAAAAGAAGCATTAGGTGCTAACAGTGGCCGCTGCCCAAATGGATCAAATACTCCCGTGTCAAACTTCTGAATGAGCTCAGATTTCCTCCCAAGGACTGGAACAATGGGGCATTGAACTGACAACGTCCGCCATTAGGTTGATATGGCTTTCCCCTTGTTGATACACTTTTTTTCATTCCATAACTTTTTCCCTGCACCACCATCCTCATAAATATTGGTCAAAAGTTAGAATTATATTAGGTAATACCTAATAAATAAGTTGTAATCATAAATAAATAGAAAACAAACAGAAAAAAGCAATAGGTAAATACTGCATGTGAACAACAACTCGCATCTACACACGTCAACAGACCAAATTAGTTTTCAATGGTTTATCTCACACTTTACGATGGTTATGTGCTGCGTGTTTGGATGTACTAATCCTGATAACGCGGTTTTCTCCAAGGGATGAAACCTTGAGAATACAAGGACTGCCACAATTCGCTTGGAAAATAATTTTCTATTTAAAAACACTAGTAGTGTGTGCTCCACCCTGATGATTTCATACAGGAACGTTATAATGCAAGTAAGAAAATATGTGGGAACCTAATTGTTTTTCTACTAGAAGTGACAGGCGGCAAACTATCCATGAGATTTCGTATTGTAGAGGAGTTCATTCTCGCCTCAAGACCAAATCCCCCAGACGTTCGCTTTTTCCTCAAGACAAGGAATAGGACTTTCTATCTAGGATTTCCTCATTCCGCGGTCCGAATCGGTTCAAGCGTTCAGATCTGATTGTGGAACAAACACACAAACATGTCGTGTGACTGTCATACACGATACACCAAACATGGGGTAAGGCAGTCGTGTGGGTGTCATACACCAAAGATGGGTAAGGTCAGTCGTGTGAGTGTCATACACCAAAGATGGGTAGTAGATTTTGTTAAAACAAAATTTTTCATGGGTCCATTATAACGTAACCGAAGAGTGCTGGCTTCATTATTGTTGCTGCGTAGTAACCGAATTTGTTTATCGTTTGTGGCGATGCATTTTTTTCGGTCGCAAATTTTAGAATGACCCCTAGCCCAAAAACATATCCATGTTAAAAGTTTGAGCAGACAGGGCGAGGTCGGGACGGGAGGGAGCCAATGTTGGGCCGAAGTTCTACTTCGTTACTTATCTCGTTCATTGCAGTGGCAACTGGTTTTGAAGGTTTGGCAATATATCAGACTAGCCCTAGCGTCTCGCTAGATAGGTAGGTATGTTTTTCTAAGACAAACATAGTGGATGCATAATTACCTTTTAACGAAGAGCCTTGGTGTACATAATGCAATGACAAGAGTGGATTGAGAACATCATGTTATGGTTATCAGTAACAACGTAATAGGCGAACAATTAAACATGAATAAAATACTCTAATGTACAGACGTTTTATACATAAAGATTAATCAAGATTAGGATTAACAAATCAAACTAATCACTACTTCCGTAATACTGTTATCCAAGTATAGTGTAATCATGTTATCAACAAGAATTGCATGTGTACCCTCTGTTGTCAACAAAGACATTGTAAAACTATACCGGAAAACGCGGGAACCAAAACAAAACAACGGGAATAGAAGTTGCAATTCGTTGATATCCTTATACTAGCAAAATTTAAAGAAGAAGATATCCTTATAAATCTGATAACCTCGATTGTCTCACGTTAGTGTCACTAGTAAAATCAAAATACTAAACGCGCCATCAATCGTCAACAAGTGTTTTGTTTACTGCAGTACTGTTTTCAGTGTTTAGTCTACCTCTGTTTCTCTAAAATGTGTGGTCTACCACATTTTATCTATCTACAATTTTAGTATAGGTAATATTTGACTGACTGACTGCATTGGGCTTCCGTAGAAAGAAATCGCAGGCCTAATGACTTATATTCCCCAAAAGAGCCCCTAATGATTTGGAGATTCTACGGCTGCGCTATGTCCCTAAATTTGTTGCTTAGTGCAACAAACTTCTTTCCAATCAACAATCTTCTTCCAATCTAGGTCTCTGAGTGAGGCCCTTTCGATCATATCCCCAGGGCCTCTTGCCTAGATCTCCTCTGCTCTATCACAATCATACAGAAAATGTTCAGCTGTATCCTCCCCATTTCCACATTCGCAAAGTGGAGAAGGTACCTTGGATATGATAAAAAGGATCCTCGTAAAGCTAAAATGCCCTGTAAGGATCCCAATTATTTTTCTCATTTGTGTTCTCAGGCTGTGATATAATCCACTCTGAACGACTCTTATCACAGCCAGAGATGCACATCCTAGGTTGTCTCCTATTGTCCTCTTTTCTCCATAACTCTTCTAGATCTCTGATGGCCCAGGTGTTTGCCTTGGCCTTACACGCATTCCACGTTATGGCTGGGGCCGGCTCATAGTAATTACTGGACGACCCCATCCTGGCAAGGCGATCTACCTCCTCATTTTCCCTGTGTCCCTCGTGACCTTGCTCCCAGTTCATTATCTGTAGCCTCTTTTAAAATTCTCGAGGTAGTGACCGGATTCATCATTGCTTTGATGCAAGCCTGGCTATCTGTATGTATGATAATTTGTCTGTTTCTCATTTTATTCTCTATTAAGCTGTCAGCGCACCTGATAATGGCATATAGCTCACTCTGGAAGACAGTGGTGTGTGCATCCAGAGTGAAGCACTCAGCTATACCCAATTCAGGTATGTATATGCCAGCGCCTGTTCTGGTTGTGCTCTCAGATTCAACTCCAGAGCCTTCTGTAAAGCACGAGAGTCTAGTCCTTTGTGTTCGTGGAAGTATCCTACTCCAATTTTCTTTATCACCTGTGACGTAAGTCGTGGGATCCTTCCACATGTACGTTTTACCAAGCTTTTCATGGGGCATTTTCATTTCTGGGATAAACCCTAGTGTAGCTGGTGGTATTAAGGTATGACCAGATTGTCTATTATGAGTTAGTGTGTGGTAGGTAGTTGTGTTTCCACTCACCTGCCCTCATTAGCCTGATGGTAGCATGCAGTCACACCATGGCTTGTGTATTAATGGGTGCAAGACCCAAAATTACCTGTAAACTCCTAGAAGGAGTAGTCCAGAAAGCACCCGTCACAAGCAGGCAGATAACTCTGTCAAGCCTAACCAGGATGCCTTCCCCCCTTAATCTCTGGCCACCAAACCAGCACTCCGAATAATAATCTCGGCAGTATGATGGCCCTGTTAGTCCATAGCATGACTTTTGGAGTAAGTCCCCAAGTCACAGCCCTGCGCACACAGAAGAGGCTGTTAAGAGCTTTCTTGTATTTTCCACTCAATATGTGGTTTCCAAGTTAATTTCCTGTTTAAAATAACCCCTAGGTATTTAGTTTG
The DNA here is from genome assembly GCA_030762985.1 of Adelphocoris suturalis. Lineage (NCBI taxonomy): Eukaryota > Metazoa > Arthropoda > Insecta > Hemiptera > Miridae > Adelphocoris > Adelphocoris suturalis. The sequence continues at coordinate 97,373,138 of CM061044.1, read as the reverse complement.
TTCTTTTATCGTTAAATTCTGACCCATACTACTAGTTGTCCAATGGGTGGATTTCTTCTTTTCCTTTAATAAAAAGTCCCTTATGCCCACCTTATAATGTTGAGCATTTATTTGGATTATCTTAGCCATTTATATATCTTCCTTTACATGTATGATAATATCTTTCGCCAAGATTTTTAACGGTGTAAAGGGGGGGGGGGGATACGCGCAACATAGCGGTATTATGAAAAAAAAAAAAAATCTGTATTATATTATTAAAAAAAAGGAGTCTTCTCCTCCTCACTGAAGCGGCTACCATCCAGTCTACTTAAAATAATACACTGGATACTGGGCACCTTCGAGTGTCTGAGGTAGAGCCTTACGGCCTTTTCTGGCAGCACTGGGCTCTCCACCTCCCCCTTCCCAGGATTTGGGCGTTTGGGGTGCCCGGTGCTCCAGACTTGCTTCTCCGTGGAGCACACATATAGGGATCCCCCATTCTTCTTTTCTGCCATCGAATACTCTCGATACTATCGATTCAGCCTCCCAACACATCGATTTGATTTTGAAATAAAACGACCTTCCGAGCGCCAAAACTGAAAAAGTACCAGTCAGGCAGCATGATTGTATAAACGAATTTTCTCAAATTACCTATTGTATTGTGATATGTTAAATTGTATCGGACTTTGAGTACAAAGAGATTGTTAAAACCAGCAACAAACTGAATAAAATTCGGCGATTCTAAAAATATTTTTTGCAGTTTCTATAGATTTTTCAGCAAATATTAATTAAATTTAAGTACGTTTTCAGCAGAATTTTTTGCAACCATTTTTTTATGTCCTAGATGATTGTTGGCAATTTCGTTTTGACTAAAACTCTGCTAACATTTTTAGAAAATTTATAAAACATTAAAAATTAAATTCCTCCTGACATCGTATCAAGTTAGTGGCTAACTGATTAACTTTTAGGATATTTATGTAGAATAATTTACAGAGCACTAAAGCACACTGATTAGCTGAGGAACCTCTAAGCCTCATTTTTGCTTCCTCACTACCTAAGGTAGGGAATCTTTGTGTTCTTGATTGAAGTCGAAAAAAATTTTGCCCACCAAAATTAAAATTTCCACTTGATTTTTGCGTTTCAGAGCTTGGTGATCAACTTTGGTTCCGTGTCTGTCTGTGGTAAATCCTTGTCACGCCCAAAACTATACCAAGTATCAGTCCGATTTCGATTACATTTTCAGGGATTGTGCGGGTTAGCATCTAGACGGTCCCCTTATACTTTCTTTGCCGTCACATTAATAGCAGTATGTGTGCATGCGCAAAAGCTAATTCAATATAATGTCGATTCCTTATCATCTACCTATTATTACGATTTCGTTCAAACTCGGGGAGTAGATAGATATAGTTGTCAAGCTATTAGTCAGGTCAGAGAGTCTAGGGGATTTTACTACCAAACTATACACATCATTCTGATCTACATGCCCAACTAATCTGAATTTTTACTAAGGGATTGACTACTTGATGTTATGTCTTTTTGAGATGCGAGCTTGCGAGCATCCAGACCACCAAACTATACACATCATTCTGATCTACATGCCCAACTAATCTTCATTTTTACTAAGGGATTGACTAGTACACAATCTCCTCACCAATAAATCTATTTTTTCTTCGCAAATGGATAAATCCGTAGATTTACCGGTCGGAGCGATGCCGTAGTGTTGGCAACCGTGTTGCTCTTGTGAAGCGAATGCCGATCGTTCCCGAGTGCTCACGAAAGGAGCCGACCGGCCCCAAGTGCTTCATCCCACAGACGGAAGTAAAAACGGTCTCACTACTACGATAACGTATAAGAGTTAACTGCATCTGAGATCTGACTGCATCGATGTGTTGGGAGGCTGAATCGATAGTATCGATTGTATTCGATGGCAGAAAAGAAGAGTGGGGGATCCCTATATGTGTGCTCCACGGAGAAGCAAGTGGTGCACCAGCCGGGTTTGCCACTCCCGTAATCCTATTTTGGGCAAGAGTACCACTGCGCTTTTTCAGCCTGTACTTCTCCCTCTTTCTCTGCCTCCTATCCTCAATGAAAGGAGCCTCACTATCTCCCGTGGCTACTTCCACGGGCGTGGAGGAACCTCCTGCCCTTGTGGTGGTACTCACCTCAACTTTACCAGCATCTCTCTGTGCTGCGGGTCCACTGCACTTACCGGAAAGTCTCGGCTCTCTCTCTTTTGGCTGCTCGCCTCCTTTTGAAGATGCCAAGGGTCGGACGGCCGGCACAGGGTGAGGAGGTTCAGCTCCCGTGAGGGCTTTACCTCCCGTGCCGCCGGCCGCACCACCTCGTGTCGCCCCCTTTGGCTGACGACACAGACCAGGCTGCTGACACCGCGTGAGGTTGAGGCCCCGTAAGGGCCTTAACCCCCGCGCTACCCCTGCATATATTTTCTAATACTAATATTTTTAATAGGTATATTATAATTAGTTTTTAGATCAGGATTGGTGCTGGTATGAGTGCATGAATACGAAACACTACTACGTGAAAGAAACCATGCAAATATAATTTGTTCCTCAGAACCCCCTAAGAAAAATGGAAAAATTGTATGATTCGGGAAATATCCAGCGATTTACCGATAAACTGATCCTTGCAGCTGAGAACAATGATACTCTAAATCTCGATAATCTACTTGTGAGTACAATCTTGAGATTACCTACCTGCCTACTAGTTAGATGTTCTCAAGCCTCCCACTCCTATGCATCAACTATAGCACCTGTTCTTATATTTTTTACAGCTTGTTCTGAGAGTTCTGGTGAATGGACCTCCTGGCGAACGATGTCAAAGTTTTTACAACCGGAGGATGCCTCCCGACAGATGCATAGCTGCTGGTTTGAGAGCAAAAAGTACTCAAGATGCTCTCCGGGTTGATGTAAAAACATGTGAACAATTGATCAACATGCTTCTCGGTTTACCTTACTTGACGGTCCATTTGTGCAGGGCCTTAAGTATGCTGATTAGTATTTTGAGCCCTTCGTCTTCTGTGAAGAAAGATGTTGCTGCTAGAATCCTTTCTCATGGAGGTAGGAAAACTAGGTATTTAATTATTTATTCAATTGTTTAATTTAATTATCTATTAAACTTGTGAAGTACGGAATGTAGAGGTGTGTGGATATAATTAAACAGAAATGATAATTTCAGTGAGGATTACCCATATGTCAATAGTATTGTATTTGCTGCCTCCTGGTTCATGTTCTTATCATCCTCCGCGTGCACCGTCGACGAGTGGTGCAAGAATTAAGACATTATCGCTGTCAGCCTGGTTCATGTTTAGGTCAAGATGCCAGGTGTTTTTTGTGGCCACAGAATGTGATCGAACATGAACTCGCTGCCCCTACAGAAGACTTACGAGCTTGCTCAGTACATGCGATCTAACACAAACATACATTCTTCTGCTCCTACATTCTAACGTTGTGCTTTTCTCATGAACACTGTTAGGATTTGAAGTACATATCAGGCGACCCAGGGAGCAGCCCTCAGGATATGTAAAGGAAGTTTTAGCCGACTGGGTTAGGTCTGTAGGGGGCCAATGTTCTATTTTGTTACTTACCTCGGTGCATCTCTTTCATTTCAGTAGTGGCTAGTTGGCTTTTTGAAGGCTTGGCAATGCGAGACAATTAAGTGGACATAGTTGATAGGAATATCGCAACCGTGAAGATCAAATGGGAGCCATTATTGAAATGAAACTAAGCTTGATGCGTTTACGTGTTTAGTACAGCCAAAAACACCAGCTTGCTTAGCTACATACACTTAGTTGTTCCTAAACCTAAATTCGTCTCCTTTGAGTGTGTAGATCAGTGGTCCAGATGCTCACATAGCTACATCTCTATTATGAAAAACTGCCAAAGGACCTTCACCTTCCAACACACCACATGCTGTAATATGCCTGTCATTTCCTACTTCACTTTTTCAATTTCGCAGTGACTTCGGGATTTCGTAGTACCAACAAGCATAGGTATTCTAAAATCAAATCTAATTTCCACATTGTACATAAATTAACAATAACAAGAAATAAGTAGGTACCTTCTAAACAACGGGGCTCCGAACTAATAAGATTCACCGCTAGGAGCGCTAAGAAGAGAAGGACCTAAGGAACATGGTAGTTGACATGACTTTCCCCTTGTTGATACGTTGCATCACCCCTTTTTGCTCTTCAATTTGTTCCCCGCTCATCAATCTCATCAATACTGGTCAAAAATGAGAATTATAATATTGTAAATCTTCTTCTTCTTCTTCTTTTTATGTATTAATAAAGTAAAGTGTCTGTATGTGGGTACTTCCATAACTTATGAACGGATTGACCGAGTTGCGCAATTCTTTTTTTTAATATGACCAGCCACTTCCTGCGCAAAATATAGGCCACATCAAAATTGCGCAACCCCTCAGCTGAGTGAGCGAAGCGAGCAACATTCCCTATGTACAAGTTTTTCCTACACATATGCAGCCATACCGAGTGAGCAAAGCGAGCAACATCCCCTACACACGTTAAACCTACCCTTAGGGATCTACCATTTGCGAGCAAAGCAAGCATCATCCCCTACATGTTTCAATTGTAATACACCTGAATGGGGGGGTAAGCGACCATCGCATGTACACAGCCACACATCGCAAGCGAAGCGAACAATTTATTGGGGGGTCCAGCAGGAGGCAAGGTCCTGGACGTGGAGGCAAGCAATGCGAGCCGGAGCGGCTAGTTATATTAATAAAATAAAGTGTCTGTATGTGGGTACCTCCATAACTTTTCAACAAATTGACCCATTTTCACATGACCAGCCACCTCCGGCGCAAAATATAGGCCACATCAAAATTGCGCAACTCCTGCTCAGTAAGGGGTTGTTGTGAGGGGTGGGGGTAGAAAAACTGGAAAATCCGTTTGTGGGCCCAAACGAAAGTCCACAACTAAGTGGTTTCAATTCCAGCTACCATAAATAAGAACATCCCCTACACACGTTAAACCTACCCCTAGTTATATACCGTTTGCGAGCGAAGCGAGCAACATCCCCTCCATGTTTCAATTGTAATACACCTGAATGCGGGGTAAAAGACCATCGCATGTACACAGCTACACCTTGCGCCGTGGAAGCGAGCCGGAGCGGCTAGTTATAATAATAAAGAAACACAAACACAACAAAACTGGCAAAAAAAACTTGAGCCTGTCATACTGCCCTAGGTAACAAAAAAAGAGCAAATCGGTAAGGTCCTTGTTTACGTGCTGTGCTCTTCCTCGAGCTCCTCATACTTGGAGCCCCATTGAAAACGCCAATAGGTAAGAATTGGAGTTTGTAAAAAATAATATGATTGGGTTCTCAATGGATGTCAAAGCTGCTAAGATCAATGAATAGGCTCCATTGATTTCACTAGGTCGTCCCTAAAAATAAGGAGATAGCGTTCACTGCTTTGATCGCCGCATCCCTCGCAACCCCCATGGTCCATGATTCATTAATTTTTAAATAACATGATTGCGTTCTCTTGTCTGTCTGTAACGGGCGGTTGAATCCTTTACACGATTTCGTCCGAGTAACCCCAAGTTTTCAGTGAAAATGAAATCTTAGCCAATAAATGATTTTATTTTTCAGATCTCCACAAGTTTGACTTGAAGACAGTTCGGCATTGTTTGGAACAAGATCCTTGTGGATTGGAAGTGGCCATGATAAAGTTATGTACAGAAGACGTGAGTGATACTGAATTCATCAAACGTTTTGACCACTGGGTTTACTGGTGTTCTCAGTCGCCGGAGATTTTTCAGACTGTTTCCGGGATTTTCAACGAACTTCTCAGACGATTGAAATGCAAGCATCGAGTCATCAGGGTAGTTCATATGTTTGTTAAAGAATTCCATACAACGTGTACTGTTAACGAGATCGATCCGATTTCTTTATACCCATATGACACCCAAAATCTCGTGTTCCTATTGCAAACGGAGCCTGAGGCTCTAAAAGTAGAGAGTGAAGGTTTCCGCTCAATTTTAAAGGAAATTCGAAACAAATATGACCAGCTTAGGATGTGTGATCCCTATATTGCTCTACTTCTGTCCTCTCATTTTCCACAGTGGAATGCGTTACTGGAGTGAAACCATATTAAACATCTAGTGTCTTAGCAGGAAAGAAACAAAATACATGCATTTGTGTCCATACATAAGTGAAATACAGGTTGGTTTCTAGCCGGGTATTAACTAAATAATTACCCTTTTGTCATTTCCTGCGTTCAAATCAGTCACTAATGATTATATAAATCGATTCAGGCGTAAAATATTACCACCCAAGCGATATAATTTTCGCTCACTGAATAATGATTACATTTGGGTGATGTAATTTTTGCTCTTTCCGCAGTATTGAATGAAATATTCTCACCATTTCTTGTCAGTAACAGCTTTATATTAGTGGTTCATGGAGTTCTATCGACGCAAGTCTCAGTATAAAGGATATTTTCCTCAGCCCAGTTCACCATGAACTACTATATGACGAGATTGACCGCAGCCTACTTCGAACGAATAGAAAAGTAATTTGCATTAGAATCTCATCGTTCCATTTCATCTAGTTCATACCATATTTCTTCTCTAAAATATATAAGGTGATGAAAATTGCTGATTGTGTTGTTTTTGGAAAGCCGCACTTGATAGTACAGAATGTTGAGACACTTGGATGTGTCTATCAGAAGATAGGCACATTCCATTGTGCTATGAAAATACTTTCTAGTATTTGAATGAGAGATTGAAACAAGCGAAAGTTGGTGATTCCAGCCTTTTTGAGCCAATATTTTATTTTTTATATTGGTAAATTAAGGAATTTTCATTGTTTGGTCAGAAACCCCTAGATTCGTATTAGACTATAAACGTCTGCCAAGTTGGGTATGGCACATAGCTTTCTCGTGTCCGTAACGTAATTGTTTATATCATTGAAATGTTTTAAACATTTCATTATCTACGTTATCTAGATTCTGTAGCGGGTAGATCCTGTGGTTGAGTACTAAAAAATCAACCGTGTGACTAAAATTGTTACGTTTGCGCATGCGCGAATGCTCTCAGTGCGCCAGGAGATAAGAAGTTCATTGGGGAAATTCTAAAGCCCAACTTGTTAAAAATTGTATGCCTAGTGACTATACCTAGTAAGGGATTGACTAATAATTTATTCAACCTCTCCTTACTACATTACAAGGAAGAAAAGATAAATCGTTTATTGGTTATGTACTACGTATGTGAACCCGGATTGTAGGTTTTTAGAAGAAATCCATTCGTGAAGGAAGAGACCTATCTCAAAAACACTTTTTATAGTTTTTATTATTTTTTATTCAAAATAATTTGAGTTTAAACAAGTGAAATGAACGTCACTTTTCTCCTTGTGTTTTGACAAAGTATCAAGAACAATCGTAATTATTGTTTTTAAATGTTTCAACTCCAATAAAACGGGTTTTTAATGTTGATCGTTTTGTCCCATGGTGCATATTGTTGCGGATGGCTTTAGTTCCATGTTGTTATGGAACAAGAGTATTATATTTATTGCAGATTCCTAAACCTTTCTATTGTATAAATTGCGTGGTACGATTTTACTCTTTTTTTGTTATTTTGATAATTTTATTGGGTGTGTGAATGATTCGAACTTTGTAACTGTTGTAATTAAGAAGATAGACGCAGTTATGACCCAATAAGGTTAATAAAATGTTTTAAACCGATTTGCTCTCGTTTTTCAGCCCAAATTACGGACCAAAATATCAATTGAAATGAAACTATAATTAGAAATTAAGAAATTACCTAGATAATTTAGTATGTTTTGCAAACATGTTCCATATCAAGGTATGAATTCTCAGGCAGATAGTTTTGTAATGCATTTCCCATCCTAAGGAAACATTACGCTGTAGGCCTGTAGAGTCTGTCAGGCCTGGAGGGACGACTCTTCCCCTTGACCAGATAGAGGCCAGGAAAAGGCTCCATATACGTCAGGCACGTCGGGGAGGCGAGCCGGGGCGACCTGTAACATATAACCCGACATATAACCCCCGGACCGGGGATACTCAGCGACCTGTCTGGCCAATAGACCTAGGTAGGAAGTGGCAATATTTTGTGATAGAGACACAGTAAAATTCAACCACCAATGATTTTATGAATAATGTTTATGATAAGAATAACTAGAGCAACATAAGAGAAGTTTTGATAAATATTGTGATCGTAATTCTAGAAGGTTTAGACGTAACGGCAGTAAGAGTTGAAATCCTGTAAAGGTCAGTAGGGTAACAGTTGAAAACCAAAGCAGTAACAATCGTAACGAATAAGAGTAACAATTTCCTTGCATAACAAGTCAGCTATATAGCTATACATTGAATAACGCAAGAAAGTACTTTATTTCGGAGATCGCAATAATCGTAACGATATTTTCTTTGATCTTGAACTACTATAACGTTCCTAATTCGTTCATGTCGCAAAACTTGGTGTTTGGTATATGCCTATCTCGCCTATTGATTTGATTGTTTTCATTTGTGCACTTTTGACAATCGACACATAACACGCCACGTTCGACACGAATCTTGTTTCTTTGACTCTTTCCTGATTCTCCTGGTTCAGATATCATTTTGGTAACAAGCGTAAGGAACCCTGTTCTACAGTAAACTTTATCTAAAGCTCTTCAAGCACCGTTCTATATTTTATCGTAACGAACCTTCAGTTCGAGTTTTCACTATAGTAACATTATTGCAACAACGTTCAAGTGAACGTTCAGGTTTGTTCTCTTCGCAACCCCACTATATATACCGAGGGCTCGGGCTTCCTTTGGGTGGCAGCACTACTTACTACAGGACGCTGGTGAGAATGACGCAACAACATGGTATACGCAAGGTAACATGGTATTTGGTAACATTTTGATACTGTCCTTTCAATATTATGTCCATAGTAACATAGCGACAAAGTTCTTATTAGCCATCCATTCTACCATTACTTCCCCCCAATACTCGGCTTACAACGCTATAGTTGTTTATGGCAAACTTCGTAGAGAAAACGTCAAATATGGGGTTCAGGCATGCAAAATAATGTTTTCATAGTCCCAAAAACGTTTATTTATTTGAATGAAATCAGGCATAATCAGAAAGATGATGGTGCTGCGAAAAATAAAATTAACATTATTAACCAATGAAAAACAATTGATCCATTCCCCTTTTCATCGAACTAATTATTTCACATAACGAACGGATGAATAATGCCAAGTTGAATTTTATTGTCCAATAAAACCTCATTTTTTCAGAATATAAATCATCTCTGGCAAGGGGTTGGTTACATAGATAAAACATAATTAGTTTATTTTTTTCTTCAATATATTATTGAGCCGTGACATGTCAATGCGAGTTCGATTTTTAAAAGTTAAAACCAACCATTGAAAGACAATGAGAGGGAGAAGGTTCAGAGGCCATTCAAAACGAAGGTTTTCAAATCACAAAAGACTGATCGAATAAGAATTAATATCACATCATTAGTTCAACTACTACAACATGTAAACTTTCTTTTTAACGTATTGGTTATTAATTTATTTAAGTACTACAAATATAGATTTTTTTAAAACCGAAAAACTTGTGAGAAATGGCCTCTTTGACAAAATAAAAACTCATTATCAAGACAAAGGGTATGTAATATAACTTTTTTAAATATTTTTCATTTACTCCTAACACACACTATGTTCAAAAAAACATAAACCAATTTTTTTTAGAAATTTGTGTGTAGTTTAATAGTTTTGTTATATTCCTTAATAATTGTATTCACTAAAGCCAATCTCACAATATGGAGTATAGCTTTCCGCCTTTAGGAAATATAATGGCAGTGTAATTGCTAACATTACCTTCTCAATACTCCAACGATTTTTTTTCCCGAAGCACAGTAATAAAAACTATCAAAAAACTGTTAATGCATTTTATGAGAGTAAACTTCTGTACTATTTTATTCTCATCCCAATATCAAGTTGATCAAAAAGGATTCTGTCGTTTAAAAAACCATGCTTTTATCCATCGAATGTATGACGGTGTACTTTGAAAAATCGGATAGAACTAGCTTTTTTTAAGGGAAGAAAAAGTTGAAATCTGTATTAAATTTGAGGGAAAAGGTCGCAGACGAGGCTGATCTAGCACGAGCAATGGTTCTGGCTTTTTATTGAATTTTTTAAATTGGACTGGATTGGCAATAAAACAAAATTAGCTGAACGAGTATCCGAATTACTGAGGATATAAGTGTTGTAGGAAAACCCTACCAAACTTTACAGATCCCACCAGCATATTTTGCACCCTACAAGGATAATTTGTCTTGGGAAAGTAGTCCAGAAACAAGAAAATACTTTCAGTAGATGATTACTAGTTCAAATTTGAATTTTCCTGAATATTGCTCCCCATGCTGATGTTAAAACAGGGTAATGTATTAAAATCCAACGAACTTTCTTCATTTAAATGTAAAACGTTAGTTAAACTATGTTTGCTCGCACTGTCAAGCCGCTACGCCCATTTCGACTATACAAATATAATTTTTAAAAAACTCAAATTAACCTCTTTTCTTGATCAATAAAACTTGCCACCCAAACATAAATTCGAAATAACAATCATAAACAAAAAACGAACCTGAGATGGATAACAAGGTGAATTTGTAGATGTCAAGTTGTAACACAAAAACTTCACTGATTGACACGATGGGCTTTCAATGAATTTGTACATTTAGGTTTGAGGTCCATGAGTAAAACAAACGCATCTATTTTAAGAAGCAACGAAAAACTTGCCGATTATCAAGAAAAAACGAGAAGGCAGACGTGGACCAGCCACCCTGCGTTTCTATCCAACCCTTCTGTGCTTGAGATGTTATTCCTAAAACGTCTTACAAATTTTGGTAACTCATAAGTGATAAACATTTCAACAAATAGTTTTCATAGTTATATGATCCTCTCGTTAACAATTTACTACAACAGATTTATAAAGGACTTTTCTTTCCGAAAAAAATAATATGATAGGGTGAACCTTTTGCCGAACGCAATAAAAAGGTGTTCTCAACCATTTTTTTTTTTTCTTTTTTGTACAGCATAGAAATAATATAATGAATTCAACAGTACAATAGGCTGTGAGAATTTATTGGAAGTAAAGACTAGAAATATTATCTACAAAAGATGTAATTAAACAGAATCTTTTAGACGGAAATTTTATTTCGAGATTTACAATCTCATTGCCTTTATAAGGCCAAGAATTATATAATTTTTTTCTATAATTTTTTCTTTTTTTTTTTAAATCATAACTTAGTACCTTGCTCATTATTACAATTAAATTTACTTAGATCCCATTCTAAATTCATAACCCCTAACCATTCAGATAACACTTAAAAGTTCCAAAATTAATACTCATATATATATTTTTATTACAGGTCTACGACCGTAAAAACTCTAGTGCCCAACCATGATTTCAGAAAAGTCTCTGTGAATGAGGGTAGGAAACCACTACATAAAATTGTTTTGATATAGAAATTTCTCTTCTAACAATTCTCTATACAGATAACATCTTCAAACTGGTTAAAGTTTTAACAGCTATCAATGTAAAATTCAACTCTAACTTATCAGTGAGTAATTCAACATTCATTCGAAAAATAAAGTAACATTATATTAAATATATATCACGTTACTACGCTTTACGGAGAAAATTATTGTATACAATTTTATCAAAGGTGGTAAGAACACAATTTTTTTTTTTCTTTTTTAAGTAGGATTTTTCATTGTACGTTACTCCTCCTTGATGTATTTGATGTAATAGAAGCGTTTTGTATGTAGACAATAACTCGTACAGGGTAGTGGCAGAGGGCCTAAACGGAATACTGATGGATAGATTGCAACTTGATAGGGTTTGCAACACCGGTTCAGAAAGTTTTCTGTAGGTGGTAAAAACAACGGTAACTTGTGAAAAACCCACTTTCCTGACCAGATTTACCTATTGGCATTTCTAGTGTGTCCTTACCATCTAACCATCAGTTAAGTAACAATCTTCACATCTACGTATCACTACGTTACAACGGCTCTGAGGGGTGTAGGTCAAACTGGTGATTGTATAGTTCCTGCCACATATCAATGGTAACAAACACTTAAAATAAAGGCACAAGGAGAAAGTAATGCCACTACACCTTTACAACACAAATCGTTCGTTAATATTTCAAATTACTGAGAAGATAATTGGCACTGCAAGGCTTGTGGGACGTCGTCAAATACGTAAAAATCTAGCCGGCGTTGCCTTCAAACTCGGGAAAAATTGCTCCACGCATTAACGCGCATTGCTCTACTTCACAAGGGATATAACACGCTCTGTTAGGTTGGTTTCTATAGTTTGAAAAGTCCAATTGTGCAATACACATTTGAGTAAGTAGGTGGAATTCAAATGAAAATTCCCACCCTCAGAGTCAGCTGGACTCTTCAGGAAACATGACCAAGATCTAGAGCCCTATACATAACAAACGAACAAGCAAACAATACTCGGGAAAAACATAAACAATTCAAGTTAGCAACTTCTTAATTATTCAATATATGAAATGAAACATGCTCTAGACTCAATCCAACCACCCAGCAAAGCGTTAATTTTTCTCTCAATACTTTGTTTTCTTCTAACAATCGATATATTATTATGTACACAAGTGCAACTGAATTTGTTACTATTATTAATATATATATTAATAATTAATACGAGTAAATAAACTTATAAAATATAAATAACAGTGCTCAGCAATATGAGGTAATTAAATTGAGTCTAGGCTCCTTATCTTTTTTTGTCCTTTTATATTTTTTTGTATTTTTTTTACGATCCCAGAGGGAATAAATAATGAAAACATACTTGTCCCAAGCGCTTCCGTCTCTACCACAGGAATAATCAGATAATACCATTGAAAGTCACAGAGAAAATCTGATTGTCTTACGAAATTATAAGAATCCCAAATTTGACATTAGAGAAATTACGATGGGTGTTTTGAAAGAACTTGTGATGAAATATTACCTGACGAATTTGTTTTTGAAGAAATTAGGGACTGTTTAAAGTTGTGACATCCCAGAAAAAAAAAAAAAAACAATAATTTGGTAACCATCACAGTGTTGAATAAGACGCACCAAGTTTGCTGTACATTGATGACATCTTGGTAAACCGGTACTTAGAGTATCCTAAAAAAAAATAAAATATCCCCAAAAAGGCATATCCACTCGCTATCCCCAAAAATATGCACGACCACGCGACTTAACCACAAAACTAGCAAAATCGACAAACGCAGCAAATCATAAATTATGAATAGATAACATTCATTAAACTAAATGAAGAAGAGCTCGAAAAATGCAAAGACGGAGTGCACTTGGGACACCATTAAACCAAATCGGGTGAGGGTTCACTTCTCATGCGATACATGAGACACTGGCCCTTTGCCTCTTTACCGCTCTTTCAATAGAAAGCGATAATTTATTAATAACATTAACAGCCAACACTAAATAAATATATATCTAACTATATATATATCATCAATATTTTTTATAAAGATCTGAAATTCTATCCAACACAATCTGTAAATGCCCTTGTTTCTAATGTAAACCTCACAGGTCATCTGTAACAATGTATAATACATTTTTTGTTTTTATTTTTTTATTTTTTGGTTTTTGAATGAGCGATAAGGAAGTTGGTGCCCAAACATTACACTTCAAAATTACTCTTTCAAATGTCTGTAGTACTGCCATTAAAAGGTATAATTGCTAAGTCGTATTTTGAAAGAATTATAAATCGTGTTCATTGATTCCAAATTACCTATAGTATGGAATACAGGGGCCTTGACTTAGGTGTAAGTGGCACAAAAAAATCTAAAAAAATGAGTTACAACTTGAAAATTAAAACAATAAAACGTGCCAATGCCGACTAACAAAATTTTAAAAAATCCATTTCGGTTACCATAATCACACTTATGACCCACTCAAAGACAAACATCTAAAGCTGCAATCACATCCTCTATTTTTTTAATCTAAAAATTCTTAAACGAGTCCGGTTTTATTATTTTCAAACATGTATGAAATATATTTTGGAATCGCCAGAGGAAAAATAAAATTCTCGCTGAACCATCGATTACATGAGATCATACATCTAAAAAATGAAAAAGTAGCCATTTAAGGGAAAAAAGAGCTTTTTTTGAAATCGAAGAGATCGGACCAACTGGCCGAATTCTAAACTTGTCTTCTCCAATCACATCATGAAATCCTTTCTCATATTACATAATTATTATAATCCGAATACATGTTATTATATACGCGGTACATAATACGATCCGTCAAACGATTTCCAATATTCGTCATTCCATCAATTCGCTGGTCTAAATAAATAAGTAGCTCTTCTTTGTTTATAAGACAAAATAAAACGAATCTCTAAATACGAATTTTTAAAGCTCTAAACGAAAAAAGGTCTTCAATAAAGGTTTCTCAGATTGCAATATCTGATTATTAGAAACGTCGGAAAAATAATAAAAAATGGAGGATGCGCACAAACTTTGGAATAATGCAATACAAATAAAACGACTAATATACCTTTAAGCATTATGGGAATAGTATTAGTTAACAACTAAAAAACAAACGCTTGTAGGTAGAAATTAAAATTCGTGTTTGGGTCACCACAAAATAAGCCGTTTTTAATCAAAACCAAAAGAAGCGACATTTCCAAGGGTTTGAAATTAATAATAGGGTACAACTGTACAAAAAAATCAAATCTGAATCAGGCATTTATCGCCAAGTCCTCTGTGATGTTACAGAGGTAATATATATCATTTTTCGTCTCTTTTTTTATAATTTAGCCTTAGCAAAACACTTTTAAAACTTTTGCCGTTTATATCGGAAGGCAAACTTCTATTCAAAAGTGTCAGATAGCAAAGAGAACCTTCACACAAAAATTGTTCTAGCGCACACTTTTTTTTAAACATTATTTTTTTAATTAATTTTTTGTTTTGGTTTTTTTTCTTTTTTATGAACATTTAAACCGCCTGGAGGGATTTGAAGTCCTATGTTTTGTTGCTGAAAATTGTGAGTTCAATTTGTTAAAAATTAAAAAAACAATTTTTTGTCGCCTAAAACTTTTTTTCTTTTTTATGCTTCTCATTTGGGGCCTTGTGGGCTCTCGGGTCCGCTGACTTTGTCTGATCCGTCCTTCATTTTGTCGCAATAGTCAGCAAATATATCGCGGAAGCGGCCCCATGACTTCTCAGGCACTGTTATCGCTGTTCTAAAATTGGTTTTAACCTGCAAAAAAATTGAGAACATTTGATTAAAAGAAGGTTCAGAGGTGCAATGAGAAATAGTTCAGTGAACAATTATAAATCGAGTGTATTAAATAATGCTTGGTTGTTATACGCTGGCCGTCTAAAGGAGGCGAAGATTATGAGGACTGGGTTATAGTTTTGTTTGCAATGCACTTAGTTTGCAGTAAGAAGACTGACAGAAAATGCTTATGATCTGACCAATGTCGTCTTCTCACCAATACCAATTTCCAAACGCAACTCAATTATTGTCATTACCGTACCTTTCGGAGGAATCCATTGTCACTAGTTTCACTAACATCATCATAAGGCCGCCGAAACAGTAGGTACTGTTTCGACAGCATGGTGATGTCTTTGCATCGAAAGCGGTCGCCCCCCGGTACTCTACTAGCTAGTGATGACGTATTCCTCCGAAAGGTACATAAATGATAATTTTACTATTATTACTAGCGGAAATAACCCTTTAAAGTTAATATAAAATCAATTGCTTTGTGATAAAAATCTACCTTCAATACAATAGGGGTATTCATGGTCCAGTATCTTCGAGTTAGAATCTTCGAAACTTGAGTTCCGACAGGTTCAATGCGCATGCAAGTCATTTACGAGGGACTGAAGCCATCGAAAGAAAAATATCCTTGCTTCAATCTACGTCCTTCATGAATTTTGCACCTGCTCAGAGTCTCATGCAAAGAACTGCGCCATACACAAAACCCAGCAGCTCCTCTCACTCTTCCACTTCTTTCGAGTCCTTCGTATGCAGATGGAGGTAGCTCTGACGATTGAAAATGACACTCTGGTTCTTAGCCAACCTTGCGCCTGTGGCTTCTTTCATTTTTCGGCCAGTGTCTCACTGCAGGCCTTTGAATGTATTCATCTGCAAAGCCATTACAGCATCCACTGACCATACGAATGGGGTGAATAAACTCTGTCACTGCTCCCATGCCTGGATGTATGTTAGTTCTTTTTCTGCTTCTGCTGCCATGAGAAATGTACAGAGCTTGTAAGATGATGAATCAGTATCTACGATATGGACATCAAACAACGCATATCCTTGAGGCTCCCACACTCCGTGGCATACAAGGTCTCCTTTTGAGCCAGGTTCATGAAGACAATAGGAAATATAAATTGATGTCTCAACCAGTCTACGAAGGTTGGTACGTACTGGTCTCGTCTGACTTTGTTTCCCCAAACTGAGCAGTGCGTGAGCAACTTCATATTGCAACTTCTAGTTGCACAAGGCCTGTGAGAGGTCTTTCACACTAATTTCTAAATGTGTGGTGATGGACAGGAAAAGGGGGTGGATTCTTGGTTGATCTCCGTCTAACATCCATGAGAAATTCCATATCCGAGATCCAACAATTAAGTAACTAGACTGAGCTTTCCCTAGTCTTCCAGTTATGTTTGAAGGGGGGAGTGCGGGAAGGTCGTCCCTTCATGAGAGGGACAGACCTTGGTTTTTCCCTCTATATTCCCGATCAATTAGGACGAACTTATTGCAGTTAGCCAGAATTATGGCAACCATTAAAATCAAGCAACACACTAACCTCAAATTTCTAGTGAAATTTAAATAAAATCTCCGATAGAAAGTTACAAATTATTGGGTGAGGTGTTTGGGGATGTGGAGTTTTTGAGTGGCACAGGCAGTTTTTGGAAGGTCGGGAAGATGTCGGAGATTACGAGTGTTCTAGTTGCCATGTATCTTTAAGAACTGATGAGAACCTTGGAAAAAATAACATGCAACTTTTTTTCACTGTTTTCGGTCAATGTTCGTAATTTCTGCAGTGATTCGAATGTCAAAACGCCGATATTTCCACGGAATGCGATAATTTTTTCAAGGTTTTCATCAATTCTTGAAGAAACAGGACGACAGGAGCTCATCATATTTTCGACCTTTTAAGCACCGGCTATGCCACTTGAAAATTCAAGCTCGATGAATGCACTCATCCCCAAACACCTCATTGAACAATTTGTAACTTTATGTGGGAGATTTTTTCTTAATTTCCCAAGAAATTTTAGTTTAACGCGTTGCTCGATTTTAAAGTTTGCCATTATTTCGGAAAACTGCAGAAATGTCGTCCTACTTGAACGAGTTTATAAATAAAACTAAAGAAGATAGACAGACACATCAAGCCAGCTCATGAAAGACCGGTGTCACCGACCTTTAGCACCCCCTTTTTCCAACAATTATACTTAATTATTGCTAATTATGTATAAAAACTATTATAGTTAATTATTGTTAATTAAGTATAAAAACAAGCCTATTAATTGTTATCAGTTACTTAATTGTCAGACCTCTTGCTGATCTTGAAAGGATTTCTCTTCATGACAGAGGCTAGACACTTAAGTTAATCAAACTCTTGCAGCTGTGAGGGGGTTGTCATATATAAAAACACCAACACCTACACACCCACACCCATATCTACTGTCCCCACTAAACTGTCTGATTCCTTCACCTGCTACTTGAATGAGTTGGCGTCTTGGTTTCTAATTCTTCTTCCCAATCCCTAATTCTTCGTCTCTTTCCAAAATGTCAAGGATAGGTAACTGGAAAGATAAGCGTTCAACATGACTGAGTGATCTAAGACATAATTTTCTCATATGTCAAAACCCATTATGGCGAGGGTTGTTGATATCTTGTAGCTGTATGGTGTGTATGTGTGAGTCTTGGTCGTTAGCCTACTTCTATGTCAATGGCTTGAACAACAGATCATAAATTTACCTACCCTAAACCCTGAACGAAAACTGAACAAAATTTATTAACTTAATTGGATCAAGCGCCGATTTGTCCAGTGAACTTACCTCTGAAATGCGCATGTAGATACCGCGATTATTTTGGCCGATGTCGAAATAAAAGTTTTTATTATCTACTCGCATATGCTTCCCCTCAGGGAGCTCCCCTTTGAAACCTCCATCATCTGTTCCAAACTCGACGAGAAGGTCAGTTAGAGCATCCCTAAATTCTATCATCCCTTGGGCAGGAATGGCTATTTGCGATCTTGGTCCACCTCGTGATATCGTTTGAGATACCTGGAAGAAAACACCGAATCCCATTAGAATCATTTACCGGAACGTTCAAAACTGATCACCAAAACTCTAACAATAAATGAGTGAATTACAATATAAATTTCTTGGGCATTACAACAATGCATTTAATTGCGGCACGTAAACTAATATGAAGAAAGGCTGTTCATTAATCTATTCTAATACCAACTTTCGCAGGGCTCAAATTGATTTATTTTACCAAAAACGGGAGTAAAAGCCTTGGGTTTCAGCAGTTGTACGTTGAAGCTCACTGCAAATATGAACTATCAAGCGTTCAGTAAGATTGATTTAAAAAAATAATAACAATAATGATAATAACATAGATCTGTGAGAAAGAATTAAATCAGACTTAACAAATTCGTTTTCTATAGTTTGTCGACGTAAACAGGAGTTGATGGAAGTCATCAATGTGGCAGCATTTTGCTTGAGATAATAAATTTATAACGGAAATTATAGATTCTAAATCTCAAAATAATATATCAACAGTCTTTAGGGGCGTTTGTTTTGGAACATTCAAGTAGGTTAATGGAGTAGTAACACATGGAAGTAGGTACCTGTAATTCATGAATTTGGTACCTATGTTATACAATGAGGATCAGCGCGGAAAAACGGAGTGGTCAGTTTAGGTTTTTTCGGTGAATTAAAAAAAGGTTTAGAGGGTATTTGAGTCTTATTTTTCCGTATAAGCTGCAATAGTATATGATGTGGGCTGATCACAGCGGAAACAGGTAGTTTAGTTATTCTATGAATACACGAGTACATTTATAGGGAAATTGAATGAACAGATTCGAGCAAAGGAAACTCAAGGGAGGGAACGATGTTACGAAAAGGTAATAAATAATCGATTTGAAAAAATACATATGAACCCCAGTAACTTACTAACTAGAAGAGATATATGAATGGAATTACCTGACTTACCCTAAGAAATCGACCTCTCGCATTTTCTTTAAGGTCTAAATAATATCGACGATTGTCTTTAATCATCATTTCGGATTTAAGTTTTCCATCTTCTGGAAGGTTGTCAGGATTAGGGGGACCTTTAAAAATTGATTTTGAAAACAGTTAGATAGGTTGTAATTCTATAATAAATTAATGCATTATATATTAAGGACTGCAAATGAATTTTCTGAGGTGTAAAATAAAATCTCTCATATACATATTTGTTTAACCAAATGTTTCAACTAAAACTTACTAAGATATTTATGTACATTATTAAAATTTGCATTGTTTATACAAGAAGATGAAATGAAGCCAAATTTAACACAATGAAAATTTCAAAAAACCAGCTCATGGAGTGAGTTGGGAATTCATGACAATGGAGATACTGTCACCGGAATCATCCAGTGAGTTAACGATAATTGCCATTTATGTGCTCTACGTTATTGGATGAGTTAACTTTGGGAAATTCTAATCTGATGAGTAAGCTGAGGAGACCATTTACAGATTCCTAATTGGAAATACACACGCTGGGACCACCCTAATGCTTAAATGATTTGAATCTTGTGGCAATGGTAATTTATGAGCTGTACATTCCTTCTCAGTGCATCAGCCCCGATTGAATGCAACTATTTGAGTCCGAGGGAGGTACGTATATTATGAGTGACTTCCTGGAGCCAGACAGAAGCACTTGTTTTACGACTGAAGAGGGACAAATGCGCCAGTGCTTGTGGGTCGGAAGCTCCGGTGCTTACCTATAGCGAGCATCCAGATCACCAAACTAGGCATATCATTCTGATCTACTTTATATTTATATTTTACTAAAAGGATTGGTTTAGGATACGTTTTATTTTGGAGATGCGCATTTGCGACATCGTTAACTACCATCCTAACCGTCAGCGCTTTCGATAGTATTTCCATCATTCTTTAGTTCAAACACCGGTGCTTTGGCTAGGATTAACTGACGCTTTTGGGAAGTAGGAATTTGAACAAATACATAAGCGCTTTTGGGTGGCAACCGTGAGTTCCACCTTACTGGATCTGCCAACAGGTAGGAGATCCAAATTTTCTGAGTAAGCTGTGGAGACCATTTATAGAGTCCTCATTGGAGATAAAGTTGCTGGGACCAATTAGATGCTCCAATGATGAGGACCAATAAGAGTGGTAATGTATGAGCCCCACAATTCTCAAAGATGGATCAGCTTTGGGAGATCCTAACCGACTGCATAAGTTGTGGGGACTATTTATAGTTCGAGAAAGCAGAGAGAGTTGCTGGAACCATCCAGATGCATTGGGTAGTTACGACTTGAGTCTGTAACAGAGCTCTACATAATTAGATGCAGAACCTTGGGATCCTAATATCAGTAGCGGAATTTTTTAGGGGTTCCTTATTTGAGACTTGCTAAATGCCTATGGTTCATGCCATATGAGTGGACGCATAATGAACTTAAGCTGGTGATGGCGGGCGGTGGTCAGTGATGGCCTTTGCCACGGTTTCCCACAAAAGATCAAAGGGACCCAACAATGGCCACGATCTGCGCACACACGTTTTAGTGGCAGTATACTCACAATATCCCAACCACTATTGGTGGACTTGCGACATGAGCGACTCTGCCCCAGCTTTTAATCACCATCATGCAAGGCCAACAAGGTGGGCCAGCACAGGTCATTCAGTAAAGGGGCATCAGACCATCAAGATGGTTTGATGAGATTAGCGGGGTAGTTTTATGAGATGTCCCGTATTTGATGCGTTATTTGTACGGCAATGCGGGAGTTCTACTTTTCTGAACATTAAGTGAGAGTTGGAGTGGTGGGTTACAGACATTAATCGACAGAAGGTCCTTTTAGAGCAAAAGGCGATATCAATCTGCTGTTGTAGTCATTTTTATCGAGTTTTTATGATATCACCTAAGTCCATGACAAATACAATTTTATTGAGATGAGCCAATTGTGATGAGTAGTATATATTTACCCAGGGAAGCATAAAAATCACTAAACGTCGATAAGTAGTCTCTCAGTTCGGCCGCTGTTGAGAGAGCTAAAAATATTTGACTTCTTCGTCCATCTGAGGCAATCTGTAAGAAAATTGAACATAAGACAATGCAATTCTCGAAGAAAAAGAAAACATCAAACCTATATAAAACTTCATCAAATGTTATTAAAAATTAGACCTTAGAAGGAAAATACTAAATATAGTCTTTGCAGGAATCTTGAATACACATTATTGTCAATCAATTCAACCATTCACGCCAAAAACTTTAATGTTCAGCACGAACACGGAATCTTCCCCTTCCCTCTTCAGTCGCCTGATTCCCCAGCCGCTCACGAGTTCGCAATGTAATTGTGTACTAACACAGCCCTAGTCTTGATAGTCTCATCAAGTACATTACGACTGTAGTGATTATTCATTTACCCCCCACGGAAGCCCACGTCCGTAACAACATCAAGTTCATTTATTGAGGGGCACTGTTATTATTTATTATTTGGATGAAAGCTTTAGGAGTTGTGATTGTTACAAGTACTTAAGTCTGACTTTAAGTTACTTTACTTCTGATTCAGCGATGAGATTCATAGGTGACCTGAAACCACTCACTACTCAATATCTAAACATTTCATGGAAATCGTATTGCATGTTAGTTGGAGTTTTGCCCATTACAAGAATTTCGGAGTACTTTAAATTGTTGCCTTCCAAAAGTGATTGCAATACTTCCACTAAACACTAAATTGTCTCTAAAGTAAAATTTGTGATTTTCTCACTACAATGGGAAACCCTGACGAAGATATCGGTGGTGAGCAGAACGAAGGCTCCAACATGTTCACTTTTCCGCGTGTGATCACATCGTTCGAAAATCTCGACATACTTCCTTTCCTTAAATAATAATAATGAAGGGAGGGACAATGTTTTATCAAGATGGACCCCTTGGGATTTTTCGGAGAGGCGATGAAGCTAAATTTAGAAGGCTTCGCAAGGCAAACGCGAGCCGAATCAATAATGTAAACACATTAACAAAGAACGATATCAAGGTTGCCCGTTCTCTTCGCCGACCCGGACCCGGGAGGTCGCTTGATCGTCAAGTATAAAATGGGAAGTGCAAACCGAAAACATGATGATCACACCACCTACTCCAATATCGATACTAAACTTCATTCTATAATAACCTGAGCAATCCCAATCTGATTCAACAAAAGCAATTTATTATAGAAGGTAATATTTTACAGGGTGGTCCGGTAAATATGCATCCCTCACTTCTTCCCTTGGAAAATCCGGTTAACGCTATTCTCCATAATTTATTACCTTGGATTTAAAAAATTATAAAATTGCGCATTCAAAAGATAAGCAATTTTATTCAATAATTAGATTTTTTTTCTTCAAACGTGAACACTTATCCGGGTCGTACAAGCATTTTAAAATTCACGATGAATCCTTTCTTTATTAGGCTACGCTCAATTAATTTAGCGAGCACACAAAGTTTGTAAACCTTGAAATCAGAATTGTCCAGAAAGACCTAAGTAAGATAAAGATGGACAATTTTTGATCTGGAAGAATTAAATTTCCACGTTCCCCAAAAGTCTCAGGATGAATCACCTACCTAAGCAAAAATTGATTAATAGATGAAAATTATAGTGCTAATTATAAGTACGAATACTAACATTGAAACTCTCTAGTTATGGTAATGAACACGAATAACGCACACAAATTTTTTTTAGGTTTAAAAGATAGGTAGATATTATCCAGAGAATTTTCAGACTAACTGCATGCACTCTCCAACGATTAGTAGTTATTTTTCTATGATTTTTCAATTGGAACTTCGAAAAAACAAAGAAAAAGAACAACTCAATTTAGGAGAGAGTGATTCGTGTCGAAAATAACAAGTTTGAAAATAACAAAAATCACTTTTCCGACCCATAGTACTCACTTCAGCTACTTTTATAAAACGTCCTCTTCTATTTTGTTTAACGTCAAGGTAGAACCTTTTCGACTGGATTTGGATCATTTTCGTCGCCAATTCCGTTTCCCCTGTCGAAGCCCCCAACTGCTGCCCTGTAACAAAATAATATAACACATAAGTTTGTGAAACATGGAAAAATTCAATCCACAACACAAAAACGTGAAAATGGACATTGGTTATCGAAAGATTGTAAAATGCACTTAGGGCGACTATACACACGATAAGTAAAACCGACCAGGGTTTCAAATTTTGATGAAAATGCCAATAATTGGCTAAAATTATTAGACGGACGACAAGTCACATGATGGTTTCACGGCCGAAACTCAAGACAAAACAGTCACTTGACAAAACATTAAGTTTTTAAATAGAATTACGTGGCTATTTTTCGAAATTTTAACCGATTTTGGACTCCATTATTACAATACGTGAGCGAAGGTACATGAATTTCTCACGCTTGATTTCAGAATCGGTCGCCACACTGAGTAAAACATCAGAACCCACATAACCGTCATCTATCTAGATGAAACTTGATTACTTATAAATATACTATCTAACAAATACAATTTTTCGAACGATGAAGGATCAGTATTTCATTATAATACATACATTAAAAGCGTAACCTGGATATAAAGCTTATAGTTTGTGGCAGTGGCGTAGTTGGAGGAGTGGCAGGTTTGGGCAGGGCGGAGGATGCAGAATTTCGAAGTAGTTTAGTGAATTTTCGTAGAGTCTAGTGAACTCGTTTGTGGCAAGGAAAAAAAGGGAGGGGTGGAGGGGATGGATAAATGGAATAATTTGGTAATCACCGAACGAACTGGGGATCTGATGTTCGGACGAATGAAATTGGATTAGTCTGAACGTTTGGGTTACCTATCAAGAATATTTTTTAATGTGATGGGTGAAGGGGGGTTTGCGTATATTCAAGTCAACCAGTGCAATGCACGGGTGAACCAGCTATCAATACTAAAATCCTTGACTCTTGCCCCTCCATAAGAAATAATTTAGCTAAACCACTGGTTTGTGGCAAACAACAATCCTACAAATCTAGCGAGACGCCAGTCTCGCATTGCCAAGCCTTCAATAAACCGACTATTGCCTCCACTGCGATGACGAGAAGCGCTGAAATAAGTATGTAGAACTTTGGCCGAACTTCTGCCCCCTCCCGACCTCACCCTGTTGGCTCAAACATAATTTTCTTTGCATGTCCTGGGAGATCGATTGTAAATATGATAAAACAAGCCGTCAAAATCCATGTTTTCGGAGTTTATTCCCCGTCTCATCTTATCGTTTCCCCACCCACTTCTGCCAGTTCTGCTCAGCCAATTTTGATGAAATTTGAAACATAGGCTACATTTGTGAGGTGCCTTTTGGGCTTTCGGAGCCGCTACAACCAAATGGTGGTGATGGGGGGGGGGGGGGGGGGGGGGGGGGGGTGTTGTAGGGGAATTGTAAAGATGAAATAACAATCTCATCTACCTTCTATCGTCTGATTTTGATGAATTTTGAACATAAGCTACGTTTGTCCTTCGGAAGTGCCTTTCGGAGGTTCGAGCCGCTAAAACCAAGTTTTAGGGGATGGTGGTGGGCGGGGGAGGGGGTGTACATGTGTATCTCATTAACCCTATACATTCCAACCTTTTCCTTCTAGAACACCAAAAATGTGTGGTATATCCCCCTGAAAATATGCCCGGCATACAAAAGATGCCAAGCCAATAGTCGGATCGCCGTCTCCTAGTACACTGCATTCATTCGCTCACTCTTTTTAGCTGCGTGTGGGAGTGAGTGGGAGTGAACGCTTCTTTAAGTCTTCTGATTTCAAGAACCGTCTCACTCCCACACGCAGCCGAAACGTGTAAGAGAATGAATGCATTGTACTAGGAGACAGCGATCGGACTATTGGCTCGGCCGAATTGGATGATTTGCATTTTGTGACTTGACATCTTTTGTACGAGGGACGTACTTATAGGGGATATCGAGCAAAAAGTTGGCTAACAACATAATACAAATTGCCAACTAGGTCCGTGTGTACGTTAAATGTTCGAGCGCATAAAAAGGGCTAAAAAGTACAGAAAATGAGCGATAATATGAACAGAAGATAACAATTAAATACCTCATTTTTTATCGTAAAGAACTGTAACGAATTTGAATACCAATATTTATATGAACACAATAAATGAAGGGACACCAAAAAATTCAGTTACACTTTTAGGATTTTACGAAAAATGATGAAAAAATCATTAAAATTTTTTGTACCTTTTAATTTTAGTCATGTTGTTCAGAAGGGATTTCTAGACTCAATAACTTCAAAACTTGTTCATTTTGTACACTGCTATCTCTGCTAGGACCACAAATGGAAGGATGTGAATATACCAAGCAAAGGTTTCCAGTGGAAGGATTACTTCTGTGAGATGGGATTACGTAGGACAAGGCGATGAGACTTAACGCTTTCCATGTCGTCTGAATGGGATTAGGGCACCTAACATATACCAGGTGGTAGGCATGTGAATGTGTATGGGAGTATGAGTACGACTAATAGTAAGTAGAGAACGGGATCTGCGATATTAAGAGAATGTGAAAGTGTCATACGAAGTCTCACAAAACTTTACTTAATTAAATTGAGTTACTTAATTAAGTCTTCCAACCAAAAGTCTTCATTTAGCACAGTAAGAGAAGTGAGTAAAGTAATACATTATCATTAGCAAATTTCCGTGATTAATGCTAACAAGGTCACTTCTCAGTTAATGTGTTCGAGATTCCTCTATAATTTTAAAAAATCAAGCATTTAACCTTTTTACTAAAGTAGGGTAAACGTACCAGTTTAGATAGGCCATTCTATCCTTGATTTTTATTTTTCTCTCAAACGCTTCTCCCCAGGAACTGGGGTTCTTCAGGGAGTTCAATTCTAACAATCAAATTTAATAATACATCTCTAAATAACAATTATTTGGATGTATGATTCAATTTCTAGTTTTAGAGGACTAAATCGGCACCGTGTATGGCCAGCGGGAAAAGAATTTATGTACTTAACGATACCTACAAAAACTTTTTTGAAGGACAATAAAGACAAAGAACAAGCCGACTTCTTTGTAAGGAAGTGCCAACCTTTGGTTTGCGAAGTACCAGTCCAGAATAGAACTGCGTTCTGAAAAGGGAGGGGGTAGAACTGGATGATTCTGATGGGATAACCTGAACCAAAGCCTGAACTAAAACCTTCCTAATTTCCTATTTCCATTTTCCACAGAATATCTGAGGAGTAAGTAGGTAATCCATCAAAGGGGAACATATCTACTTTTTGGAAAAATTCGTTTTATTAACATTTTTATGTCTTTTGCCTTGGCATCTAACCGCCAAAAGCGTTACTTTTAAGGAGCGACACTTTTTACGGGTTAAGAAATTTTCCGATGATTCTCTCTCACAACCAAATAGTTGCTACTGAAGTGTATACAGCAATTTTTCGTCGTCCCAAAAACCTATGGGAGAAATTAGTAGGTAAACTACATTTATGCCCAAGGAAAGAGATAACGTCTCTCAATCCTATTGACGTCTTCTCGTCATGATTTAAAACATGATTGTTGGTTACGCATTTTGTCGAATAGAGAGTAAGGAGAGAGGGAATTTGACACTGTGATGTTTTCAAGTAAATTGAGAGCTTTCCAACGACTGGTGAACGATTTTTGTGGGATTAAAGCTAACGGAGTGGTTGTGCATGAAAAGGGTGTTACATGATGTTCGCAGATGCGAACCAAAGAGAGTTATTAAATTATATATGTATATCTTGTATTTAACAAGAGCTGAGCTGCCAACTGAAAATTGTTAAGGTAAAATAAATCACCTTATAGGTAACAAAAGTTATAATAAACTCGATTTCGTGAAGTTCATTGCATTTTCTGTAACTTTTACATGAACTTGATAGAACCCTCTTGAATATAGCATTACTTCAAAGCAAAGTGGTTTATTCTAAGATTACCGGTATCTCCACAACTTAGGTAGCCAAACGATGTAAATGCAAGAGAAAATATTGTCGGAAGCGCGAAAGAACAGATAAGAAAAGATAATGGAGGAGCACGAAGAGGGTGACCAGTCACATCGAGTGCACATGTGCGGGACCAGCAGTCCCGGAAAAAATCCAGAACTGTTAGGACTAGTCCTGGACCGTCCCGGACTGTTTCATCGAACAGCGAACTGTTGGTCCAAGACCAGTTCCGACGCTGTCCGACCAATCGTCCTGTTTGAGTACAGTATCACATATACGATAGCCCAAATAACGAGGATTCAGATAGGGACAAGACCGATGAAACCCATCCAGTGCCGATCAAAAAAGGAAGCCCTAGCTACGTCGGTCGTACCATCAGAATCCAAGTATACCGACGTTGACGCGGGCAACCACCAACTAAAAATTAATGATATCAAATAAATCAACCACCTACAAGTTCATCTATAGGTGACAAAAGGTATAATAAACTCAACTTCGAAAAGTGACAATTCCATTGGCATCATATCAGCTAATACAATCGTCGTAGTTTATTAGGCGATTTCTACTATGATTCGCCAGTTCTGAGTTTTTATTTTTCCTGTCAAAGTTCTCGCTCTTAGGGAGAGCGAACGGATGAACGTATAGGTGGTAACATTCGATTCTTAGGGATAATATCGGATTTTTATTTCAAATCGATATAATTTCAACCGCATGAATCGATATTAGTTTTATGTGTGATACGAAAAAATTAAGAGTGCCATATCAATTCTACATGCACATGGCTTACAATAAAGTTTTCAGAATGAAAATCGGACAAGTAGTTTTGTCACAATTTTGGAAATAATTGTAGCTCATTTTGAAGCACAAAGTTGTTTGTAGCTATTAGAACTAAATCTGGGATATTTAACCTTAACTTTTCTGTGAATTCCCAAAAACAACTCTCCTTGAATTCCATACGGCCAAGTTTCACTGCAATAAAACAAATCAGAAAAATGTAGGTATCAACCGTATGACGTATTAATGCATGAAATGTTGAGTGGTAAAGGGAGGTCGTTGGGGGTTGAAAGGAAAGCGGAGAGGGTTACAACAAAACAGGTGAAGAAGAGAGGGTGGAGGTGTAGGGGATGGTGGTGGGGATGGAGTTGCGAAGGGGTGGGAGGGCGTGGGGACGTTGACCCCACGAAAAGGAGGATGTCACCCTTTGAGTAATTTCAAAATTGCAACGCCGAATGACAAAGGCCGGAGGGAAATTACTTGACAACTATTGCGATGATAAAGTTGCGGAGTGTGATAGCTTTGGTTTCGGAGCAATCACCCTTCCTAAAGAAAGGCGAATTGAGCCATTCGACGGATAGTATTAGAAGCCCTTGTGTGACTATGGGCAGACCAGACAAGTAGTCAACTTATTCAATCGATAATAACTAACAGAATAATGGTGACAAGTGGCTGTTTAAGGACAATTTGTACCAAATTATTTTTTTAAGCCGATAGAATGACTGCTTTGGCCGCATTTTAGCGCACCTTAGAACTACTCAGAGCAGACGAAGATGAGGTTAATATCATTTGTACCCACACAAGGAGGTATTCTGTAAGCAATAACGCACCTAAGGCCAATAGGCCCAGAGTAAGATGGAGGAAACATTTGCTCTAGGTGAGTGTTGAATAATGACTGATTTTTGCCACTACAAGGGTTTTCACTAGAGTGGGCAGATGACAGACAAAGACGAGTTGAAGTGGCGAGGGTGGAATAACTTCACTAAGTGAGAAGGCATGGGTTCAGTTGACATTAATCCTTGCCACCAGATAGTATTTATACAGCTATCCATAAGGGCTTAATGGGGGTAAATAGGTTACAGAACCATGGGTGGAAGTGGCAAGGTCGGGACCTTTTGCTTTGTGAGATAGTTTAGAACAGAGGGGTGTTGAATAATGAGATGCTCTTGACACTTGGTACTTATGAATTATTAGGGCTTTACTCGGGCGGGCAGGTGACACAGCCAAAGATGGGGTAACATTCACTATATGAGAGGGTTTAGAACAGGGTGGTGTTGAATGATTAGATACTCTAGCTACTAGGTAGATAAGGTGGTAGATGGAGATATCTATACTTGTGAGTTTAACTAAGGAGGGCAGGTGACATCCGATGATGGGGATAACATTCTCTTTGTGATGGTTTTATGATAAGTGAGTACTGAATAATGAGTGATTCTTGCCACTACATACTATTTATTAAGGTATCCATATGAGCTTAATGAGGGTAAATGGATAACATAGCCATGAGTGGAAGTGGCAAGGTTGGGACAACTTTCACTCTGTGAGATGGGTTAGAACAAGTAGGTGTTGAATAATAAGTGATTCTTCCCCTAGTTACTAATGAATCTATAAGGGGTAACTAAGGATGACAGGTGACACAGCCAAAGACGATTTGAAGGGGCAGGGTTGTGGTAACTTTCACTCTGTGACATGGTTTGGGACATGTGGGTGTAGAACATTGAGTGATTCTTGCCGCTAGGTAATGATGAATCTGTTAGGGCTAAATTAGGGTGGGTAGGTGATAGCTCCAAGGATGAGTTGAAGAGACAAGGTTGTGGTAACTTTCAGTCTGTGACATGGTTTGGGACAAGTGGGTGTAGAAAATGAGTGGTTCTTGCCGCTAGGTATTGATGAATCTGTTAGAGCTAAACTAGGGTGGGTAGGTGACAGCTCCAAGGATGAGTTGAAGGGGCAAGGTTGAGGTAACTTTCAGTCTGTGACATGGTTTGGGACATGTGGGTGTAGAACATTGAGTGATTCTTGCCACTAGGTAATGATGAATCTGTTAGGGCTAAACTAGTGTGGGTAGGTGACACAGCCAAAGATGAGTTGAAGAGACAAGGTTGTGGTAACTTTCAATCTGTGACATGGTTTGGGACAGGTAGGTGTAGAATAATGAGTGATTCTTGCTACTATGTACTGATGAATCTTTTAGGGCTAAACTAGGGTGGGTAGGTGACAGCTCCAAGGATGAGTTGAAGGGGCAAGGTTGTGGTAACTTTCACTCTGTGACATGGTTTGGGACATGTGGGTGTAGAACATTGAGTGATTCTTGCCACTAGGTAATGATGAATCTGTTAGGGCTAAACTAGTGTGGGTAGGTGACACAGCCAAAGATGAGTTGAAGAGACAAGGTTGTGGTAACTTTCAATCTGTGACATGGTTTGGGACAAGTGGGTGTAGAAAATGAGTGGTTCTTGCCGCTAGGTATTGATGAATCTGTTAGAGCTAAACTAGGGTGGGTAGGTGACACCTCCAAAGATGAGTTAAAGGGTCAAGGTTAGAATAACTTTCGCTCTGAGATGGTTTGGGTCAATTGGGTGTAGAATAATGAGTGATTCTAGCTACCTGGTACAGGTTAACTAATTAGGGCTTAACTAGAAAGGGCAATGATGAGTTGAAGGGGCAAGGTTGAAATAACTTCCGCTCTGTGACATGGTTTGGGACAGGTGGGTACAGATATGTGATTTTTGCTACTAGTGTTATCAAGGACTTAGGTAGCCCCCCAGAGGTGCAATGGGGTCCTAAACCCTCGATAAAGAGGTAGAGGAGAATGACAGTATCCCGTCAGAGAGATACCACTCCTACTTATAGCAATAATGAGCTATGTTCGGAGTAGATTGGATTTCCAGGACCTGGATCACCCATCCAACACCAAACTCAGCTTCTCAAGAACACGAGAAGAGGCGTGGGACGCCCGTTGTTTTCCAACGGAGAGACGGCAGCGCTTTCTCTGGGATTCTGACGGGAACTCTGTCACAGTGTATATATTAGGCTTAACTAGGGAGGTCAGGTGACACAGCCAATGATGAGTTAAAAGGGCAAGGTCGGGGTAACTTTCGCTCAGTGAGATGGTTTGGGACAAGTGGGTGTAGAATAATGAGTGATTCTAGCCACCAGGTACAGGTGTATCAATTAGGGCTCAACTATGAAGGACAATGATGAGTTGAAGGGGCAAGGTTGAACTGAGTGCTATGGTTTGGGACAGGTGGGTGCAGATAATATGTGATTCTTGATACTAGCGTATCTATTAGGGCTTAACTAGGGAGGTCAGGTGACACAGCCAATGATGAGTTAAAAGGGCAAGGTCGGGGTAACTTTCGCTCAGTGAGATGGTTTGGGACAAGTGGGTGTAGAATAATGAGTGATTATAGTCACCAGGTACAGGTGTATCAATTATTGCTTGACTATGAAGGACAATGATGAGTTGAAGGGGCAAAGTTGAAATAACTTTCGCTCAGTGATATGGTTTGGGACAGGTGGGTAGAGATAATATGTGATTCTTGCTACTAGTGTGTCTATTAGGGCTTAACTAGGGAGGTCAGGTGACACAGCCAATGATGAGTTAAAAGGGCAAGGTCGGGGTAACTTTCGCTGTGTGAGATGGTTTAGGTTAGGCAGCCGGGGTGGGAGCATTGACCTCCAATGGGATGTGGTCCTTACTCCGTCCGCCCAATCAATAACAGACACCTTGCCCGGTCTGAGGGGTAGGGGTCCTGGGGCAACACGACCCTACCTACCCTATCCCTAACCCAATTCCCAACTCCTGGGACCCCGAACCACCCTATGCGGCTATCATTAGTCCTTCAAGTCCTTTACAAAACCTCTTTCCCCTTTAAATCGTCCTCAACAGGACCACCAATTCTCATTCTACCCTTTTTTTTCTTTTACGAGACTTGGAAAACACAAAAAAGGAAACCAACTACAGAACTACACCATAAAAACAAAGATCGAACGAAGAAAGGCGGAAAAAGCCCGCCTTTTAACTTCCTCTCCAGCGGCCCGTAAAACTCAGGTGAGCTTAAGTTTTACAGGTCTAGGAACAACTAGTTTGAGGCCAAATAAATTAAGCCTTCCTGGCGTAAGGACTTTCAAACGAAAATGACAATATGAATTCATTGAATTCAACTCATACTAATTAATTCATTCGGCTCAGATTATCATTTGAATACGAGCCAGAGCGTATGACTAATTTCTAGAGCTCTAAAGGATAATTCGAAAGTAGTTTAATCGGGCGTTCAATAGGCCGTTTTAAAGCAACGCGTGCCATAACTCCAATTGTTGACATAATTATAGATATTACACACTGCAGAAAACATTAAAAACTTAATGAAGAATTTCGTGAGCCACAATGCAGCAGCACAAGCTAATAAAGAACTTGCTGTTGAAGGATTCGGAAACTATTTCGACCAAGGCAATCATATAAAAGCAGTCCACAAGAAACCCAGTTTTACATTAACTAGCGAGTTTTTTAAAAGATTTTATGAGTTTTTAAAAGCAGAACTCGATACGAACTTAGTAAATGAGCAAAAGTTATAATCCGATTTAGCGTAAGAAACCATGTTAACGTAAAGATCGATCCCAAACTCATTAGTTCATGAGGGGATTTTTTTCCCTGGAAATCCATGTTTTCGATCTATGAGCGCCATTTTGAATCAGAATCATAAAGGTAAGAATTAATTTAAAATTAGAAAGCTGAGATTCTGAGAAAGCTGAGACAGTTGGTCAAATATAATGCATAAAAAGCATAAAAACCCAAATAAGCATTTTTCGTTCTAAAATCAACCACACATGGAGTATTGCGGGATAGATATATCATGCATATACATTTCAGTGATTTGTGAAGACATAACTTGTATGCCCCATGCTAAGGTGAAGTTCAAGACGATTTTTTTCCCCCAAGCCGATAGGTAATACTCCTTGTTTCGTTGTAAAAGTAAGAACTATTGATAACGAAGTGGCGTAAAAGAGTGTTTTGCTCATCTCACCGTGACTGCTTCTCGACAAATAAGTGCGTATAGATTTCTGACTAAGGCTGACTATTAAGAACAGTTTAAAAAATCAAATCTGTCAGATAATGAATAGTGCAGGACCACAATAGGTAGAAATTTCAAGGATGAATCAACAAGCTGATCACGCCGGTTTCTCGTGACCTAAAGGCATTTTCACCGGACTACAGAATCCATCCAAGCTGGTTATTGATCCTCACTGGCGTAGGATTCGCAGAAATAGGGCATGAAGCTAAGCACAGTGGTTAGAATCCCGAGCCTTCCGCCTCCACGAATGAGATGAATTAGATCAAACCACAGTATCGTAGACGGCGGAGGATGACGGATGGTGATGTATTTAGAGAAGGGAGGATGATGCAATAGGTTACCAAGCATCAGCTTCACCGAGTCTATTGGATTATAAGATCATGACTGTCTTGTTCCAGTGTCTTGAAAAGGTACGATATCGAAGGATTTTCCGTTTGACCGAATCCCGAAGGGATTTCGGATCTCGATGAAGCCCCATCCCCATCGTACCGCTAAGACCTGGTAGGTGAATTTTACTTGAAACAGCCTAAAGGCAACCACACATAAATCAAATTGACCTATGCTTGGTATGCAAAGTAGTGTGAAGATATTTATTTATTAAGGGGGCGCCGAAGGTCTCCAAAAGTAGACCGACTATCGCCTTTCCAACCAAAAGAGCAAGAAAGGTAAGTCTCGAATGTAGTGATACGTAGCGGACTCTGCCCGATCCAGAAAACGGCTCTCAAGGCTCCCTCCAAATTCAAAATACGACCGAACGGTTTATTCAACTTTTTTCTGCCAATAATTGGCCGACTCCAATGATTCTTGCAAGTGTTCGTTCTATTTTCGATACCTCCAAGTCCCACAAACCTCGAAATTTAAAAGCAATTTGAAAATTTCAGAAGAACAATCCTTTGGGGAATTTAAATTTCAATTGCCGCGAGAGTAATCAAAATCGGTCCACTAATGACCGAGAAAAGTTAAAAACCCCGCATATTACCATCCGGCACCCCCTTAACGGGCAAGCCCAATTACATTATACAGAATTAGCCATTCTAACAGTTGGATTACAATGGTCAGTAAATAAATTAATGGAAAGTTACAGATTGCGTGGATTCGAGCTGACTGGTTTTGATATGACTATTTGTTGGTTTTCTGGCTCCGATATAATAGGTGTTTGCCTCAGACATACAGATGCATCGAGATTACATTGAACAAAACCAAGGTATCAGGATGATATCGTAATTATACATTAGTACTGTAGATTCTGGAGTCAGGCCAGTTCTTCCAAAGTCGTGAAAGGTCAAGCCACGATGAGGTTGCCCTCATTATTGAAGGTTCCGTATAGGCCCAGGATCAATTAGCTTCTAACATTGACCACTTTCCTGCCAAAAGACTGAGAAAAACTCCTTTCTGTATATATATAAGTAAAAACTCTAGAACTCGATTCAGAATGTAAAAAAGATTTCAATTAAGAATATTATCGAAAGTTTTGAATTTATAATTTTTGGAGCCATTGCAATAGCTTTATTTCCTACGAAAATTCGCTAAAAATCGAGATCTCGAAAACTTTTAAGGAAACAGTAATGTTTTTGGGTCTCATTTATAGACATCATCCTAAAGTATCAGATGAAACTATCCGGGTCGCTGTACGTTTATCCGCTGGCTCTAACTGGCTAGGACATTGTCAGGAAACTAGGTCAATTACAAAGGTTCATTATTAAAAATAATAAACCAAAATCAACAACATGGGAGCAAATCATAACTGGTGGAACATTACGAAATCGCCTTGTAACCTACGACGCTCGCGTCAGCTGATATAATTACAATGGAATTTTCGATTAACGAAGCCAGGTTTATTAAAACTTTTGTCACCTGTAGATGGACTTCTGAAGCGTTGGTAGATGATTCATTTTATATGATTAATTTCCAGTAGGTGGGCCAGCTTGTGTTAAATACTGGGAAAGTATAGGTGTGTTTTTTAATTTAATTTATTTCTCTTCGGCAGATCTCCATGTCTATGCAGATATATTTAGATACCAAATTTATAATATAATAGACCTTTATGTAATTAAATACAGGTGTTCTGCCAAGAATGGCTATCCAATACAGAAATAATAAAATTTGTGTAATAGTTTGCAGCGTTTTGAGAACAAAATCTCCCTAAATTCAGCTGTAACACAAGATCCAAACTATCTAAAGAACAAAAATTAGAGTTGATAACGAACATTTTATTCAGGAATTTCAATTGAACGCCCAAACTTAATTTTTTTTTAAAGGATTTAAAAAATGTCAAAATTGCGCAGCGCGCAACCATGTACACACTCGGCATCAAATTCCAAATTTGCAATAGCAAAAGGGGGGGTTCCCATTTGGAAAAAACAAAGTTGATGTCGATAACGTAAGGTAGCGCGCTGCACAATTTTGACATTATTGAGATCCTTACAAAAAAATTAAGATTGAAAAAAAATATTGGATTTTAGCGGGGGAAGGGGTGGAGGAGTTGGGGACACCCTGTATATATGGAAGCAACCACGTTTTAGGGGACGCCAAGCAGGCCTCGCTAGCTATGCACAGTAAGTTGTATCAAAATTAATGTTCATGGACATCGTGTATCTATTAATCATTTTACTAAAAGCAATGAACACCCAACCTTGACTCGCCAGTAAATCTTGAATAGGGAATATAAAGTTGATTGTTGAAAACATCTAATACGTCAAGCTGATAGCCATCATTACAGCGGCATGAATAGGATGCCGAACACTAGGGTTTTTTCGCTTATTTAGCAAAGTTACTCAAAAGAAATTGGCCGATGGAGGAAAAACTGTCAGACTATGTGGTGTGAAGAGTTAATGAATGGACTTATAATGAAATGGAAACCTTATTTCTGAGCTCAATCAACAACCCTTTGACGGGAGAAGACCAAATTAGAAAGGGGTCATCATCAAAGATAGGGAGGAAAGATAAAATTCCTAATAGCCGGTTTCAACACAAAGTAGACATCGGGGACGAATAAACGAACGAGACGAAATAAACTTGGCCATGTACGAGAACCTAATATTAAACTTGAGATACATAAAAGCGTTGAATTCGAGTGTTATTGGACATAGTTTAGACATTATAGTTGTATTTTACACTCTTATCCCATGGAAGACCAGATAATCGATATAGAGGGAAGATACCGTTTTCCCATCCACACGCAAAGCACTTCTACCACTACTGATTATCCCATCAGCTACTGCTTAACTGTGACCACAGCAAACTAAAAATGTTCCAATAATGCAGCATGACCTCACAAACGAATTTATTATTAACTAATTTATGTTGAGTTGTTTTAAAAATTAGAGCACATTGCATGCGAAGAAATTGTTAACGATACATGCTATACTCTGCTTTACACATTTTTCAACCATTTCTACAGTTTTATTTTCGCAAATATTAGAGCTATTGCGATGGCCTCAACAATTTTAAAATAAGAATCAAATCAACATGAATAAAATATGTAAAATAACATAAGGAGAAATTATCTGCTGATATAATTCCAACGGAATCCTCACTATATATATATATATACAAACGCTGCAAATTAGTACACAAAAGTTTATTATTTCTGTATTAGATAGCCCTCCCACGCAAAACACTGGTCCATAAAAAATGACCTATCAAACTGAGTCTATGGTGCATTTTCGAAATATAACTGGACAATATCACCTACCAGAAGAAAAATTAATGAATTAACTAAAAAGAATGAATAAAAAAAAATCTTGCGATGTATTGTCTCCGCTGGGATACGTACCGCCGCCACTCTAACCATTGAGTACGATCGCCTGTGTGTTAGCAGCGCATCATTAAATTTCTCCATGTTCTCCCGCCTGGAAATCCGAAGGCCTTTCTAGCCCTTAGAGAAAGCTTAGTTCTAGCCCTTAGGGAAAGCGAACGGTTCAACGTACAGCGATGCGGATGGTTTTAATCGATTCTTTGGGATTATATTAATCATTTACAAGCAAAAATCATAACTGTGAAAGTTTAAGAAGTCGATTTTTGAAAATGTTAGACCTTTAGGGTTGATCAAAGTTGATGCCGATGTTAATGGCACATCCCCGACCAATGTATGATTTTTGAACCAAATTTCATAAACTTTGGTCCAGTAGTTTCGGAGAAAAGCTCTAGACAGCGTACGGGCAGATTTTTCTTTAATTTTCGATTTTTGGATTCTACGCAACAAATTTAGAGGGGGGTTAAAAAAATGTTTCCAGGTCAATTAAAAAGTTTTATTATTGAAAATAATAAACCAAATCTGATTTTATTATAACGTTTGATCAGTGAAGCGTATGTGGGTGTTTTATCTCATCTAATGGATTTTAAGTTCGCAGGTGCTTAGATCTATGTCGAAATACTTTGATTCACAAGTGAACTTGGATTTCAGGTTTTGTTACGCACGGAGGGACTATTAATGTGGAGATATTTAATTTAGTTTCAATAATATCTTCTCGGTAGACCTCTACGTCTATGCAGTTATAGATAATTTACCATAGACTATTCATTAATTGCAGATCAGTGGGCCAACTTTTCTTTAATAATTTGCAGCGTTTTTTGACTTCTACGCATCTTGTCATTTTTAGGGGGTTAAAGAATTTTTTATGACATGTCTTTTAGCTGGGGTGATTGACAAAATTGTGTAACTTTTTTGTTAGCCCGAAAAAGTGTACAGGAAGCTTCATTTTCTATTGATTTTCACTTACAACCAATGCGTCACAAGCGAAATGTAACTCCTTTAGTTTTTATGGCAGGAGAATCGTTCGCCACTTTTTGGAATGCTCTCATTTTATCGCAACATCTCATGATCCCTAAGCCATTGTAGTGTCAAGGAAAGCTGATTTATTACGCTAAGTTACAAACTAATATTGCTAAGTAACAATAATGAACTAATAATGTGAAAAGAAGGCACTACAGGGTAGATATACTATAGAGCGTAGGTACTTGTAGGCAGTAGGTACTGGACATATCCATGATATATTGTTATCCCCATTAAGGGAGAAATTAAAAAGTTTCATAGTTTTTTTTTAAATCTTTGCCTTAAAAAGGTTTATTATGGAAAATAATAAACCATTACTGATCCGTTGAAAATCTGTTTCGTCAATTTCCCCGTTTGATGGTTTCATCTCTCATTGATGGTACGTCATTTATTCGCAACAGCAGCGTCACTTGTAACGCTGGTGACTGGACATGCGGACATACAACCAATCTCACAAATTCTCCCGAAGGACGGATCCATTGCCGGCGGTTGTGAGCAAACGAGCCTCGTCTAAGTCAAAACCTTTCATTCACTTTGCTTCCGAGTGTATCAAGGTGGAGCTACATGGGGCTAATCTCAAGCCTGTATTTATATTATATCTAAGAGCAGCATACAACCCCCTACATGTATCGCTACACCAAGCCACAACATTGGGCTCAACCGTAACTGTTATGTGGGTACCGAGCCTATTCATGGCAATGAGTGCGCAAATGCCCTTGCAAAGGAGAGTCATTGGTGATAACTCCATAGATATGTTGCCTATACGCATTGAGGATCAAATCTCCTACATGCAACAAAAGCCAATTCCACCTGGATGGTCGCAATGGTCTGCGTGGTGTCCTTCAGGACTTGTGCCCGGTGGGCCCTTTTGTAATCCAACTTCCAAGGAGGGATCGAATAGTGGTCAACCGGGTCGCCACTGGCCATACCCGTCTTACTCACAGACACCTACTTAGTGCAGAAGCTCGAGATGTTGTGTGTTGTGGGAGGTGATCTGTCCATCCGCCAATTTCTGGAGGACTGCCCAGCCCTTGTGGACCTCCAAATCCAGTCAGCCCCCTCAGAGGGTTGATGTATTATCCGGACCAGACAAGGGCCAGCCCCTGTTGTTGTACCTGAGACCCACTGTGCTCTAATACGAACTGTGATATCCGATCTGTGATATCACAATAGTAATCATTTTATTTCACTTTGCTGATTGTATATAGTAGCATGTATATAGTTATGAGCCTATTTTACATCTAGTCTCAGTTTTAATATTTTATTTTTGGGTTTTTTAACCCACTTAAGGGGTAAACAGTGGTTATCACTGTACCCCTCATTTTCCCCCCCTCCGATATGCTAGTGGAGTCCATGATGGCGCTCTTTTTTAGTCAAGAATGGCAACATGGCTCCCCTTACAATCGTGCCACTTGCCGTTTCTCTTTAGACACCTTGCTCAATGCCACTAATGACCCTTCTAGTTGAGGTGCGGCATAAACCTTTGAAAAAAATAACTTCAACAGTTTTCTTTTGATTTTGATGACTATCAGGAATGATGCGGATTGCTGTTCAGATGATCCCTTATAAATTTCATAGAACCCGGATAAAATGCAGTCTCCACACATGCGCAAACGTAAAATTCCTAACATAATAAATTATCAAGAAATCATTTTTACTTCTTCCCAAATAACCGCTTATACATGAATTTATCCTAAATCCTCCCTACTGAAACACATTTTCCGCATACAAAATAAAGTTTGGTTTAAAAATTGATAAAAAATAGTAAGTAATCAATTTTAACTATAAATTTAGTTAGTGAACGTATATGCGATAAATTGTTTTCACTATTTTCTTCATGTAAGTTTATATTTTTTCATTATGAATATAGAACAGGATTGTGTTTTCCTCCCCTCTACTGATAAAAATGGGCTTTTCAGTTCAAAGATAAAAAACAATTAACAAATAGATACATTAATATATTTCAAACCACTTTATCAACACAATTTAATGATCCATACGAACATATATATCATAAGTCACACCCGACGTGGACGTTTTTTCCATTACGATTCGGTGCGAACTCTAGATTTTTTCTTTATTTAATGAGGCAAATCTCATGATTTTTATCATGTTTTTTGTGGAAATTAAATTGTTATGTTTATATTCATGGCATAAAAGGAAAACCGTAAAACCGACGTTGTTTTCCCTAACACGATTTCAATTTTTCCGTGGTAGCCTTTGGGAATGAAAAACTAACTTCGAAATGGAATCTTTCGTCTGAAAACATAATTCCTAGGTGATGAAATATAACGGATAGAATTAGGCACCACACAATTTGTTTAATAAATAAGCAACGTGTAGTATAAGACCCTTCGATTGTTCAGGCAGCCAATGATATTCCATCGAAATAAAGTATAAAGGGCGCAAAAGAAAATTGAGGTCATTTAATCGATGAGATGTATTGTTGATTATGATCGATCTCGCGAGTATTTCTAGGCCTCTGTACTCAATAAAATGGCCTGAAAGTAATTTTACCAAGCGGTTATTTTTCGATATGTTCATCGCAGTGATGACATTGACAACTCTAACCGTAAGCGTAGAACCCATAATATCAATTGATTTATGAACTGATAAGATTGAAGGTTCGAGAAATCTATGTGAAATCTGTATGGAAAAGAGCGTGTTCGAGTCACTTCCTCCAGATCAGATTGAAATTTGACTAAAAGGTAATTTTAATAACGAGGCCACATTACGATTCGGAGGTAGTTTATGGGAGAAAATGGTACACTGAATAGTTTTGAGGATCCCATAGATCGGCTCGGTGTGAGAAGATTCAGCTGGGACAACAAAGCTACACAAAGATAGGCAGCCATTATGAAAAACCATCTGCTTCAACGTGCTGAACCATCCTGATCAGCTGAGAGTAGATATAAAAAATACGTTCTGGCACAGGGGCCAACACGGGGCAGGGTATACTAACCCACATAACAGATAAAATAAAAAATTCCTGTACAATTCGCGTCGTTTATCGTAAGAAAAAGATAAAATAATTTATATTGCAATGACTGAGGCTCGAACCATCGAACTTCCGAATATGAGCGGAGCACTCTTCCACTGGACTATGCAGGGTGGCCCCCAAATGGAAATTTTAAAATTCCCTGACATTTCCCTGACTTTTCCCTGACCGAACTTCATATTTCCCTGACAAAAAATATCAAATATATATATATATATATAGCGTCACCTTTAATGCTTCCAAAATGAAGATCGTATAATTTAAAAAAGAAAAAACAGCCTACTCCAGGAGTAATAATGAAGGTGAAGCATGGGAGAAAAGATACTTTTTAAAGTAATTGAATTTGTGAAAGAATTTACTTAAATAGTTTTTAAAAAATCGCAGTTAGACGAACAGAATGGTTTTGACACACTACATACTTAAGGTAAATAAAATATTCCACAGTAAATTCAGGTAAAAAATAAACTGAGAATGAGGAAAACACTACAATAAGTTTCAAAACCCAGTTTTGGTATTTCGAATTCAAAAACATAATAACGAATGCCGAACGGCCACAAGGTTCTTCAAACACTATCGTATCAAAACACTAGATTCTAGAGACCAGAATAACACAAAATGATAACAATTAACTGGAAGCTCTTAGAAGAAGTTTGAAAAACAACTTTTGCTGAACCATAATTATGGTACCTACACTTTATCTACGTACGTAATGAATAAATGCTTTGTTTTCACATAAAATTGTTATTTCATCACAACTAATTATTTAAAATCGACCACGTGCTGTGCAATGAAGTATTTCATAAGAAAGAATCAGTTCGGTGGACGACACATTTTCAGTACCACGTTAAATTCGTTAAAAAGGAGCTTGTTTCTTAATTTTCGAAACAATTTAACCTAAATGAAATACGACAAATTACGAAAATTCGCCTTTAATCATGCTGCATTACTTTTCATTTAATATTTTATGGTCCCTCAATTTGTGATCTGAAGCGATTCGTTGAAGATCAAATTCAAATTGTAATCATTTGTCTTGAAAAAAGGAAAAGGTTTTTAACAAGGATATTTCTTAGCTGTGGGTAATTCCGAATTTTCGCTCGACTGCAATAAATGTCTCGCTTTTTCCACCTACTTCCAATC
Source organism: Adelphocoris suturalis (assembly GCA_030762985.1). NCBI lineage: Eukaryota > Metazoa > Arthropoda > Insecta > Hemiptera > Miridae > Adelphocoris > Adelphocoris suturalis. The sequence continues at coordinate 97,331,193 of CM061044.1, read as the reverse complement.
GGTGCCTTATTTCCCATCACACAAAAATCTTTCGTTGGAAAGCTATGAATTTATTACACATGGCTTGAATGCTATGAATTTATTACACCAACTCATTGTTGGGACTCTTACTGGATCAATCCACTACTCTGTTGGGTTTGCTCCCTAGTTCAATAACCTGTTGATTTTTCTCACATATAGTTTAGGTACTAATAGGTGATGTAGTAACCAGGAGAGCCGAAGACATATCCTTGTCACAATGTATCTGTGTGTAGCGTTGATACTCTTTGAACAGTACCACGACTCGACAATTATTTTTTTATTCGTATTACCCATCTATAAAATATTAGGTAGTATGATAAAGTACGCCGTAGAAGTTTTATTGTTTAGGAGTTAAAATAAACCTAAAAACACTGCAAATTATTACACAAAGTATTGATTGAAAAAATTCCCTGACATTTTGGTGTTTTTTGCAAAATTCCCTGACATTTCCCTGACTTTTCCCGTCGCACGAAATTCCCTGACAATTCCAGGTTTTCCCTGACTTTTCCCGTTGGGGGCCACCCTGACTATGTTATCAATCATCTAATATGGGTAATATAGTAGACGAACATGCTCCATTGAATGTTATGTATTTATGTAAAAGTCGACAATAGAACGGTGAAATAAAGGTATTTGTTGTTTATACTCAAATTGGATTAAGAACTAGAAATGCATATTATTATTCCATTTCAAAGCTTTTCGAAGAATCTGATCTACACAGTTCCTACATTGCTCCTAAGCAGATTTCTCTTGTTCATCGTCTATTCTTCATAAAATTGTACAATAGGTAACAAAAATCTTTCTCTTTCCATTCGATACCCAATTAATTAGTCATGAACCTACTATTAGTGAAGTTTGTCTTATAGATGTATGTTGTATGCATCACTTGAAAATTCATAAAAATTTAAGAGGTTTCATATTGTGTCACTGTTATGCTTTAGAAGAATTTAATTTTACTGAAAGAGTTAGACATGCCAAATGTGCATTGATTTTAATAAATACGTTGAAAGTGATAGGAATAGTGACATTAAAAAAAAAAAATAAATAAAAATAAGGGCATTTTGTCATATACCCATTGGTACGTCTAAATATTATCCATTTTTCTTTATTCTCTTGCTGCTGAGGGTCTCTAAAAATTCGTTTGTACCTATCATTAATAAGTTTTCACACAGGATATATTTATGATCTTGCGTTTTTCCCAAAAGATAAATTCTTTCGTGGTTTTTGGTTAAATATCTATTCGTGGATAGCAGACCATTAGAGCAACCGCTTAAGCATCTCTCATTTGCGTGAAATGGCAGTTTAAGACCTCCAGTTTGCCGAGATAGTAACTAAGTGAAAGGTGAGGTAAAATAAATAATTAATATTCCATGGGTCGGATCCCAACAACCATTTGTCTCCCACTAAGGCAGCGATAACAAGTTTCGGGTCTTGACTTGGTTAATAGTTTGTCAACGCGACTTCTTGACGAGTCGAAGACAAACCGAACTAAATCAACGCAATATTGCGGGAATTACAAATTACTGAATGCATAGATGGAACACAGCATTGGTAATCCATTACTGACAGGGATAATTACGATAAGGTATTGAAATGTAAATTTGAATACATAGCACTTCATACTTTGACCCAACACTGGCTTTCATATCCCACAATTTGATCCCATTCGTTTGAAATTTATATCGAACCTTTTTTATGATCAGCGGTTCAGCCACTGCGTGTGCGGTAGTGTAAAATGTTTGAATTTTTGCACATACACTCTCACAATTTTTATAAGATTATGCACAAAGTGGAATGATGGTAGGGTAATGAGTTTGACGCAATCGGTTCATTGCTGACCAGCGGACTTGCGCGTACGGTTATAACCTGGAACGAATAACCGATACGCCGGTAATCTGGATGTATTTAAACAAAAAAGCGTCAAACTTAACGAGATTAAAAAAAAAAAAAAAATAGTCCAAAACACTACATTTTGACAACATGGAACATGTTCTTGCATCCATTAAAACTGTTAATTGTAGATATTTAATTGGTTTCTATTTTATTCCACAGAAGTTATTGACAATACTGGTTTATGGTAACTGAAGTAAGTTATATAATTTTTTGAGTCAAGCTGTTCAATGCTGCGAGAGGAAATTAAGTCGATACTCTATCCTCCACGAGTAGTAGATACACCTGGATTCGTTTTCAGTTGTAGTCCGAATGTTTGTTCCATAAATGTAATCAGTCGCTGATTTTCGTTTTTCTTCAGATCTACGTCGATATCAAAATTATAGGTATTTTATGGTAACCTCTCAGATGTTCCATGATCACTCAGGCGTCTTCTGCATTCTCCCTTGAGCAACCCTTTCAAATTCCTGCTTCTTGCGTTGAATAGGAGAGAAAATGGCTTTTGAGCTCACTCAGCTGATCAGTGATCACTCAGGTACCTTCAGCATTCTCAATTGACCCTCCCTCTCTCAGATTTCAGCTTCCTGAGGTGGATAGGAGAGAAAATGGCTTTGGAGCTCACTCAGCTAATTGGTGCACAGTTGGTCGTCTTCAGAATTCTCCCTTGACCCTCCCTCACAAATGTCAGCTTCCTGCGTTGAACAGGACAGAAATGGGTATGTAACTCATTCAGCTGATCAGTGATCGCTCAGGCACCTTTAGCATTCTCCCTTGACCCTCCCACTCAAATTTCAGCGTCCTGCGTTGAATATGAGAGAACATAGCTTTGGAGCTCTCAGCTAATTGGTGCCCAGTTGGTCGTCTTCAGCATTCTCCCTTGAGCCTCCGTCTCGAATTTCAGCTTCCTGCGTTGAATCGTGCAACGTCTAAAGCTGGCAGCTGTTTCAAGAATTGGTATACTTAACAAAGTAACCAATGATCATTGACGCCCAAGGGCAACGTTTTGTCAATGAAGTAGAAGTTATTTTTGTCTTACGAATCTTTAAATTTCCAGAACTCTAACTGAAAGAAACTATTAAGAAATGACTTTCCTATTGAATTATCCATTGTTCGACAAAATCATATTGTTTAGTCATAAGCAACAAATTTCCACCATTGCTTCCTATTTTGGAAACATTTCCATTTCCTCATACTTGTAATTGTAATGATACATCCTTTTCTTTAGATAGTGACTAAGTGACTTCAAACTCAACCTTATAGGTATACATTTCCATTTCTTCATTACATTGTGATTCTTAAGTGAACATATTCTAAGACACTCGTAGAAACGATTTTCATTGCCAGTAAGTAACTCATATATATAAATCTCAATAACTCATATATACTGAAACCTTTCTAGAGTTCTAAGTAACTCTTAGAAATTTACTAAAACCAAATGGTAACTAGCTTTGAGCAACATTTCTTTAGCTCATTTCCACTTTTTGTACGTGCATTTCCATTACGACGAATTACAAGTATGTCTCATAAGAAAACTTTCTCTGAAGCTACCCTGACTCCCCTCTTGTTAACAAAGTAACGACTCAATATCAGAAACTAATTGCCGTATTTGTAATCAGAATCTTGATTCATAGACGTTTGGATGTCCATTTCTTTTGCAATCACCTTTCGTGATTAGCAGACATTCAGAACAAAAGTAGGAGTCCTCAACTAGCAACTCACTTGGAGAATTGCCTTGATCAGAAACATTTCAAGTCCACGGAAACGCAGTAAACTTCTCCATTTCCTGACAATACTCTCACAGCAAGTAATTTCCATTACTTCTACTCAGTTCTGGCAGTTCTTGTGTTTACTTTTGTTCCTTCCTGTACAGCAGGGGTGCTCAAACGGCCGATCGCGATTGACCAGTCGATCGCGAGTGCTTTTTGAGTAGATCACACGGACGTCAGGTGGTTGAGTCGCGGAAAATTCCTAGAAAGGTTTCAAGAATTATTGCCCGAAATAACAGCTTTTCTAGACGAAAGAGGTGATGACACTGAGATGTTGAAAAACGAAAAATGGCTGACTGATTTGGCATTTTTGACTGACATCACAATGCACTTAAACACCATTAACTTGGAGCTTCAAGGTAAAGGAAAAACTATTATTGAGATGATTAGCGCAGTAAACGCATTCAAAAGTAAATTGCAACTTATGATAGATCAACTGAAAAGAAAGGATCTGAAACATTTTCGATCTTTGAAAGCAAGGATTCCTCAGTTGAATTATGATACGTGTGAGGCTGAATTATCAAACATTTTGGGACAATTCGAAATGCGTTTTTATGATTGCAGTAAATTGGCAAATATAGCATCATTTATGAGTTATCCTTTTTCATGTAAAAACATTGAGGAATTAGCTACTGAAGTAGCAAGTCAGTTTAATATGAACTCATGTTCTGTTGAAAATGAGTTGGTGCAGATTATATCAGATATACATCTCAAAGCTACAGCATCTGATACAAATTTCTGGTGTTTTATATCTGAAGATAAATATCCGAATCTAAGGCAAATCGCCCTTCAACTGACGGCAATTTTTGGGTCAACTTACTTGTGCGAGTCTGCATTTTCTGAAATGAAGATAATTAAGTCAAAATATCGCAATCGACTAACTGACGATCATATGTCATCATGCTTGCGATTGGCACTCAGTGGTTACGCACCATCTTATGAAAAGTATGCTGAGGACATGCAGTGCCACGCTTCAACATCCAAAGTCACTCCTTAGTTGAGTTTAACACCATATGTAACTCTTTTGTTTTGTAACAACGAATAAACTCGCAATTTTGAATAACTAGGAGTTTTTTCATTGATATTGTAGAGAAGAACTTAGGTAAACCTAACCCAAACCTTGACTAAATAATGTAAATTGTGCGGAAAGCTAATATCTATATATGCTACGGTACACCCTACCTAGGTAGGTAGGGTGTATCGTGTATGTACGACAACCCTGCATCACACATACTTGCAGCCTCTCAGAGTCGATCATAAGTAGTCTAAAAATATTGAGGTAGATCGCCAGCAGTTCAAGTTTGAGCACCCCTGCTCTACAGCCTCAAGTTCCCCAGTCAAAACCTCTTTCTCGACCATAAAGTAAAACTGTCTATGTTTATCCATCTCATTTTTAGATGCATTAACATTAGAATATCTTGGTAAGGCCTTAACATATCTTCTCTAATACAAGGTTCAGCCGTCCTAAACCGTGTCAAGGACTGCGTTCGCCAGTCTGTGTGTTTAACCTAGTAATTTTTTTATATTCAATTGTCCATTCAGACGAGCCGCAAGCTCCACGTCATGAATAAGCAATGACTTATAGGTCCATCGTAGTGTTTCACATTATATTCAACACCTTTGTGGCGTCTTTCACGAGATACCACTTTTTTGAAACTCCATTAACTGTGAAACAAGTGTTGGCTTTTAGAAGAATAGAATAAGAAGAAGAAAATAGTTTATAGTACAATCCACGTCATAATCATATTATATGTATTGCAACAATCATTACGACATAGTGTCTGTTGGAAGATGGGGTATAAAATAAATTAAACAGCTATCAACTAAAAAATATGAATAAATAACTATTCTAGAACGTATGGAGAGATCACGCAAATGAACTGAAGTAAATATAGAAAAATAAAATTGTTACAGAAATTAGGGTATAAGCAATGTGGCTTCGCAATTTGGTATATAGAGTGCATTCAGAAATTAAAATCTCTGCCCAACAACTCTGTAGCGCCAAGCCAATCGTGCAAATTGCGTAAATGCTTCCCAGCCTGACCCATCAAGTAGTACGATGGCTTCATCTGCACTTTAGAGCCCTTTCCGAACGCAATCCACCTAAACTCGGATAAGACTGGGCAAACATATAGGATGGGATAAGGTCTTCATGCAAACTACATATAAGGATCACTCTTCATATCGATCAGTGTCGAAAAGCTTTGCGTTTAGGTTGACCAATTTACAATGCGGTTTGAAGAGCCATCTCCCGTCTCTATCCACTGAGCGAAGAAACTTGCACGTTTCACGTCTGGATCTAAATGCTTATAAAGTGAAAACCTGCTTGAGACCTCCGCACGGCGTTGAAAGAGGTGCCTCTTATCTTCTCGGAATTTATCGTCCATCTGTATGATGTCCTGCTTCAAAATCGAGACGTCAAGGGTAGATAAATTGTTCAATTAACTGGTCCTCTGTGCCAGGAGCTCCCATTTCTCTGTCCGAAAAAACCTTCAGCCGGCAGCTGTTTCAAGGATTGGAAAATGTGAAACCGTCCATGTCTAGCCATCTCATCTGTAGATGCGTAAACACTGGATTATCTTGGCATAGCCTCAACATACCTTCTCTAATACAAGTTTCAGCCGCCCTAAACCGTGTCAAGGACCGTGTTCGCTAGTCTGTGTGTTTAACCTGGTATTATTTATTTATTTATTCAATTGACCAGTCAAACGAGCCGCGTGCTCCACGTCAATAATAAGCAATGACTTATCGGTCCATCGTTGGTTTTCACATTATATCCAACCCCTTTGTTACGTCTTTCAGGGAATACCATTCTTTTGAAGAGCACCATTAACTATGAAACAAGCGTTAGCTTTTAGGAAAATAAATATACATTTCATTTTTCATCTAGTTGCTCTAGTCTAATTCGCTCGTTAACCCAAACGGTTTTGTCCCGTTTTTCTGCTACCGGTTTGGTGATTTTTCGGCGTGCACTTTTCGGAATAAACTTCCTCACTGTCAGCTTTTGAACGGTATAGTTGCTAGTTGGGGGGAAAAAGTGTGTTCGTATATTGAAAACATGATTTTTTCTACGAAATCGAGGGTTTTAGTGAAAAATAAAACGAGAACCGGCGAGTTTGGGGCCGGTTTCCAAGTAGTTTTTCACGCTGAATCGAATGCACTTGCATATCTCCCTAACTCCGTTATAACCGAGTTTTACACTTTAACTAACTAGTTTTACCTTTAAACACATATGAAATTGACCATAAAAATTAACTAAAAATTCGTACAATTCACGAAAAAAATCTTAAAAATGGAATAACTTGAAAACAAAGCGTTTAAAAAGAAATCTTTACGATTATCTTTCGATCAGAAATGAGCTCTAGAATCGATTCCTTGAGTTTGTCCAATAATTTCCAGAGACACCCTGTATATGTATAGACATGTGCACGAGTCTTGCGTGTACCATCTTCCTAATACACAGTCTAAACAGTGCTGGTTAACTGTAAATTATAGAGGTTCTAACCTTATACTGCTAAATAACTATAGAGGCATCCTTGGAAACGTTTCACGCTAACAGTGTTCGCTGATAATGTCTCTGGAAACCCCGCACAAAAATTAAAACAACCTGAATATATGAATCAGTGAGCTTCGCGAGGGGCATCGCCCCTTGACCTCGCTAGGGGAACCCCAGACGAAATTTTGCTTACACTTTGAGCCTCGGCTAACTTGGAACGTGGAAGATCGAGGCTCCATATCAAATTTCAGCGTCATAGGTTGAATAGCACAGAAATTCGCACCGGACTCTGCTGACCTGATTTATCCCAGACTGGTGACCAGCGCCAATCAAGTCTTCGTGATCAAAAACATACCAAAATCAAAAATCCTTGCGCGGGGGGAGAAAAATTTGTTTGGGCAAACAGTGATTATTTTAGACTATTATTAGATATCAGATCCTATCCTACGGCAAGATGAGGTAGGTATGTACCTACTAATTAAGTTAATTTAGCACGATCAGCTGAGAGAGATGAATTCTCTACTGTTCATCAAAGGAATCTGAAATTTGAAGGGGGCCTCTGAGACATTAAGAGACTATTGAAATTATGGGCTCCATCCTGATCAGCTGAGTAAGCTAAATCTTCTTCTGTTCACCCTAAAAGAATTTGAAATTTGATAGGGAGCCTCTGTGGGACATCAAGAGACGAATTCAAAGACGTGCTCTTTCCTGATCAGCTGACTTAGCTAAATTCTCTCCTTTTTACCCAAGGAATGTAAAATTCGACAGGGGGCCTTTCCCGGACATAAGGCAACATGGCGAGTTCCAACCAGATCCGCTGACACAGCTAAATTCTCTCCTATTCACCCTGGGAATTTAAAATTCGATAGGGAGCCTCTCTGGGACATCGAGAAACGAATAAAATGATGGGGTCTTTCGTTCATCAGCTGAGTGAGCTAAATTCTCTCCTTTTCACCATGGGAATGTGAAATTTGACAGGGAGCCTTCATAGGACATTAAGAGTCGAATGCAATGACGAGTTCCAATCAATCTGCTGACTCGGCTGAATTCTCTCCAATGAATCCTAAGAATTTGAAATATGTTGTATCTAGGACATTAAGAGACGGATTCTGATAACACAGCTGACATAAAGAGTTGAATGCAACATGACGAGTTCCAACCTGATCTGCTGAGTGAGCTAAATTCTCTCCTTTTTCCTTGGAATCTGAAATTTGATAGGGAGCCTCTCTTGGACATTAAGAGACGGATGCATGACGAGTTCCAACCTGATCTGCTGAGTGAGCTAAATTCTCTCCTATTTCCCAAGTATTTGAAATTAGACAGGGAGCCTTTCTAGGACATTAAGAGTCGAATGCATGACGAGTTCCAACCTGATCTGCTGAGTGAGCTAAATTCTCTCCTTTTTCCTTGGAATCTGAAATTTGATAGGGAGCCTCTCTTGGACATTAAGAGACGGATGCAATGACGGGTTTCAACCAGATCAGCTTAGTGAGCTAAATTCTTTCCTATTCACCCTATAGGAATTTGATATTTGATAGGGAGCCTCTGTGGGACGTCGAGACGTATACAATGATGGGCTCCATCCTGATCAGCTGAGTGAGCTAAATTCTCTCCTGTTCACCCTATTGGAATTTGGAATTTGAAATTTGATAGGGAGCCTCCGTTGGACATCAAGTGACGAATACAATGATGGGCTCCATCCTGATCTGCTTAGTGAGCTAAATTCACTCCTGTTCACCCTATAGGAACTTGAAATTTGATAGGGAGCCTCTGTTGGACATTAAGAGACGGATGCAATGACGGGTTCTAACCATATCAGCTTAGTGAGCTAAATTCTCTTCTGTTCACCCTATAGGAATTTGAAATTTGATAGTGAGCCTCTGTTGGAAATCAAGAGAAGAATACAAAGATGGGCTCTTTTCTGATCAGGTGAGTGAACTAATTCTCTCCGGTTCATCCTTGGAACTTTAAATTTGACAGGGAGCCTCTCTGTGACAACAAGAGTGCAATTGAATAACGGGCTCCATCTTAATCAGCTGAGTGAGCTAAATTGTGTCGTTTTCACCCCAACAACGAGAGATTCGATAGGGAGCTCCTCTGGGATACTACGAGACGAATGAAACGACGGGCTCCAACTTGATCAGCTAAGTGACATTCCTGTGGATTAGGAGTGAATTGAGATTATTTGGTTTCGTTGGCAGCGAGTGGATAGTGAGTGGATTTGGTGTAAATATTCGGAAGTTTATATTTTAGTGAATCCACGTGGTGATTAAATATTTTGGTGCACGAGGAGCATAATTCCGAAGAAAAGGAAGGCTTGTCTGAATAATACTCTGCGATTCGAAATGTAGCCTCTCTTTGGGACTGCTGGGTTACAATGAGAATGTGCATAACCACCATGATCAGCTGATTAGGCTCTGAGGCTTTCTTCCTTACTCTAACAACGATGATGAAAATGTAAACGGGAATATTATTAGGTTGCAATGAAGGATACACAAAATATGGACAATAACGAGGAAATTTCGAGGTATTTTGAAATGTTAATGAATATTTTCTAAGGTTTAATCCAAGAATTTCATGTTCAAAGAGTGGAATCTGAGGAAGGTCATGAAGTTAAGTAATGAATTCATATTCAACAAATAAGAGTCAACGCCGTGAGAATTAGAAAAAAATACGTGGTTTTTGGTTGGAAATTTCTGTTTTCGGCGAAAAAAATTAGGAAGATAATTGAGATCAAGTGAAGTACATACTTCATTGAGATCAAATTATGTAATATTTCAAGTTTCAATAGAGAATAACCAATATAGGGACAATTATGAGGATATTTCAAGGTATTTAGAGATACTAATGGTTATTTTAAAGGTTTTATCTATCAATGTCATGCCCAGAGTGTAACATCATGGAGTTTAGGAATAAAGAATTCAAATTGAATGAATAAGTAACAATGCCGAGGAAATAGGAGAGAACAGGTGATTTTGGTTAGAATTGTGTTTCATCGAGCGAAAAAATGGAGGCAGGTAATCGAGATCAAGTATTAACATAAGTATTTGTTGTCCATTGGGGCAACAATATGTACTTTTACCTAATTGGTTTAAATATAGGACAATCAATATAAGGACAATTACATGGATGTTCCGATGAGTTTTATGATGATAATGGATAGAAAGAATTTAAATTTCAGAGAGTCAAATCTGGAGAAGGTCATACATAAAATTCAAGAAGTGAAACAAAAAAATAAAAATAAAATCGGTTTTGACTGAAAAAAAGAAAACAGGTCATCTTTTGGTTGGAATTGTATTTTATTAGGAAAAAAAATTTGGCAGGTAAAAGGTAATTGATATCAAGTCTTCTGCTGGGAGAACAATATGCAATATTACTAAATCGTTTCAATATAGGATTATCAATATCTGGGCAATTATAAGGACATTTTGATGAATTTATGGTGAAAATGGGTAGTTTTAAACGGTTGAATTCAGGAATTTGGTGTTCAGGGAGAGGAATCTGGAGAATGTCATACATGAAGTTCGAGGATTGAAAAAAAAAAAAAAAAAATCAGGTTCGACTAATAAGCAACAATTTTCGTGAGAATTGGGGAAAACAGGTCATCTTTTGGTTAGAATTGTATTTTATTATGCAAAAAAATTTGGCAGGTAAAAGGTAATTGATATCAAGTATTCTACTGGGAGAACAATATGTAATATTACGAAATAGTTTCAGTATAGGATTCTCAATATCTGGGCAATTATAATGACATTTTGATGAATTTATGGTGAAAATGGGTAGTTTTATACGGACGAATTCAGGAAATTGGTGTTCAGAGAGGAATCTGTGGAAGGTCATACATACAGTTCGAGAATCGGAAAAAAAAAAATCAGTTTCGACTAATAAGCAACAATTTTCGTGAGAATTGGGGGAAACAGTCATATTTTGGTTAGAATTGTATTTTATTAGGCAAAAAAATTTGGCAGGTAAAAGATAATTGATATCACGTATTCTACTGGGAGAACAATATGTAATATTACGAAATAGTTTCAGTAAAGGATTCTCAATATCTGGGCAATTATAATGACATTTTGATGAATTTATGGTGAAAATGGGTAGTTTTATACGGACGAATTCAGGACTTTGGTGTTCAGAGAGAGGAATCTGTGGAAGGTCATACATACAGTTCGAGAATCGGAAAAAAAAATCAGTTTCGACTAAAAAGCAACAATTTTCGTGAGAATTGGGGAAAACAGGTCATCTTTTGGTTAGAATATTTTATTATGCAAAAAAATTTGGCAGGTAAAAGGTAATTGATATCAAGTATTCTACTGGGAGAACAATATGTAATATTACGAAATAGTTTCAGTAAAGGATTCTCAATATCTGGGCAATTATAAGGTCAATTGGATGAATGTATGGGGAAAATGGGTAGTTTTATACGGTTGAATTCAGGAATTTGGTGTTCAGTTCAGAGAAACGAATCTGGGGAAGGTCATACATGAAGTTCGAGGATTGAAAAAAAAAATCAATTTCGACTAATAAGCAACAATTTTCGTGAGAATTTTGGGAAACAGGTCATATTTTGGTTAGAATTGTATCTTATTAGGCAAAAAAACTGGCAGTTAAAAGGTAATTGATATCAAGTATTCTACTGGGCAAACAATATGTAATATTACGAAATGGTTTCAGCATAGGATTCTCAATATCTGGACAATTATAAGGACATCTTGATGAATGTATGGTGAAAATGGGTAGTTTTAATCGGTTGAATTCAGGAATTTGGTGTTCAGAGAGAGGAATCTGGGGAAGGTCATACATGAAGTTCGAGGATTGGAAAAAAAAAAATCAGTTTCGTTTTCGTGAGAATTGGGGAAAATAGGTCATATTTTGGTGAGAATTGTATTTTAATAGGCAAAAAAATTTGGTAGGTAAAAGGTAGGGTGAAAATTGGTGGTTTTATACGGTAGAATTCAGGAATTTGGTGTTCAGAGAGAGGAATCTGTGGAAGGTCATACATATAGTTCGAGAATCGGAAAAACAAAAAAAAATCAGTTTCGACTAATAAGCAACAATTTTCGTGAGAATTGGGGGAAACAGTCATATTTTGGTTAGAATTGTATTTTATTAGGCAAAAAAAATTGGCAGGTAAAAGACAATTGATATCACGTATTCTACTGGGAGAACATTATGTTATATTACTAAATGGTTCCATTATAGGATTCTCAATATCTGGGCAATTATAAAGACATTTTGATGAATGTATGGTGAAAATGGGTAGTTTTGTATGGTTGAATTCAGGAATTTGGAGTTCAGAGAGAGGAATCTGGGGAAGGTCGTACATGAAGTTCGAGGATTTGGAAAAAAAATCAGTTTTGACTAATAAGCAACGATTTCCGTGAGAATTGGAGAAAACAGGTCATCTTTTGGTTGGGAATGTATTTTATTAGGCAAAAAAAATTGGAAGGTAAAAGGTAATTGATATCAAGTATTTTACTGGAGGAACAATATGTAATATAACGAAATAGTTTCAGTATAGAATTCTCAATATCTGGGCAATTATAATGACATTTTGATGAATTTGGGGTGAAAATGGGTGGTTTTATACGGTTGAATTCAGGAATTTGGTGTTCAGAGAGAGGAATCTGGGGAAGGTCACACAAAGTTCGAAGATTGAAAAAAAAAAAAAATCAGTTTTGAGTAATAAGCAACAATTTCCGTGAGAATTGGAGAAAACTGGTCATCTTTTGGTAGAATTGTACTTTATTAGGCAAAAATATTTGACAGGTAAAAGGTAATTGATATCAAGTATTCTACTGGGCGAAAAATATGTAATATTACTAAATGGTTTCAGTATAGGATTCTCAATATCTGGGCAATTATAAGGACATTTTGATGAATGTATGGTGAAAATGGGTAGTTTTAATCGGTTGAATTCAGAAATTTGGAGTTCAGGGAGAGGAACCTGGGGAAAGTCATACATGAAGTTCGAAGATTGAAAAAAAAAAAAAAAATCAGTTTTGGCTAATAACAACAATATTCGTGAGAATTGGGGACAACAGGTCATATTCTGGTTAGAATTGTAATTTATTAGGCAAAATAATTTGACAGGTAAAAGGTAATTGATATCAAGTATTCTACTGGGGAACAATATGTAATATTACTAAATGGTTTCAGTATAGGATTCTCTGGGCAATTATAAGGACATTTTGATGAATTTGGGGTGAAAATTGGTGGTTTTATACGGTAGAATTCAGGAATTTGGTGTTCAGAGAGAGGAATCTGTGGAAGGTCATACATATAGTTCGAGAATCGGAAAAACAAAAAAAAATCAGTTTCGAGTAATAAGCAACAATTTCCGTGAGAATTGGGGAAAACAGGTCATCTTTTGGTTGGAATTGTATTTTATTAGGCAAAAAAATTTGGCAGGTAGAAGATAATTGATATCAAGTATTATACTGGGAGAACAATATGTAATATTACTAAATGGTTTCAGTATAGGATTCTCAATATCTGGGCAATTATAATGACATTTTGATGAATTTATGGTGAAAATGGGTAGTTTTATACGGACGAATTCAGGACTTTGGTGTTCAGAGAGAGGAATCTGTGGAAGGGCATACATACAGTTCGAGAATCGGAAAAAAAAAAATCAGTTTCGACTAATAAGCAACAATTTTCGTGAGAATTGGGGAAAACAGGTCATCTTTTGGTTAGAATATTTTATTAGGCAAAAAAATTTGGCAGGTAGAAGGTAATTGATATCAAGTATTCTACTGGGAGAACAATATGTAATATTACTAAATGGTTTCAGTCTAGGATTCTCAATATCTGGGCAATTATAAGGACATTTTGAAGAATTTATGGTGCAAATGGGTAGTTTAAACAGGAATTTGGTGTTCAGAGAGAGGAATCTGGGGAAGGTCAGGGTGACGAGGGGTAACTCCGGGGGTCGGACCTATCCCAGCACCTCACACAGAGCTCCCGTTGAGGCAACCAGCCCCCCTAGTCAGATGAGGGCAATTCACGGGCGAATTTTCCTCTCTCGGCGAGAATCGTCACTCACCTGACCCTTGGTCGGGCGAATAGGAGCTGTAGCCTTGCATCCTTGTACCATCTCCCTCTTGTTCCTGGTCTGAGCAAGTTGCCCGCTTGTCCGCTCCTGTCCGCTACCCCATCGCGCGCCCCATCACTTCGGCACCGCACTTTGCCGCAGCCAACCGCCGCACTCGACTGCTTCCCTGCTTCCCGCCCTCTCCGATTCTCCGTCTCCCGCCCCGTCCGCCGACCTGCCCCCCTCCCCTCTCGCCTGCCTACGATCGATACATCGAAACCTCTCCCACAGTTGCCATGGCAACCACAACCTTTTTATATATATAAATTAATAATACATATGCGAACAACAGTCTACTAGAATAAACTAAAATTAAAATTCAGCAAATCACGAATTGTCCGAAATTTTGTTATTTAAGTTATAACCGGTTCAAATTTTGAAAACAAAAATTTCAATTATACTATATATATATATATACTCGGCGCTTCGCGCCTCGCCGGGGGCTTCGCCCCCCTGGCCCCCCCGGATCTTTTCTCTTTCGTACTGCGTAGAAAACGAGGATAATTTGCTATGCAATTCTTAGCCTGAAAACGTTATGTTATATCACTCGCTTCAGCGAAAAACCACTTCAAATTTTCAAATCATCGTTAATTTCGTTACGGACGTTACAAAAAAAGTTGTTGGGGGTCGGGCTAAGAATTGCATAGCAATTAATATATATATTGGTAGGTTGTTTTTGACTGTATTATATAAAATGATTTGAAGTTAGGGGACCTTGAGGTTCAGTCATGAGATTAGGTTTTCATCAGGCCATATACCATATATTCGATTTATTTATGAATCTTCATCAGGGCTATAAAACAAAGAATATAATATGGAGTCAGTCAACTTCAACTCAATAGAATATATAGGTGCATTGTCCTTTTGGAATAGCAGTAATAATCATTATCACATACCTTAGATGGGGTTGTAAGCACATTATCTTACTTTTATTATAAGCAGTAAACAAGACACTTAATAACAGTGAAATCAGTGGCATAAGCAAGCGTTTGTCGCATTATGAAGCAACTTATGTGACGAAAAAAATGCAAACCCCCATCTAAGGTATGTGACAATGATTATTACAGCTATTCCAAAAGGACAATGTCCTGTATATCCTATTGATTTGAAGGTATGACTGACTCCATATTATATTCTTTGTTGAATAGCCCTGATGAAGATTTATAAATAAATCGAATATATGGCCTGATGGAAACCTAATCTACAGACTGAACCTCAAGATCTCCCAAGTTCAAATTATATATATATACATAACAATTGAATCATCAGCAAAGTTCAGCATTAAAAATAATTTACCAGCATTCTTCGGTTTTCAATTCCATCGCCAAATACTTCAATTTATTTTTCATTTTAATGAAATTCATAATCTTGTTTCTTTTCAGAGAAAAAGTACCGATAGATGCATAAATATATAGATGTATATTCTTCTTCATAAAGGCCTAATCGAGGCAATACAAAAGCAGCAGCTAATATTGATGCTGTCGTAATGAAATTGATAAGTGGTGATTAAATCATATTTTTCTGACTTCCTTCAAACTGACTTTGAAGTATTGATTGTCATGTAATGCAATTGAATGGGGACCATCTGCATCCTAACCCGCACATCCCCTGAAGATGTCATCAAACTAGAATAAAAACTGAAGAAGTTATGCTGTTCGCGAAGATTTTCAATTCGCACAAGCGCAACAGATAATATTGATGCTATCGTAATGAAATTGACATGCAGTAATTAATTCGTCCTTTTCGGCATTTCTAGCATCCATTAAATCGTCTTTTTTAAACTTCCTTCAAAGTGGCCTTCAAGTATTGATTTGTAAGCAATGACATTTATAGGGGACCAACTACGGCCTATCCCGCACATCCTCTGAAGATTTCATCAAGCTAGGATAAAAATTGTAGAAGTTACACTGGTTGCACGGACTTGTGGACACAAACACACACGCAGACAAGGTTGTTCAGAATGGTCTAAAGCGTAAAGTGGGAGTAGACATTTTCGAGAAGAAGAAATTTTAGTTTTTAATTTTTTAGAAATCATAGCGTAAAAGAGCGTTGGGCCGGTTTTATTTTATTCCAATTTTTTTTTTTTTTTTTTTTTTTTTTTTTAAACATAGGATGTGTTATAGCATTGGGATCTCTAACAGAAAACGCAAATATAATGTGCAGCGAAAATGTGTTGCAACAATTTCTGATGATTTCCGCTTACAACCGAGTCGTTGCTAGGGAAATGGTACTTAGTCATTTTTAATCCCAAATAATTCATGAACCATTCGTTCGAAATCTCTCGATTTATCCAACCATGTTATGTTAACTACTGCGAAGTGCGTGGCCAACAAGCTGAGTTATGAGGATGGTTATATGAATAGTTGTTTACACACAAGTGATCATTCTGAATAATTGATATTTGAGAACATGATTAACACCGCTCGTTAATTTCCGACGATTTCATTGAGCTGGTGGTGAGTCGTTGCGCTGTTTATAAATGAATAAAGCAAATTGACATAGTAGTGATAAGATACATCGCAAATTCTGTATCATTCTAATATGCGGGTTTCACGGGTTTATGTGAAACGCGTGAGCTAAACCACATTCTGTGTTTCAATAATTTCATTTGAAGCATGTAATTAGAGGTACAACTGGGGGTCCAGGGAGCGGAGCGGTTTTTTTTTTTTTTTTTTTTAAATATCTAATATATAAAATTCTCGTGTCACAGTTTTTGTTGCCATACTCCTCCGAAACGGCTTGACCGATTTTGATGAAATTTTTTGTGCTTATCCGGTATCTATGAGAATCGGCCAACATCTATTTTTCATCCCCCTAAATGTTAGGGGTAGTCCACCCCTAAATTTTTATTTTATTTTTTAGACAAAATTTTTAATTTCTATTTTAATTAACGTCTGCCAAGTTGGGTGGGCAGTATAACTTCCTCAAGCGAGGGAAGCGAACAGCATCCCCCACAGAAGTTAAACCTTCTTCACTAGAGCTGACGACGCTGACACAGCGAAATATTCTCTCAATTTTGTAAGTTTATTTAAGTGTTTCCTATCTTTTTCCAACCTTCTGTAATACCTCAAAATAATATTACACGCGAGTGTTTTCATTTTTCATCAAAACTATATATATATATATATATATATATATATATATATATATATATATATATATACATATATATATATATATATATATATATATATATATATATATATATATATATATATATATATATATATATATATATATATATATATATATATATATATATATAATATAGCTAAGGAAGAGAAGAGGTTACCTTCAAAACCCAAGATTTAATTCAATTTAGTTGTTATTGTATGAACCTGTAGATATTACAAGAAGCACCTTAAACACATCTACAACATTTACTTGTTGAGGGTTTTATTCTTTTTTTTTTTTTTTTTTTTTTTTAAGCATGGAACATGCTTTAGCCTTGGACTACCTAACTAGCGAAAAACGTTGCGCGGATGTGTCACGAAATTGTTTCTTTCGATTTTCACGTACACCCAAGCCGTTGCTGGGGAAATGAAACTTCTTTAGTTTTCACCGGAAAAGAATCGTTCTCCGCTCGTTAGAAAGCTCTCGATTTATCACGCATTTCTTTCGTACTTGTTCTTCTATTCATGTCGTAGTTTTATATTTATTTATGTTATAAATGAATATAATAAACAATGCCGCTTGTTTTTTTTGCCACTCTCTGAAGTTAATCTTGGTTATAGTAATTGTAGACGCTCACCATGACAGAAAATTACCTACCTAGGTACTCTGTTCTAATTTCGATTAGTAGGTAAAACATTTATGTCGTAGTTTTAAATTTATTTACATTTACGAATTAGCGGGAAGAAAGCATGTTCCATGTTTTAGTATTTTAGCCGAAGGCTCAAAGCGGAAAGCAACCGGGGGTTCCAGGGGGCAAAGCCCCCCTTGCGGAGTCAATGGGCGGAGCCCTTTGCGAGGCCCGAAGTGGCGAGTTTTACTTATATTTTAATAGCTAAGGAAGAGAAGAGGTTACCTTCAACACCCCAGATTTAATTCAATTTAGTTGTTATTGTATGAACCTGTAAATATTACAAGAAGCACCTTAAACACATTTACAACATTTAATTGTTGAGGGTTTTATTCTTTTTTTGTTTCAGTTTTCAAATATTGTTGGGAGAGGATTGAGGAGGAAAATATTCAAATAACCTCCACATACGACTCATTCGATGTAGCTTCGCCCATAGCGAGTGAGAAGGGTTTTCCACGGGATTTAATTTCTTTGGGCGGAATCCCGACAATTCACGATATAGGGTGGTAAAAGGCTCGTCAATCAATATGACGAGGAGGAATTACGTGTGAGTAGGAGAATCGCGAAGAACGGTCAGTCGCAATCCATCAACGCCGCTGTAACCAGCTGCTCTTAATTGAGCTCCGGCGATGTTCATGTCGCACGAAGAGATGGGATAGTTCGCTTTCAGATGTGACTAGGTGATTTCGGAATTGGGCTGAAAAGCAAGATGGCTGGAACCACTAGCCTAGATTCGTTGATAACACTAACAGCAATGCTTCTCCTTTATAGAGTATTACAGTGTAATAATACAGCATGGAGTAATACGACCTGCCGACATTTTATGGTTTTTACGTCAAATTAGGATTCAGCAATTTCAAAAAATCTGCTGGTGAAATCTGTTAGATGTTGCAATAAATTGCTTCTTGTGGGATCAGCGAAGATAAACATTTCCGGACAAGTTGTTCTGCACACCTGATGGTGTTGGCCTTGCCCCAACTTCCAAGTCACTAGACGCTTACCACCTGTCGCGTCTGTGTTCACAGCAGAATTGTGGGCAGTGATACTGGATGTTCGACACTGCCAGGGCGGCGAGAAACGTGTTTCTTGGTGTGGCCATCATAGGGCAACTTACAATTAGATGCTCAGGGGTGTGAGCTTCTTCGTAGCTACGAATAGGACATGTGCTCCTGAGATCATGCCAACAGCTACCAATATCCGTCCACCCCACGCACCCACCACCCGAAGCTGAGATAAGGAGCGCATGATGCAGAGAGGATAGTGAACAGTCATGTAAGGTTGTGGCTGCAGAGGTGTGCAACAGTCAATGTCTCCTCGTAGTATATACATTGTACCTTGAAGGTTGCATCCAGTTCCAGTCCAGTGCTGTCAGTTGACTCTCGATATTGTTTAATGCTGAGGAAGCAAATGTGCGGAGGTCATGCAAGTCATTGAGTGTAGGGTAGCAGGGGCAGCTGGCAAGCGCTCTATCAGTTTTCTGAACCAGCTGTACTTGGCTAAGCAGGCATATTCGAGGAAATCCACCATCATCTATGTCAGGGATTTTCAGCAGCCAATGAAACGCAGATCGGAGATTGGCCAGCTACAGGGGTGGGGGACTCAAACTTCAATCCGAACACGGATATTTGGCTTTGCCTTTGGGAGCAGCAATATTCGTTTGTGCATTCTTGATAAGGGTCTAGGTGTAGAGGAAGTTGAACTGGATGAAAAAGCATAGGGGATCGTGTGAAAAACTGAGGCACCGACAATTCGAACTGTGAGAGTAGCGATGGGCTGTGTAAGTTGAGTTTATGGAAGGATGATGACTCAAAGAGCTACATACAAAAGTACCATGCCCCAGTATGATACGCTAAAGGCCAACATGAATGTCTGCGTTTAACTCAGAGAAAGTTTGGTACACATGTTAAATATATGGTGGGAAAACAACTGTATGAAGTCTCTCTCCAGATGTTTTGGGTTTCATAATAGTTCAAAACTTCGTTTATCCGCTGATGAGAGTTCATCAAGATGATTCTATACATAAATATGCATTAGTACTCATTCACCCGCTGACGCAAAGGTTTTAACATTAATGGAGTTAAGGGTAGGTTTGACGTTTGTGAAATATTAATAGGTAGGTACTAGCCGGAGTAATTAGCGGGAGCCGTCTGAAACTTTATAACGTTCCGAGTTTCTCAACTACGAATATGACCTTATTAACACCACATAATACTGAGGTTGTAGCTCAACCCCATTTTAAAAGACGAAGGTAGCAAAATAAATCATTAAGGTCAATATAATATTATGAATCAATAGTAGGATTTCTTATCAAATCAATGGAATTGAAATTGCCATTTACTAGTGAATGTAAATGGCATACCCCTCCGGAAGGTATGTAAATGATAATTACTACTAGCAGAAACAACCTTTTAGATTTAATACCAACGTATTTGAGGCAGAAACATGAATAAATTAAAAAAAAAAAAAACGCGGCAGGCCGCTCGTACTTTCTTTCTTATAATAGAAGAGCTATGAGCATTGAAAATGTCTCAGTAACTTCAATGTTTTTCATTGTTTTAAATAAAATAACAATTAGAACAATTGTGGTAGCTCAACACGACGTGTAACAACAAACTAGCATTGACGTCGTCATGGTGATAACATTTTCCTAACTTGTTAATTGGTTGGAGTGGAGCTAAATTGTTTGATACAGAGTATCAGCTTTCTAGGATGATCAGGGGCGAAACTAGCTTCAGGAGCCACTCAGCTAATTGGCGTCTCATAAATGTGATTTTCATGCGCTTCGTTATCATTCATGTTTTGCAGTTTTCTATCATTTTGCCCGAACTGTGCTTCACATGAAACTTAGTAGGTGACAACTTGTACTGATTTCTCCAACCGAACATCATAAATATGATGTATTGCTATTATACACAATTATAACAACACCTAACTTGTTTATAGGTTGCGTGACGTTTTTTTTTTTTTTTTTTCTTTTTTTTTTTCTTTGCGTAACAAAATTTCCGGTTGACCCGTCGAAAAGACATTTTCAATGTCAAAATCTCCTAGTGATGGCGAAAATTGACGGTTTCTTTAATTTTTTATTAGGCTGTCCTACGTTTCGGCAACCTTGCATTACACACCTAGGGGAATACACGAATGTCACGCGAGAAACACGACAAAATTCATTAGAAAACCTAGAGGTAGGGGCGTCGCTATGAAGGGAAAGGGTCCTCCCTAAGCCCCTCTGACTTGGGGGAATTCGGGAAAATGTTAGGAAGTGGCAATAAAACTAGATCTATTTGGAAGTGTCCTTATCAAATTTTGATTTTATCAACTGTAGGTACCACGTATTCATTTTAAAAAACTGGAGGTTATGTGATTTGGTGGATGAAACTGGCATTTTTCGTTCAAACTTTCCCAATTTCCCTAAGTGTTTTCCATTTGTGTTATATCTGGGGAATAGATCAGGATAGAGTATTGCGTTTGACGGCTATTTACTCCATGTTTGGTCTAATTGTACATAGTTTTAACCAAACACATTTTTCACACGCATTCAAATCCACCAAGTAGTTTAATGGGGAACAATTCGTTGTATGAAACACATGAAAACTTTTTTAAAGGCTAAAATGTCCATTGCTTCAAATACAATGCGAAAAGGATCTTGTTGAGGTGCGAGAACGTGGTGTGGTACAAGCACGGGCTAAATTGAAAAGTCGACATATCTAATCCCAATAAAAACCAACCCTGTAAACACTAATCAAGTAAAATCAAAAGTTTTAATAATTTTATCGTTTTTATTATTATTTCTTAATTGTATGTCGGAGCCCTGTAGACAGTGGATGCCGTTTAACGTTTGTTATGAGTAGAGCTCGGATTTTGCATATTTTGCATATTACTTTTTTATTGCCCAAAGTGATTTTTCTCGACGAATTATGATGTTTGGGTGTTTGTAGGCTACTAATTCAAATTTAAAATGCATATTTTTGCATATTCTGGACATTTGTACATATAAGTGCATATTTAGGGTGTAAGTGCGTATAACTGCATATTTTCGGCGTTTTGCAAACATATTCTAGTTTTTGAAAGAAATTTTCACGCTTCTCGTCACGTGTATCTTCAAGGAAGGTAGGTACCTATCCAAAACCTTTTCAGAATACGAGGTAAATGACAGGCTAAAGGCATAGCAGGTACTGGTTGATTCCGTACGCAGGTTGTTTTTCGACTAAATCCAGATTAACACTGCAGACAACGACTGCTGCCATTATAAGCTAGGTAGACATTCACATTACAGCTGTCCTTATAATCGGATTATACGGGAGCACTTAGGAGAAGACTCACGAAAACGCGGATTGAATGCACACGTTACCTTTCACCAGAGTATTAAGATTGTTACGAATTCATGCAGGGGAATGTCCATGGCCGTGCTCTACTTCCATGTGTATGGATCTAGATCCATAGTCTTTCATAGTTGTGTCGTGTGATGTGGAAAGAACATTTTCATATTTAAAAATGATCCTTTCAGACCGAAGGCGAAGTTTTAAAGTAGACAATTTGGAGAAGATATTGATTGTACAAACGAACTAATTTTTGTGATAGTACAACAGATTCATTTTTATTGAAATTATAAAAATTAAGTGATTCTACTTTTGGTGGTTATTCTTGCGTATTCTCCCGTCTTCCGTACAAATAATCTCAATTTTTTAGTGGTTTTAATCCCTCGCATTGTGATTTACATACCTAGCACTATTCGAAATATATATACGGCTTGATATGTTAGGGATAAGTGAATATTTCAATGTATGTATTTGGGATACGTGCATATTTAAGTGTATATTTCCAGGTTTTTAAGTGCATATTTATGCATATTTCGGAGGTTTTAAATGCATATTTTGAGGTTTTAAAGTGCATATCGATCCGAGCTCTAGTTATGGGTGTTTGTGGCGGACGGCACACTTTTGCATGGGGTGCGTGCCAAAGGAAGGTCAGGAGATTCTGCGGGAGGAATTGCTTGCATATGTATGCCTGGAAGATTTCATGCCGTTTTTGGATCTGAGTCTGCTTCTTGGCACAGCCGTCCCCATGTAAGTCGTAGCCACACACTTATTTGTAATGGTAATATTCCCTTGGTATATTTTTCTTTTGAAGCACTGATGAATGTCCTAATAATTTATTTTGAGTCTCTCATTCGTTTCATGCATAAAAGCCGAACAACTCGGTCCTTAAAATCTTTTCCCTTACGATAATTTTAGTTGCCAAAAAACTAATATAATTATGTGTGATTTTTCCTTGAAATTAGATTAATCCTATTCGGCAATTAAAAGGTACAACCCTTCAGCCTAGCTTATAAAACAATTGACGATTAAATTTATTTTATTAAGGAACGAACAACTGTACTGATTTAGGAAAAGGTAGGGAAATAAAAGAGCTCTCAAAAGTTACTACCTGAAACGTCCAGGCGGAGTTCTACTTAAACCCCTTAATTTTTTCTATCCTTCCACGGAATACCTCTGGTATCATTTTATGATAAACTACGCACCCAATGTAGATTGATCAACGAGACAGAGCATTACCAAGACATGGTCATATCCTAAGGATATAAAATGCATTTTTAACACAGAACGTAACAAGATGAAAATAGAAATATAACATGGTAGACGCGCCGGTTCCATATTTCGGAAAAATCGATTTTCAACTTTGAATATCAGAAATAAATTAAATTAGTAAATATATATTTTTTTTATGAATGGAAAAAAATCGATTAATTTTTTGAAAATAATTCTAATGTTCACAAATTTCTTATATAGTGCCGAATTTCGGCTGGTGGAGGCAATACATTAATAAATGTTGAGTTTTCTGTTAACAGCAATAGGTACCTACTTGACATATTCCAACAGGTATTTTTGAAGAAAAAAAAAAAATAAATAAAAATAAAATGAAAATAAAAAAATAAATAAATAAACGTATTTATTGTACGAATTTAAATTATAAATTAATCAATTGTTTTTGAGCAAGGTTTTATTTTTAAGGGAAATCAACTTTTGTTTGATGGATAATAATAATTCGTACATCTTAATTAACAATATGGGGTGGATGAAACAATAGACACGCTCAGCTGTTCATCGCTAATTTGTTAACCATTTTGAAAAAACAAAACTCAAATTGACCCGCACTTTTATTTACAGCTTTCTGAAGAATTTTGCTTGTGCCTGTCAGTCTAAGTTCTTGTTTCGACCATGTATTTCAATTAGGCTAGGTCCAGTTTTGACTGAATGCTAGAATTTTGTGCGATTTTAGCTTTTAAATAGTCCTCGATAGTTTATGAATTAGGCTTGCCTAAGGATATAAAATGCATTTTTAACCCAAAACGCAACAAGATGGAAATATAAATATAACAGTAATTAGTGTTTCAATTCACAAAATATAAATCTGTATATCTGATTTAATAATAAGCGAATCGCTTTGTATTTTTAAGAGTATACCCAGAAGATTCATCCAGGTAGTTAACACATTCTCCAAGTTTCGAAAACTGACGATAATTATTGTTTTAATCTAAAACTAATATTGCTGTCTTCCAACAAATCATATTTACTAACTCACATGAAAATAGTCACTTTACACAAGTCTTTCGTGAACGTAATAGGTAGTTATAGGCAATAGATACTCGTATTTTATTAGCTGGAGGAAGCAGGCATTATTTATAAGTGATACTACAAATTCCCTTCTTTCGATTTTCTTTTTTTCCTAAAGGTAACGGAAGCTTTTTCACTTTCGGGAGAAAAAAAATTTGTGGTCTCCAAAATCAAAATTTCCACTCGCATTTTACGTTTTAGACCATTCTGAACAACTTTGGTTCCGCGTCTGTCTGTCTGTGCAGGGAATTTGCAGGATAAGATGTAGACGGTCCCCTATCAATTTCATTATTCTTGACTCAATATCTCACTCTGCGCATGCACAAACGTAAATTCTACCAAGCATCATTTTCTCACGCACCTAGTCGTCCGATCTTGCTCAAATTTGGAAGATGATAATTTGATCATCTTATATCAATTTCAACATGATTGTATCATTGATAGCTACTGAGCATGCGCCAATATGAAATCCTTGTATCAAGCTTATTTTCCACAGTTTTCATCCTATCTGGATGAAATTTTCAGGGAATGTGCGGGCTAGGGAGTTGACAGTCCGTCGGTTTCATTGTTACCAAATCAATACGCATGCGCAAACGTAAATTCCATTATGCTCCATTTTTCACGCCTTAGTCGCCCGATCTTGCTCAAATTTGGATGATAGTTGGTAGATGACGATTTGATCATTCCATATCAATTTCAACATGACTGTATCATTAATGGCTACTGCGCATGCGCCTCTGTGAAATCCTTGTAACGACCTTAATTTCCACAGTTTTCATCCGATTTCGATGAAATCGTCAGGGGATGCGCGAGATAGATTGTAGATGGTCCCCTATCAGTTTTATTGTTGCCAAATCAATACTTCACTCTGCGCATGCCCAAACATAAATTCCATTATGCTCCTTTTTAGCGAATTTTTGAAGAAAATTAACCTATTGCTCTCTCCTCAAAATTTGTAGAATGTGAATTTTTGGAAAACTTTTATGCAGAAATCCGTTTTAGGCTATTCTGAATCATATTCTGAAGTTTAACGCATTTTTTTATGTATGTATGTATGTATATATATATGTATGTATATATGTATGTGTCATTCCAGACGATAACTGTGTGTAATTGTGCTAGAAACTTCAAACAAATTTTAAAATGTTAAGGACACAAAACGAAAGTTCAAGTTCATTGGCCGGTATGATCGGAGAACATCTTCGGGTTGAAATTTTCAAAAATGTAGTCAAACATTTCAAAATAGCCTGTTTTTTGCGATTTGTTGTGCGAAAAATAATTTTTTTCAGCATACTAACATGCGGTATATTCGGAATCAGCGTAAAATTCCCTATAAGAATATGTATCAAGTTTTCAAAAATTTCAAAGTTGAAAAATCAGTCGAAAATCGAAATAATGCCGTTCGCTAGTTGTAAAAATCGGTAATATTTGCATGAAACTGTCCAAATTCAGATTGAACCACTCTTATGGAAGTATCCCTGTATAACCAATCCTGGAACCATGCTATTTAAAACGTAGGTAGTAGGTGCTTGTTAAAAAAAAAAAAAAAAAAAAGTAATCACAACTGATGAGTTTACTCTGTGAAATATTCCGTCCTCCGATTCTCTCGGTCGCTCTCTCTAATGTTTTACGCTCAACTGTTTTAGGACTTGATGTAGCTTTAATACTGACTGTGGCTTAGAAAATATCAGCCATGAAATTATGAAGAAGTTCTATTTATGTACGTACTAGCACGCAGACCCAAGGCCTCGCTCAGCTCGGCCGTCAATAGCGACTGAAACGTCGAAGATTTCTTCAAAAATTCGCTCATGGGGTCATGCTGCATGACTGGACTTTTTTTTATGACTCTAGTCGTTCGATTTCGCTTAAATTTGGATGATAGTTGGAAGAAGATGATAGATAAACGAGGAAGCTATGTGCCACACCCAACTTGGCAGACTTTTTTTTCTTTTTTTCAAATCTCAAACACTGAGAAAGACCGGCGATATCAAGCTCCGACTTGAACCAAAACAGAATCAATCGCGCTTCTTCAAGTTTATCAGCTCTAATCCAAGGACGGAATAAAATATCGCACCATCGTGTTCAGCACTAAAAAAATCTTTGAAATGAGGCGTGACTCGGCAAAAAAATGGAAAAATTGTTTTCTAAGTATCCAATTACCACCTCCCCATTGGGTAGGTATTCCAGTTGGATTTTATTCTTGATTTTAATTTGCTTAAAACTTCGGGCACCCCATAAACGTTCTCCAAGTTTCACTTAGATAACTCAGAAATTGTGGACTAAATTTAGGGGGGGGGGGGGGGGAATTTCTTTTAAGGAAAATGCTCAGATTTCATTCTGTTTCGGCTCAAGTCGGAGCTCGATATCGCTGGTCTTTCTCAGTGTTTGAGATAAAACAAAAGAAACAGGGTGCGTCCCATCTCCATTAGGTACCTAATTATGGGATATAATGTGAACTTTGTCCGATTGATCTGAGGTCTTTGAAGTCTACAAGGAAAAGTGATCCCCTAATTCTTTTGAAGTGCACTGTATATTATTATCCAAAAAATAAATTATTAAAAAAGTAATAATAAACAGACCTCTAGGGCTCTAGGCTTTGCGAATTTCCTCTAAACTATTCCTGGATGTCGGCTTTATCAATCAATCACGTGTATAAAGAAAAATCGGCATCAGTTTCCGTTGTAAAAAATAATCATATTCTTGACTTGGAGGAAGTGAGGTTTGGCAACTTATATGAGAATGAACTAAGGATTTTCTTGAACCGTCTCTCAGACGAGTCTGCAACCACGAAAGAGTGTTTTCACTTCTTGACGTTTGACACTGAATGTTTCGGAATCCACAAGTGAACGAGAATATTTTTTTAAATTCCTTTATTTTGGCACAGATAATAAAGTCCACGTTGCCGGGATTGATTTACATTTTTCCAGCTAAATGAATCGCCATCAGAGAGAATTTTAAAGAAAGTAATTTATACAGAGTGATGCTTTCAGATTCACTGAGTGCTTGTCATACTCTTTATCAATGAAATATGGACGCTGCGACGACTACGTGCGCTTGGAAATAGCCAACTTCGTGTCTGGTGTTACCCAGTCATTTTAGAGTACCTACAATGGATTGGATGGATATTATTCGAAACGACATTGCATACCAAGCAGCCAAGGAAGCGTGTAGATTTAATTCAATAACTGCCATCTCTTTCTCTCTAAGAGGTCTCAGAACTTCCAAAAATCTGTGACAAGAAAAGAATATTTAACCATTTTGAAATGAAATGAAATTTGTTTTTATACATGTTCTAATGGCAAAAAAAAATCCGCCAAGTTGGGTGTGGCACATAGCTTTCTCGTTTACGTATCATGAACGTATAGATCATTGAAAAGTTTTCAATGATCGTGAAAAATTCTATGGCGGAAAAGAGTGAATCAAGTAGTAGCGTGAACAATCAAGAAACAAAAAACTTATACTCAATGTAATTTACATTTGCGCAAGCGCAGATTGAACTGATGAGTTGAGAACAATGAAATAGGTATGGTACCATTTAAAACCTAACCAGCGCATTCACTGACAATTTCATCAAAATCGGATGAAAAATGTGGAAATTACGGTCGTTACAAGGATATCACATTGGCGTATGCGCAGAAACTATTGATGATACAACCATGTTGAAATTCATATGGAATGATCAAATCATCATCCCCCCAACTATCCAAATTTGAGCAAGATCGGACGACTAAGGCGTGAGAATTGATGCATAGTAAAATTAACTTTTGGTCATGCGCAGAGTGAACGACGAAACTGATAGGGGACCGTCTACATTCCCGCACATTTCCGACATTAACTGAGAATTTCATCCAAATCGGATGAGAATTGTGGAAAATAAGCTTGTTACAAGGATTTGCGGACACACAACAGACGCACACACAAAGGTAGACACACAGACAGATAGACACGGCACCAAAGTTGTTCAGAATTTATTTGGGTTGAATGACCACACTAGTCTTGGATTCATTCAACCCAAATAAAACTGAAAATCGACCGAGTCACTAACCAACAACAAAGTTGTTCAGAATGGTCTAAAACGTAAAATGCGAGTGGAAATTTTGATTTTGGAGACCACAAATTTTGTTTCTCCTGAAAGTGAAAACAATGCTTACGCTACCTTTAGGTAAACTTGGAAGCAAAAGAAAAAATTGAATTCCATCTCCAATTGGTAACTAATCATGAGATATAATGTGAGCTTTGTTCGAATGATCAGGGGTTTTTGGCGTCTACGAGGAAAAGTGATTCCTTAATTCTTTTGACTTGTGTATTTTTCCTTTTAACGCAAACATGGAGCTGACGGCAAGACTCATTGAACTGTTCCGACTGCCGAAGAAAAACAGGTAGATTAAAGACGGAATCCATCATGAATCCACGGAGGCGTGAAACCCAAGATGTCGGAGGGAAATGGGGGGTTCGAAGGTGTAATATCGCAGATGCCTGTTTGTCCCCACCGAGCACGACAAACGTGACACCATTCGAAGCAGCATCTGCCCCCATCTCAGGATCAACAGAACAGAGCCGCTGTTGTTTTGCCTCTACTCACTCCAAGGGAGGGCCTCAGTGCACACAATCAGTTCTTATAGTGAAGCATTTCCTTCTAAAATCCGTGTTTAGCGCAGAAAAATCAGTGAACTGATGTTGAGTATCCCCACTACATGCAGATATGTCTAACGGTACCTATATATATAGGTATATCTTATTTCACCCCCTTTGAAATATGTGTTTTGGGTTTCAAGTTGATTATGTCCCAATGAAATTAGCTCAATCAGCTGATCAGAAAAGACCCAATCATTCCAATCGTCCCTTAGCGTTCCAGAGAGTTTCCCTATCAAATCTCAACTTCCTAGGATGAACAGGAGAGATTTTAGCTCACTCAGCTGATTAGGAAAGGGCCAATAATTTCAATCGTCTCTTAGTGTCCCAGAGAGTCTCCCTATCAAATCTCAACTTCCTAGGATGAACAGGAGACAATTTAGCTCACTCAGCAATTAGGAATGAGCCAACCATTTCAATCGTCTTTTAATATCCAAGGGAGCCTCCCTTTCAAATTTCACTTCCTAGAATGAACAGAACAGAATTTAGCTCAATCAGCTGATTAGGAATGCCATAACTAAACTCGAAAGTACATTAAAGGAAATAATGAAATAACCGCCACAAATGCCATTAAAAGCCAAATGCCGTCTCAAAAGCGCCCTAGAAACTACATACCACGGTAACAGGTTTACCACAGGGGTCCTCCGTGGAGCACCCATTTTATATTACTGATCCAGTTCATTTGCAGGGATGTTCCAACTTACCTGAAACAGAGAAAAAAACAAAGGAATATTAGAATTGGATAGTGTGCTTCGGTTTTTAGGACGTCTCTCTGAAGCAATGTCGTAAAGGCAAGGCTTCGTTAATAAGAGGTACGCCTATTGGAATTAATCCAGGGGGAAGGGGACAAACCAAGCATGAGGACAAAAAATAACCGCATACAAATCTGTTTCAGAACATTCTAAGACCGAATCCGTGAAAAAAAAACCATAGGTGTGTTTGCGTGCTTGGGTGTGTGCGTGTGTGACAAATATTGTCGACGCTGCTCAAACCACAATTCTCAACCGATATTCAAGATTCTTTCTTTGTTCGATCCCAATTTCAGTCTAGTTGTGCAACAAACCTAGAAACGTTCGGATTTGCTTTCGAGGTGGGGGGTGAAGGGGATAATTACCGATTTTTTCAAGCGCTGCCCAAGCTAAAAATCTCTACCGATTTTCGTGATTCTTATTTTGTTCCATTAATAGTTCGATATAATATTGTTCTAATTTCAGCTAGTTTTACCTAGTCATCAAACTCCAAGTACCTCCACCTTCATAAACCGTATGATGATCGTGTCGCCAAAGCCATGACTCCTTACCAACAGGGTGTAAGCCTAACGGGTCTTCCATATAATTTGTTCTGAGAGTAAATGGTGGTTCTTTCCACCGATAGTTTCCTATCTCGGGCTCCTGTAATATTTTTCATCAGGCTGTTCCTTTCTAAAGTCCTACCTCTGTCTTTCTCCACCCTCTACTTAGTACATGTTAGTAGGATAACAGTAGCTAAGCACTTAAATTCCACCTAAATTCAGTTTCTCGCAAGTTGTATTCACAACAGTTATCAAGACAGAGTGATAGTAGTGCATCTGGTACATTCCTGAACTATCTTACCGAACTCAACTTAGCAACATCACAAAAAACCTTACAACCCGATTCGACTTCAGATGAATAACTGCGAGTCACAATAAGGTGCTCCAGCAAGTTTCCGCTTTTTCGTATAAAATTAATAAATTACATTCCCCTTTTGAATTTATTGGGAAACGTGATTTTAATCCGGCGATAAACTAGGGATAAGCAAGAGGTTGAATTAACTTCATAAAATGAACCCCTTCCTCCATGGGGTTAAAAACAACGGGGGCGGTAAAATAAGGAATCCCAGAACCCTAGTCATAACCCGTGATTTACTGTTATACACCAACCCCACCACCACCTCCTCCTGCAGCGGACTTCTTCAAACAGCCCACTCGATTTTTTTTGCATCTCTCTTTAGTGGAACTCATTTTGAAGCATATTGGAAGAATATCGTTTTCATCAAACCAATTTATTTTCAAGAGTCAATTACGTTTAAAATGAGTTATTCATACTTCATTGTATGATGGAAATAGAATGATCCGTTTCTGGTCTCTGAAGTGTCAGGCAGCTTCGGTGTCGAAATATTTATATTTATGAATATTTAATTATTATCATTTATTTATTCATTATTAAACCCTGGCAATGACAAGGGGTTTTTGATGCCCATACCCCAAACTTCTACTTTCTCTTCTTCTGGTTGACAAATTATTGGCGATATGAACGTTTTATACGTCGAAATAGAGAGAGAATTCAACCCAAGTTAATATCCGAGTCAACAACAATCTTCCTATTTTAATCAAGAGTCCAAAAAATGCCTTCGGGATAAAATTGTAATCATGTCTGGCAAATTTTATTAGCCATTATTTCAATGAATTGAATGAGGCTACCCGGGTTGCTGTACGCTAATTCGTGCGTTACCTGATGTATAATTTTAAACATTTTGTTTAAATTTTGCCAACTTGTCGAGCTTTTATCTATGTTGATTTAGACCCAGTTATATTTCTTCCACTGTACTTCCAGAATTTACATAAATTTCCTCGCATTTAGGGCCATTAGTACAATTTCTATTTATTACTGTGTGATTGACGTTACTTTAAATCATTTATTCCCTCCCATTTATTCAACAATAAGTGAAGAAGACCACCGGATTCGTCAGGAGTTTTTCTGCGCTATATCGATCGCCGTATCTTAACAATTATTATAATACTCAGACGGTGAAACCGTTCAATGGAAGAAACCGTAATGGAAGTTAACTCCGGAGCCAGCTCCCCATCTTTTTTCCTTTTATTTGTCTTTCCTCAATTCCCATTTGAACCTCATCGCCCTCTGCTGCTCCCTCAACTCATTCTCATTCCTACTGACCTAATTGCTATTCTTCCATTACTCTGAATCCCAACCGTCTTAAAAACTCAAAACACGTTATTTCACCCCATCCTAGCGATTTTTTGTAGAAATTTAATTTAAAGCAATGGCTACCAAATTTCCAACAATTTTTACACGGAAACCGTATTAGTTATTAAGACCGATGAAAGGATTTCAACGTCATTCATATAAACATACTAGCCGCTCCGGCTCGCTACGCTCGCCTCCACGTCCAGCCGGGGGGCAAGCCCCCCGGACCCCCCCTTAAATTGCTCGCTTCGCTCGCAAAATGTGGCATGTAGGGAATTTTGCTCGCTTCGCTCGCAAAGTGTGGCATGTAGGGAATGTTGCTCGCTTTGCTCGCAAATGGTAGATCCCTAAGGGTAGGTTTAACGTGTGTAGGGGATGTTGCTCGCTTCGCTCGCAAACGGTAGATCTCTAAGGGTAGGTTTAACTTCTGTAGGGGATGCTGCTCGCTTCGCTCGCTTGAGGAAGTTATACTGTTCACCCAACTTGGCAGACGTTTTTTTCAGTTGGGAATTCTTACAAACAAATTAAATCTTATAAAACTAAGTGGAACCACGAAAAGTTTAGTGTGGTATGTAGGGAATGTTGCTCGCCTCGCTCGCAAAGTGTGGCTGTATACATGCGATGTATTACAATTGAAACATGTAGGGGATGTTGCTCGCTTCGCTCGCAAATGGTAGATCCCTAAGGGTAGGTTTTACTTCTGTAGGGGATGCTGCTCGCTTCGCTCGCTTGAAGAAGTTATACTGCCCACCCAACTTGGCAGACGTTTTTTTTCTGTTGGAAATTCTTACATTCAAATTAATTCTTATAAAACTACGTGGAACCACGAAAAGTTTATTAGGGAATGTTGTACTGCCCACCCAACTTGGCAGACGTTTTTTTCAGTTGGGAATTCTTACAAACAAATTAAATCTTATAAAACTACCTGGAACCACGAAAAGTTTATTCGGGGATGTTGCTTCGCTCGCAAGGTATACCTGTATATGTGTAGGACAAAGTCCGTATTTATTATTTGAAATGGCTCTCGCTTCGCTCGCAAGGTAGGTACCTATGTATACCTGCTCGCCTCGCAACATTGTGACATCGAACGCCTTCTCTCGTCCTTTTCCCGTCAGGTGCAAGCCCCGCCTTATCGAACCCCTTGACGTCTTCGTAGAGCCTTCTCGCGAACACGGCAAAATTAATTTCTGATGTTAAACGCTTCTTCTCGCTTCCGCTCGCGATTTGACCGACTTAACGTCACTTTTTTCGATATCCGATTTCGGATTCAGATTCGGCGGACCCAAAGCTGTATTTCGCCCGCGAAAACCGTTCCGAAAAACGTACCTTTATGGGGTATATTTTAATCGGAAAAAACCAAGTTTTTCGGCGGACTTTTCGAGAAAACAGGTCCGTACTCTCGCATTTTTTTAACGCATTTCCCGATACTTTTTTCGCGATCCGATCGCGCCGTCGTCTTCCTCGTTCAAAAACCTACGAAACCCGTATTTTTCCGGAATTGTCAACTGCCGTTTAGAGGGGTAGGGGAAGCGGGAAAGTCCAAAAAGCGCACATTAATTCTTACTTCGACCCCCCTCCCGCCCTACGGCCCATGGTTCGGGTGGGATTAAACAATTTTAAATTCGCTCGCTCCCACTTTTGGAAAATCCCAAGAAGATCCCCCCACTCGTACACTCCCCCCACTCAGCCGTTTGGCCGTGCATAGACACGACAGACAGACAAACGGAGTTTCATTCTTATAAATAATAGAGATAGAGATAGAGATAGAGATAGAGATAGAGATAATAGAGATGGTTAACTGAGTATGTCAGTTCAGATAATTCTCTACTAAGAATCTAATTTTTCTAATCCTTCATTTTTTTCCTATCTTTTCGTTCACAAAAAAGTATTTTAAAATCACTTTAAAAAAAGTTGTCGTGAATTTGAACATTAAACATTTTAATGCACAAAATTTTGCTGAAATCTCAATAAAATCTACTCAAAAAAGAACTACGGAGGGGGGGGGGGATAGTTAAAACTCTTGATATGTATATTATTTTATTTATCTACTTATTTTTTATTCAATATAAAAACGTAGTATTATTGCAGAAGCTTAATTATAACAGCTTGTTTCAATAACAATTGAATTTTCATCATACATTTAAATTTTATTACCCTTATCTATACATATTGTGCATAAAACTGAGCTAAATTTTTAAGAAGCTGTTAGAAGATCGCTAAAATGATTCGTAGCAATTTGTTATTATTGTAGAACATGATTAAGGAATTCTGGGACTTGAGTTAACAACTTAATGTGCACAAATCACAGGCTCAAATTCCATATGGTTATTCTGGGGGACTGAAATTCATCATTGTCGTGTGCCCTTCTATGATCTTGACGAAACAAAACTCTGTGCCCCGCACCACTTCCGAACGGCTACAATTCAAAAACATGGAACATGCTAAAGTCATCGGTTGGCTCTCGATATCTCACTCACTCGACTGACCAGGATAGCGCTAGTATTTCATTCGTCTCTTGTTGTCCCAGACAACAACACCTACTAACCTACACCTTCCTACGTTTACCTTCCTAGGTGAATAGAACATAATTTAGCTCACTCAGCTGATCACAATGACCCACGTCAACCCATTTGTCTCTTTATGTCAAAGAGAGGCTCCCCATCAAATTTCAACTCCCCAGAGCGGAAAAGAGAAAATTTACATTAGCTCACTTAGCAGATCAGAATGGAGCCTGTTATTTCATTCGACTCCCAATCAAGATTCTACTTCTAGGGTGAACATGAGTGAAATTAGCTCACTCAGCTGAATAGAATGATCCCCGTCTCTTGAAGTCCAAGAGAGACTCCCCATCAAATTTCAGCTTTCTATGATTAACAGGAGAACATTTAGCTCACTCAGCTGATCAGAGTGGAGCTTGTAATTCCATTCATATCTTGTTGTCCCAAAGAAGCTCCCTATCTAATTTCAACTTCCTGGGGTGAACAAGAGAACATTTAGGTCACTAAGCTGAACGAAATGGAGTCTGTTATTTCATTGGACTCCTTACTTCCTTGGGTGAACAGAAGAGAGTTTAGCTCACTCATCTGATCAGAACGACCCCCGTCAACCCAGTTGGCTCTTAATGTCCCAGAGAAGCTCCCTATCAAATTTCAGCTTTCTAGGATTAACAGGAGAACTTTTAGCTCACTCAGCTGATCAGAATAGAGCTTGCAATTTCATTCGTATCTTGTTCAGAAGCTCCATATCAATTTCAATTTCCGTGGGTGAACAACAGAACATTTAGGTCACAAAGCTGATCAAAATGAACCTTGTAATTTCATTCCTCTCTTGATTCTCCCTACTAAATCTAACTACCCCTACTAAACTTAGTCTCCTTATTAAATTTAACTTTCTACCGTGCACAGGAGAGAATTTAGTATACTCAGTTACTTTTGAATTACAATTTTCTTCCAATCGTAACGTTATCAGGCAGTTAGGTTATTCTAAAACATGGTCTGCGTTAACACCGATTACGTATTTCATCATAAGCGATAGGTACGGAGTATAGGTAAATTATGACACTATCAAGTTTATACTTAACACCCAGTGGAAATGGCTTGTGTTCGGTGAACAAGTGTGTTGAGGAGGCTGCCTCTAAGAGTCTGACGCCGGAGTTCTCATCGACTTCAAGACCTCTAGGTCTTGCGTTTTTAGCCTACCCTTATCTGAGTGAGATTTCGTAGTGTCCGATTCGATGGGAAAACGATTTAAATGGATAAGTAATGGAATTTGTAAACATTGTTATTTAAATGAAACGAACTGAAGTATAGTTTTGGGCGTGGTATCATAGTCAATCAGATAGACGAAACCACAATTATTGATCTGCAAGCTCTCTCACACGAACACAAAGCTTTCCTAAATTAATGAGGAAGTAAATATGTTAACCAATCGTTGCTAGGAAGAATACCTAAAACTTCCCATACCACGAAAATTAAACAACACTCGCGGGAAAGCTGTGAATTTAGAACGTATTCAATGCGCCATTGCCCCCCTTCTTAACCCTTGGTACAAGCTGCATTACATATATACAAACTAAGGTGGTGCGAATCATCGTGAAAACCAATGGATACAAGTCGGCAAATGGTGAAGTGGCTCGTATACAATAATAAATTATTGTTTACAACAATTGGATATATCATCGGGAACTTTACTTATTGCTTTATCTTAATACGTCCGTTTTATCCCATAACGTAACCTTACTGAAGGAATCGTTCACTATTCCCCTGCAAGGTCACAATATTATATTAAGGAACCAAATCAGCTTAGTGCCGAATTGAGGAGCCAAATCTGCAGAGGGAATTTTGGTTAAGATCTTGCATTCATGAATGTCTGTATAACTCCAACAACACCCAATAAATTGCGAAGAGTGTGAACATATATGGAGCCATAATGCATCTCCATGGCATAATGTAATCAGCGTGTAGGGTTGATACTCAGAAATTTGTACGAACCATTTAGAATTTTCGAGCTGGACGGTTACAAAGGCACAGAAACCGATTCTTCGATCAAAATTGAGAAATCCTGATGCCTGTTTAAATGAAAATCGCCTGTTAAGTTTAACGCAGACGTGACCCGACACGTGTCGCAGTATTTTCACCTTACTCTCCGACCGACGATTTTCCCACGAAAGGAGTTGTCTGGAGGATGCGTCATTTTGAGCCCCTTAGAAATGAATACAATACGAAGGGAGGAGATCTCTCGGCTTCAGACGGTATTTCATCCGGATTACAAAGACTTAGCTCAACCTAAACGTAATTACTCACCGAGAATAATCAAGATCCCCCCCACCACACTCACCCGCAGCCCGACCCTTTTCGTTAAGGCTTAATAAAATACCCTCAACATTAACAACTGTCGGTGGAATTTAAATTCTGTTTCGAGCTTCAGACAGCTCCCGATTGACGCCTTGCGAACAGAGGGAAAACGACTCTAGCTGACTTTGACTCGAAAAAGCACGTTTGAAATGGTGAGTATGTACTAATGAATTGGGGTTGGTAATTAAACTTTAAAACGAGATTAGCAACTTAGGATCCTTTGCAGGCAGAAGAGCAGAAAAAAGCAACCAAGATAATTATTTATTCACTGAAAACTTGAATTTAATTTTAAAAAGCCTGTCACGTTGCGTGGTAAGTAGAGTTTCTTCATGATATCGGTCTAATTGAAGTTTATCACAATTTTAGCCTTTTTCGTGACTTTCAGCACATTTGTCGATATCTGAGCACTATATTGTGACCAAAAAGTTTACCTACTTCTCTCAAAATATTAGAAGTACGAGTCTTGACACAAGCGGGCTAGAGCGCAAGAGCACACACACAACAGTGTTATTGAACACCCATTCAATCTCGATCCGTGCTGGAAGTTTGTTGGATCATGGAGAAGACTTCATGGGTGTAGCCCCTGAAGCACAAGCCGTATGGACCTTGGTGGGGCATTAGCTCGTGTCACTAAGGCTCCATTGAAGACACAGCAGAAGCTGCACCTCCTTCGCATGTACTTACTGCCACAGTTAACCAATGGGTAAGTCTTCAGGAGGATTACTATAGGGTGGCTGCTCGAGTGAGACCAAAAAGTCCGCCCTGCTGTGCGCTTTTTGCTGGGCTTGTTGCCTGATGTCCCAAGTGCCAAAATCGGTGGGCGAGGTATTGTCTTCCTTCTGCCAGCATCCTATCCGTTAATCGCCAACACTTGCTTGGCCTAAGGGACGAACTGGACACCGACACTACTGTTGACCTTAACTTCAACTAGCAAGTCAAATAGCAGTTGTTGTGTTTTGATCCAGCAACATCAACTGTTCCAAAATTCAGCACATCTGCAGAGTTTGCTGCTGTACTCTCATGGTGGTAAAGTACACCAACAGTGCTTTGAATCGGCTCATCTCCTCACAGTGGGTTGGGCCAGCAACTACCGTTATTTTCATGACATCCGGCTGGCCACCTCAGTGAAGTGTTCTAGAGGCAGTGGAGGAACAGTAAATACCCTTTGTTGTGCCAGTCAGGGTAAAAATGAGAACCTGTATCATGTGGTGCAGCAATGTCTACGGACGCATGGTGTCCGCATTCTATTTAATGATGCGGATGCCATGCAGACAGGCCCTGTCATTCAGCAGTTAGGATATGGAAACGGAGAGACTAAATCATTTGCCTGGTGACCAAGGCAAACAGCTGGATATCAGTGACGTCAAGCCCGACGAGTCTGCCATAATCTTGGATATGGCAGTGGATATGTGACAGTGCAGAGATGGAACTGAACTGGCGAGCAAAGATAAGTATGATAGAAACAACATACACAAGAATATCCATGCTAAACGGAATGGCAACCACTAACAATAAGTTCATGACCGTGACCATGTCATGGTGCGGAGTATGGGGGGGAAAAGTGCCACAGAGTTACTCAAAGTGGGCATTCAGCAGGATAATTCCGTGGTAACTACAACCATGTCCATAAACTGGCTCGTACCTAAACTGGAGATAATTCTGTGGAGGCACTTACTTTCATTCCTCTCTCCGTCCTCCGGCCAGCTTTGGGTAAACCTGGGCGTCTTCCTCACAATTTGATTTATTTATTTATTATATTTATTTTTTTCCCCGTTTTTGATTTTTCTTTCTTGGATTTGTGTTTTGCGGGGGTGTGTATGTCTGTGTGCGGAAATTGCAGATAACTCCTGGAATCATTTCAGAATGCCTCAAACCGGAATTCTATGTAGCATAGTTTGGTAAATTTCCTTTGAAAAATGTATGAAGCAATAATTTCTTTCTTTTTTCTTCTTAAAAATTCGCTAAAAATTAAACTACAATCTACGTTAAATTACCAAAGGACTAATAAAAAGAAATCCTCAGGATTTTCTGTTTGATGCCATAATTAACTGGAACTAACAACGGACTGCCGCTTCTGTGGAACAGAAACAGATGATGCCGAACACAACTTGTGCTAATGTAATTCACTTGGTCGTAGCAGACACAATATCCTAGGAAACGACATCTTATCTCCAGATGATATTTCCAAGAAGGCTCATGTCTTTCTTCTCCGGATTGCTGAAGCATGGGGGGAAATCATTAGACTAATGCAGCTTGAAGGTAATCCACAATAGATCCTCCCGGTCGCAGTGGAGGGTTACTGAAATGCAGTACCAAAGTCCCTCTAGAATAAAAAAAAAAAAAAAAAAAAAAAGACTAGAGAAAGGTTTAAAGAGCACAATAACCTTCTTTGTTGGAAAAACTTCCCTATGTCTTTTCGGCGTGGTAACTGTAGTAGTCCAATGAGCCAAAAACCTGCACTCAATTGCAAGAAATATTAGTGAATCATGGGTCGGAAGCTTTCCCGGTCTGGGATCTTGAGGAGAAGCTAGGGGCTCAACGTTGTCAGGTCGACCACAGCGCTCCTAGCGGTGAATTCGATTCGAATATTCGCAAAGTTAAATGCTGTATGTGAATATTGATGAAATTGTTTACTTATTGCTTCCGAGACTGCAAGGCAGCGGAAGCTTTGTTTTCACTTACGAAATGAAAAAAAATTGTTTGCTCCAAAATCAAAATTTCCACTCGCATTTTGCGTTTCAGAGCCTCCTGAACAAATTTGGTTCCGTGTCTGTTTGTCTGTCTGTCTGTCCGTCCACATTTCCTTGTAACAACCATAACTTATACAATTTTGATCCGATTTTAACCAGATTTTCAGGGATTGTGCGGGTTAAGCTCTAGATGGTCCCCTATCAACTTCATGATGATAGAATCAACGGTAGCTTCTGCGCAGACGCTAACGTGAATTCGTTGTGACGGTCATAACTCGGTCAATGTTGAACGGATTTCGGTCAGATTTTCAGGGATGATGTGGGTAAGGTCCCTTGAGGTCCCATAAGACAATCATCATAATTGCATTAGCGGTACGCTCTGCGCATGCGTGAACGAAATATTCTTGTTACGGTCCTTGCAACAGCCGTAATTTCCACAATTTTGATGCGATTTTCTTCAAATTTTTAGGGATCGTGCGGGTATAGCTCTACATGGCCTCCTATCAGTTCCGTCATGATCGAATCAACGGTAGCCTCTGCGCAGGCGCAAACAAAATTTTCTTGTTTCGGTCATAACTCAGGCAATTGTGAACGGATTTCGGTCAGATTTTCAGGGATGATGCGGGCAAGGTTTCTTGAGGTCCCGTATCACATTCTTCGCGATCATCAGCAGCGGTACGCTAGGCGCATGCGCGAAAGTGGTGTTTTTGTTACGGTCACAGCTTAGTTAGTTTTATCGGATTTTGTTCAAATTTCCCGGTAGAGTCCCTTGAGGTGCCATACGAAATTTTCCTTATTAATTTCATTTATTATATGTACCATTCAGCTTCCAATTTCCCACCTTATTAATTCCCTGATGCCAGAACCGGTCGTTTCTAGTTTTCTGGAATTTAATGGTGACGTACTGTGAAGGTCACGAGGAAGCTCATGTGCCATTTCCTTGGCAGTGTATTTTTTGTTACTTTGAAAATTTTCTGATGTAATAATTCGAAAAGTTGGTTTTCCTTACGTGACTACGTAAGTGTTGTAAAATACCACTATATAAATTGTTGTATAAGAAATTGTGCCGTACTAGCTATTAATTATCTCAGGCTACAACACGAAGCCTCTTTGCGCATTCCGGCGCCCCACTAAGAAACTTGCAGAAGTAAACAAATCGAAATCTTTAAAATTAGACTCACCTCCCTGGCGTGTCAACGTCTGTAGCTAACTCGGCTATGAGGAGTCGAGTCCGTATTATTTGAGCAGTGCAGTGTTTTCTGGGTCGGGCCTTTTGGGAATGGCGTCTTGAACCGTGAAAACTCTGTCCCACGAGAATTCCCAAGTCTCGACACTTTAAAGACAGTAATTTTTCAAAACGAAGGAGCCCTATCTGGCTTTGGGGTGTTGCACAAAGGGAATTCAGAGAGAAAATTCAGTCGAAAATAAGTTTGGAGACAAAATCATCAGCCGTCCGGGTTTTTTTCCGAAACTACTGGACCGACTATGAAATTTGGTCCATAATCACGTATGGAGTCCAGTTGGAACTGAGTTCGGCATAACTTTCGACCACCAAAAAAGAAATCAAACAGTTTTACGGGAAGAATCCTAAAAGATCAAAACTATTTTTACCCTTTAAGCCAAACAGAATTTATTAGAGTAAGAAGTTTTTGGTTTTTTCCCCCAATTATGAACCTTTGCAATCGACCAAGAAAAAAAAAGTTAACCCCCAGCCCTCAAAACTTGTTAGTTTACGTTTCAAGATGCGTTGAATACAAAAATCGAATAATGAAAATCTGTCGACCCGTCCGAAATTGGTCTGTTGGTCCGTTCTCCGAAATTACAGGACCAAACTTTATGATTTTAGGCTCAAAAATCATGTCTGCCGGGGATGTGCCAATAATATCGGCATCGCTATCTATCAACCCTAAAGCGTAGCAATTCAAAATTCGATATCTTGAAAACTTTCGAAATGAAAGGATAGGATTTGTTGTTTGATTGATGGAAAACGAGGTTCGAACTAAATCACTCATGATGAAACCAATTTCAATGAAAAAACGAAAGTTAAAGAAGAACGTTATTGAATTCCACGGAAGTAAAAATATTCAATGTTAAATCGATTTCGATGGTTAAATAATAATCAGTAACAAACTAAACCTGAACATGCATGAAAGGTCATACAAACTTATATAGTCACAGGTCAATGGAGATTGAATCCCATTGGTCGAAAGGAAGGATGGAGCCGGGAGGTATAACCAATTAACTGTAAACAAAGCGAAAGGGATTATAGCTAATCAGATGAAATGAATGGGGGGTAAGAATTATTCAATCCGGTTTTAACAATGTGAAGGGGATAATTCCAAGCTTTACAGAAATGGACCATCGATCGTGACATATATACTGAACGATATCCTCATTTTCGAACATTTACCAGATCCGTCACTTTTGGGAGGTAACTTTGAATTTTTCAGGGAGATACGTTCAACAAATCTCCCTTTGGAATAAAATTAAGATATTCTACAAACTTTCTACCTGTCAAATCAATGTAGTAACTATAATTTCAATGCGTAACTAACTAATTGCAATGCGTATCTATAATTGATTACTATTTTTGTTCTTTAACTTTGTAACCCCTCGAAGATTTATCTTGAACTACGAATCACATCTCTGTCTGTACAGTATACAGCTTGAATCGTCAGAGGATTCCAATCCATAACCCTACTCCAGCATTTCTGCCAGCTTAGTCTATGACCTGTCCCGTGTTCAACATGCACGTTTGGCGTGACGTTCCACAGGCATATCAGGCCAAACAAACAAACATCATCAACTACTATGCCCCAACGTTTCCAGGTACATAGTGTGTGACCTGCCCCGTAGTCTAAACGCACTTGGCATGATGTTCCACAGGCACACCAAGCCAATTAAACAAACATCATCAACTTCTATGCCCAACACTTCCAGGTACATAGTCTGAGGCCTGCCCCGTGGTCCCAAGGGGAGGTTGACTCACCGCCTCCTTCCTGTGTTAGAGCCCGATGGGACATGCGATAGATAGTCCCCGTGCATGAGCTTACAGTTAGTAATCGGGCATGGGGAGTTCTCTGCTAAGCTGGCTAGCCTGTGGTTGCGTGTTGGGCAGCCTTGTGCGTGTGGTGGGGTAGAGTTAGCGGAGCACATATTATCGGACTGCCCCGAGTAAGCGGCATTGCGGAGATACATGGGATAGAGGGAGTCCCTCTATCTAGTCTTCTTGAGATAGCAGATATGTTCGAGAGACTTGTGTCGTTTTCTCCTGAGGTTGTTCCTGTTTCGGCGCTTAGGCAAAACAAGGGGAACCTTGGGGGTGAAGCAGAGGTAGGCTAAGTATGGATTAGATATTATAGATGGTTGGGTATAGGAATATTTATTGATTGCATAGGTTAGTAATATATTAGTCTATGGTAAGAGTGTAGTCAACCTTGCATAGTTAGTTGATAAGCCCCCAACAACATCCTGGGGCACCACATGAGATTCACTGAGGGCACTCGCTACCCTCTTTTGAAGTAAGATAAAGTGGTAGCACATTGCGCGGGCTTCTTTCCAGTCACAGCCTTAGGAATCCTTATGGAATCCAAACTGGTAGTGAATCGGGTACCGTCTCCCATCCTCATGCACTCATAATGATTGAGCTGTGGAACTCCACAGGTGAGGACAAAGCCATAGGCGCAGAGATATCTTCTCTGTGTTGGACTAGCGACCATTATGGCCTTAATGGAGAGTCTCTAGTAAATGGAGCCTCATGCAATAGGTGCATAGACTTTGTCGAAGCACCACCTGCCTGCCCCCCAAGTTGAGGTTGGCTTCGCGGGGGCAGTGGTTTCACCGCCCCTAACGTGCAGTGAATTCTGCAGATGTATGGTAGACGTCCGTGGGAGTTGACTCGTAGAGGTGGGTCTCCTTTCGTGGATCTCGGCATTTGGAGTTAAGTGAATTTCCATAAACTCGGGTACCAACCTGCTTAGTTGGTAATGCGAGCTACGAGTAGAACGCATGCCTCGACCCATAGGTTAAAACGTGTACTTGGCACCTGCCATGGACGTTGACTGTGTTTACAGTCTCCTCTCAGGAGGATTTTCCCAGTTGGTCTGGGAGTGGGGGAAG
Source organism: Adelphocoris suturalis (assembly GCA_030762985.1). NCBI lineage: Eukaryota > Metazoa > Arthropoda > Insecta > Hemiptera > Miridae > Adelphocoris > Adelphocoris suturalis. Next base: position 97,287,272 of record CM061044.1, on the reverse strand, counting down.
GGGAGTCCACAAGCATGATTGCTTAAGAACTCCTTAACACGACTTCCATTTTTTTGGAAGGAGATATTGGATTCTTCTACCCCGTGATCTAATGATGTTCCACAGGCGCATCAAGCTAACAAACTAATATCATCAACTACTATGCCCCAACATTTCCAGGTACATAGTCTGTGACCTGCACCGTGGTCTAAACGCACTTGGCATGATGTCCACAGGCACAACACGCCAATTAAACAATTCATCAACTTCAATGCCCAACACTTCCAGGAGCATAGTCTGAGGCCTGCCCCGTGGTCTAATGATGGTCCACAGGCACACCAGGCCAAACAAACATCATCAACTACTATGCCCCAACATTTTCAGCAGCATAGCCTGAAGTCTAAGCACACAGCAAGTGGTCTAAACGCACTTGGCATGATGTTCCACAGGCACACCAACCCAAATAAACAAACATCATCAACTACTGCTCCATTTCCAGGAACATAGTCTGAGACTTGCTCCGTAGTCATAACTCACTTGATCAAGAACTGAAGCGCAGGAGGGGTATCCACCCGCCAAATTGAAACCTCCATCAACATCAGTTCTAAACTCATCGTATCAAAATTCCATATCAGTAACCCCTTCATTTTAAGAGTTAATCTATAGAGATTAGGGTCGAATCTCTCTTCTTCTGTTTTAGCACCGAAATTTGATGGTTCGATGTAGGAAAGAAAGAAATTTTAGATTTTGTTAACAAATTGGTGTTTTTATTTATGTCAACTTCAGAAAAAAAAAACGCGGCAGGCCGCTCGTACTTTCTCTCTTATGAGAGAAGAGCTATGAGCATTGAAAATGTCTCAGTAATTTTCAAGTGCTTCGTCAGCATTCATGTTTTGTAGTTTTCTATCATTTTGCCCGAACAGTGCTTCACATGAAACTTAGTAGTGACAACTCGTACTGATTTCTCCAACCGAACATCATACGATTAAATGACTGATTTCATTGCTAGTATACACAATCAAAACAACCCTAACTTGTTTATAGGTTGCTTGACGTTTTGCTTCCGAGACTGCAAGGCTGCTGACGCTTTGTTTTCACTTTTTTGCTCCAAAATCAAAATTTCCACTTGCATTTTGCGTTTCAGAGCCTTCTGAACAAATTTGGTTCCGTGTCTGACTGTCTGTCTGTCCGTCCACATTTCCTTGTAACAGCCATAACTTCCACAATTTTGATCCGATTTTAACCAAATTTTAAGGGATCGTGTGGGTTAAGCTCTAGATGGTCCCCTATCAACTTCATCATGATCGAATCAAAGGTAGCTTCTGCGCAGGCGCTAACGTGAATTCCTTGTGACGGTCATAACTCGGTCAATGTTGAACGGATTTCGGTCAGATTTTCAGGGATGATGTGGGTAAGGTCCCTTGAGGACCCATAAGACAATCATCATAATTGCATTAGCGGTACGCTCGGCGCATGCGTGAACGAAATATTCTTGTTACGGTCCTTGCAACAGCCGTAATTTCCACAATTTTGATGCGATTTTCTTCAAATTTTTAGGGATTGTGCGGGTATAGCTCTACATGGTCCCCTATCAGTTCCGTCATGATCGAATCAACGGTAGCCTCTGCGCAGGCGCAAACAAAATTTTCTTGTTTCGGTCATTTCTACCGGCACTATAGATGTGTCTAGTATCATACTGGACACATCGTTATCAATGTTGACGTTTGTGGTATAATATATAAGTTCGTATACTGTATTGCATGTCGGCAAATTTTAAAAAGGAAAACACCTCCAGTCGATTAACAGTTTGTGATATTGACGTAGCTATTATTGTTCATCAGCAATTACAATTTTATTTATTACGTACCAATGTGCTTTATATTGCCACCTCCCTGATGCCCGGAAAGGTCGTTTCTAATTTTTGTGGCATTTCATGGTGTAACAATTAGCAGAGGCAGTAGCCTCCCAAACGGCAAGCCTCTTTACGTACAAGCGTGAATGCACGGGCCATCCTCTTTGAGCCCGAACGCTCTGAATGCGCTCTAGCGGATGAACGGCGCGGTAGCAGGGTTTGCCAGCAACACAGGGTAAGTTTGGAAAATGAACAAATCGGGTGGTCCATCATATTCAAAGTTGCCAAAAAATATCCCCAAGGATGTTTTAATCATGAATTTAGATCAAAATATTAATGAAATCCTGTAAATCAATTAAAAACTCCTTCAGTTTTGATCCGATTTAGACGAAATTTTCAGGGAACATGCGGTCCCATATTAAAATCAAAATTTTCCTTATTAATTTCATTTATTATATGTACCATTCAGCTTCCAATTTCCCACCTTATTAATTCCCTGATGCCAGAACCGGTCGTTTCTAGTTTTCTGGAATTTAATGGTGACGTACTGTGAAGGTCACGAGGAAGCTCATGTGCCATTTCCTTGGCAGTGTATTTTTCTTTGCGTAACAAAATTTCCGGTTGACCCGTCGACTAAGACATTTTCAATGTCAAAATAAGAAACCAGAAAGATTGGATTTGATAATCCAAGGATTGGAAGCGAATGTAATGGACGTAAGGGATAACATAGGGGAAGGAAGATTCGTAAGGGATTTTGAACCAGATTTTTCAAGGGAACATAAGACGGCGAAATGGGAGAAAAGAATACGCAGTGAAGAGGGGGGGGGGGGGGGGGGGGGGGGGAAGCTGAGTCGCGTTATGTAGTCAAGTGAAAAAGTGATGAGGTTTAATGAGAAAGTGGAAGAACTGGCGAGAAAAAGTGGAAGGAGGCGCTGCCCCCCTTTCCCCCGGCTTTCCCCCTTCGCCACTCCTCCTCACACCATTTTCCCCATTTGGGACCCCCGCTGTATCCCACTTGGCAACAAGAGGGAAGCTCCGGAGTCGGGATCCTGGGGAGCTGCCCCTCCTCGGGGGGGGGTTCCCTCAACAGGAAGAGATGAGATGACTCGCGACTGAAACGGAGGGCGGAAGGGGTGCCGGGGGGGAAGGCGGTGGAAGGAGTCAGGCGGCGGGGCGTTCCGAGGGATCGATCCCCGGGAAACGCGAGTTTTCCGCCGTCCGCCGATAGATTTCATCACCTACGACCGACTACCTCAACACCCCCACCCCCCTCCCTCGCAACACCTCCTTATCACCATCCCGATCGCTAAATTGTGGTGATAGGAAAATACGAATTGTCAGAAGAATCAATCCCCAACACACCAATTTCACCAAAATAATTTTATTTCCTTGATAAACCTTGACGATTCACCAACAAGCTGTCATTTTTCCAGACCAAATTAAACTTATTAAAAATTACACAAACGAAATTAAACCTTTTCCAAATCAAATCAAACTTTATCCAAACCAAATTAAACTTTTTCCAAACCAAAAAACATTTTCCAAACCATATTGAACCTTTTCCAAACAAAATCTTTCCGAAGAAATCTTCGACATTTCAGTCGCTATTGATGGTGTTGAGAAATTTTAGTTTATGATTTTGATAGACAAACATGGAATCAAATTATTAACACATGCACAGAGTAAACTCATCAGTTGTGATTACATTTTTTTTTTTTTTTTTTTAAAGCACCTACTAGGTACCTACGTTTTAAACAGCATGGTTCTAGGATTGGTTATACAGGGATACTTCCATAAGAGTAGTTCAATCTGAATTTGGACAATGTTTCATGCAAATATTACCTACCGATTTTTACAACTAGCGAACGGCATTATTTCGATTTTTGACTGATTTTTCAACTTTGAAACTTTTGAAAGCTTGATACATATTCTTATAGGAAATTTTACGCTGATTCCGAATATACCACATGTTAGTATGCTGAAAAAATTATTTCGCACAACAAATCGCAAAAAACAGGCTATTTTGAAATTTTTGACTACATTTTTGAAAATTTCAACCCGAAGATGTAATCCGATCATGCTGGCCAACGAACTTGAACTTTCGTTTTGTGTCCTTAACATTTTAAAATTTGTTTCAAGTTTCTAGCACAATTCTACGGACAGTTATCGCCTGGAATGACACATACATACATACATACATACATACATACATTAAAAAATGCGTTAAACTTCAGAATATGATTCAGAATAGCCTGAAACGGATTTCTGCATAAAATGTTTTCAAAAATTCATATTCTACAAATTTTGAGGCGAGAGCAATAGCTTAATTTTCTTCAAAAATTCGCTAAAACGAATTGTCAGAAGAATCAACCCCCAACACACCAATTTCACCAAAATAATTTTATTTCCTTAATAAACCTTGGCAATTCACCAAGAAACGAGCTGTCAACCTTGTTTCTTGGAAAACCTTTTCCAAATCAAATCAAACTTTATCCAAACCAAATTAAACTTTTTCCAAACCAAAAAACATTTTCCAAACCATATTGAACCTTTTCCAAACAAAATGAAACCTTTTCTAAACCAAACCGCCGTCCGCCGATAGATTTCATCACCTACGACCGACTACCTCAACACCCCCACCCACCCCCTCCCTCGCAACACCTCCTTATCACCATCCCCTTCCACAATCACTAAATTGTGGTGATAGGAAAAAACGAATTGTCAGAAGAATCCATCCCCAACACACCAATTTCACCAAAATAATTTTATTTCCTTAATAAACCTTGGCAATTCACCAAGAAACAAGCTGTCAGCGCTGTATATAGCTTTTCCAGACCAAATTAAACTTATTAAAAATTAAACAAACGAAATTAAACCTTTTCCAAATCAAATTAAACTTTATCCAAACCAAATTAAACTTTTTCCAAACCAAAATAAACATTTTCCAAACCAGATTGAACCTTTTCCAAACAAAATAAAACCTTTTCTAAACCAAACCGCCGTCCGCCGATAGATTTCATCACCTACGACCGACTACCTCAACACCCCCACCCCCCCCTCCCTCGCAACACCTTATCACCATCCCCTTCCACAATCACTAAATTGTGGTGATAGGAAAAAACGAATTGTCAGAAGAATCAACCCCCAACACACCAATTTCACCAAAATAATTTTGTTTCCTTAATAATAAACCTTGGCAATTCACCAAGAAACAAGCTGTCAAGCTGTATATAGCATTTCCAAACCAAATAAAACTTATTGAAAATTAAACAAACGAAATTAAACCTTTTCCAAATCAAATTAAACTTTCTCTAAACCAAATTAAACTTTTTCCAAAACAAATTAAACTTTTTTTTAAATTTAAATCACAAAAACTCTCAGAATGGACAATGTTATGGACAATGTTGTGTACGGTGACTTAGAATATTGCGTTATTGAAAATTTTGTGTACGGGGACTTAATATGTTGTGTTGCGGACGTATGTAGAAAAAAAAACCCTCGAATAATAAGGTAACTTTTTCCAACAGTGAATTAAGGATACCCGGAAAGTTTGTCGAATTATCTCGGTTCGAGATAGGGAAATCAACGCCAAACTATCCCGAAAGCAGTACACTTTCCGGGTACCCTTAATTCACTGTAGGAAAAAGTTACCTTATTATGCAAGCTTGTCATTAAAGGGGTTTTTTTTTCTTTTTTTATTTTTTTTTCAAGTCACCATACACAACATTTTAACTCAGTTAATATTCATGCTGGTCATTCTGAGAGTTTTAAGAGATTGAAAACGAGATAATACTTAGAAAAAGTGTATCAACTAAGATTGCTTGCTGTTGCACTGGATATTTGCACTTTTCTTCAGAAAAAACTGGGCACCCAACAAAAACTGAACACGGATTTCCTTTGTCCTTTCCCCGGTCACCTTAGAGATTAGAAAACATTTAAGTGCTTCCATCAGTATGCAAATTGAGACCGTCGAAAAGTGAAACTCCCTCAACACCTTGCGCGTTGAGAGCGAATTTTTGCATCATCGATGAATCACTAAAACTTCATAATCGCGTCGTAATTTTAAACCGGAGGTGGAGTTTAGATTGGAACGGTTTATAAAACCGCGTTCATGCCTGATATTATATTGCGCTTGTTAACAGTGTATATTGTCTTATCTGCATTTTACGAGAATCGGGATGAGGAAATATAGCATTTTCCACCTAATTCAACCTTCTAGATTATCGTTGTCAATAATGAACCTTGGTAATAGATCCCAGAAAAATCGGCCTTCACCCCCCTGGACCCCTCCGGTTGTTTTCCGCTTTGTGCCTGCGGCTAAAACTGTAAAACATGGAACATGCTTTCTTCCCGCTAATTCGGGGTCACATTTTTGTTTTTCCCGATAATTCGGGGTCGCATTTTCCTATCAATGGAATATATAAGACGCATAACATAGTTACGATGTTGCCAAACCAATTAGCCTGCCACCGAGCGGCACAATATTATTGTTTGCTAACCATTTATAACATCACATTATTGGATTGATATCTTGTAAATAAATATAAAACTACGACATAAATATTTTACTGATCTTCAGTAAATGACAGCTTTCCAACGAATGGTGAACGATTTCTGTGCGATGAACACTGCGGAAGTTCCATTTCTCAACCAACGGCTTGGTTGTAGGTACGTGAAACCCATTAGAAAATTTGTGTGGCAGTTTTTCATGACATAAACACGTGACACTTTTGGCCAGTTAGGAGAGGCTAAAGCATGTTCCATGCTAAAAATAAAAATAAATAAATACCCCCCCAAATTTGTCGTTTTACATTCACGTTCGAAAATTCTCAACTGATTTTCGAGATTCTTTCTTTGCTCGAACCCAATTTTAGTCAAGTCGTGCAACAAAACGTGGAATTTTGGAATTTCATAATGGAAAAGTAGAATTGATGGGGGTGAAGCCGTAAAAAAACGTGGTTATTCTGACAAATTTTGTCGACGCTATATTGGCGAATCTTCTCAACCGAATTCCTTTTTTTTTCTTTTTACTTTTTTTTTTTTTTTTTTTTTTTAATTTTTTTTATAATTATGGATTTGATCTAGTTTTGGAATGTCTGTCAGGAATTTCAGGTTTTATTATGGAAGGGGGTGAATGGAGAGGGTACTACAGATAAATCAAGATAGTTTCAACTATTCTCGTCAGATTTTCGTGATTGTACTATTGTTCAACAATGAATTCGGTCTAGTTTTGGATGGTATCACAGGAGTTGAAAATTTCATTATGGAAGAGGGTGAATGAAGGGGGTTTTCATTGTTTTTCTCTCTTTTTAAAATGTACACCAAATTATATACATTCAATTCATAATTCATACGTTCCTGTAATGCATTCATAACTTACCAATACGTTTTATTCATAATGCAAGTGCTATAGATCATTACGCAGTGTCCTACGTGGATTTGCCGCACGCGTCAATGCGTTCAGGCGTTTACGCGATTAAATGGCGGACCAATGAAATTTGCGAAATTTGTCATGTGACCCTGCTCGCGCGGCGACGCGACGGCGTTGAACGCTTCGGTTTGATTTTCAAACAAGTTTGATTTTTTATCGCATTCGCCGCGCGTCAAACGCGATTATATGATGTTTTTTTAACCTCTTTCGACAATTTGTACTTGTTTTCGTACTTTTTCCGCACGTTTCCTTCTGTGGTAATGGAGTTAGCTGATATAGAAACGGCCTTCTACATTTGTTACATTTATTATACACCTTTATCGGGAGATGCCCAGTTTCGAAGAAAATTACAATATATTGTTTAGTGTTCCAAGACAATCGTAAAAAGGTTTGAGTCATGCTCATGTGAGTAAATTTTATTAATTATTCAGAGTATATTTATCTATTGCAATTTTTCTGGAAATCTTTCTTGTATGTAGTTCCTATTATTCTGCCATACAAATAAACTTTTGGATTCTACCAAAAATTTGTTGTTATCCTTTTTTAAAATCATTGTACTCGTACTTAACGAATAAAAATTCTTGTTGAATATAAATGGTAAAATTCTTGCTTAATTTTGTTCACGATGTAATCGAAGGTTTTTACTGTCATTCTTGCATATGATTGAAAGTGTTATTCACTTTCCTTCAATTTGGATTATAAGTAGGTTTTAGCATACAAAAAAGACCTTTAAACTATCAGTGATCTAAATTAATCACTGAAATTAGTGGTAATTGAAAGGTCTTTTTTATATGTATGATAAAACCTCATTATCTGAGATTATCACCCAAAATCTTCAGAAACTCTGAGATTATTGGAGTATAAGCGATGAAATTTACCGAACTCGCTCTGGCTTTCATGTATTTTCTCGGTCGGTCTCCTTTTTTTTTATTATTTACAGCTAAATAATAGAGAAGATCCGTTGAGCTGGTCAGCAGCTCAAACTTGTTGATCGACGGCATGAATGCAAAATCAAATTGAAAAAATGCACTTGAAAACACAACTGATGAAAACAGAACAGGTTAACTAGCTAAACTACGAAGCGTTTTTGCGTTTCCACGTAGGACACCTTTTTTCCGCCGCGCGGCATGACGCGGCAACGCACTGACGCTCGTCTTTAACGCGCGGCTTGACGCTCGCGGCGGATCCACGTAGGACACTGCCTTAGATCTCAGGATCCAGGATGATGGTGAGCGGTTAAATGTTTTCGGGTCGCCATGGTGACTCGCTCCGCGGAAATCCTTGTTCAGTTTTCGGTTCGGTGGCGTTGAAGCGGAGTTGACACACATCGGCTCCCGGACCCCGCAGAGTTTCATAAGGGATTCTCGGTAAGCAGCTCGCGGCGGCCTTGTGAGGAAATCCACCTGGTGTCGAGGTTCCCACGAGTATAGATATTCTACATGAACGTATATACGGCACATATATGTATATATATATATATATATATATATATATATAAACTTATGGTTGGTTTGAAACAGTTCTAGAAGAACAGTATATCTTTTGGCACAGATGTGCAATGAAAATTATAACAGAAATAAAGAATGGTTTTATGGAAGCATACATTTCATTTCATTAGTATTTTGGCGTTTGCCTTTGTCAAATGAGTTATCACTCTACTCTTAATTTTGACAAAGGCAAACGCCGAAATATAAATAATTGTGTAAGCTTCTTTAAATTCTTTATTTGTGTCTTAATTTTCACTGCACATCTGTGCCAAAAGATATATGTATATATATATATATATATATATATATATATATATATATATATATATATATATATATATATGTGTGTGTGTGTGTGTGTGTGTGTGTGTGTGTGTGTGTGTGTGTGTGTGTGTGTGTGTGTACTGTAAAAGCCCGAAGTGCGGTAAATGCTAGGATTTACCAGGATATCCTAGCATTTCCCATTATTGTTGGTAAAAGCCCAGTGTTGGCACTCAAATCGGACTTTTTCCAGTAAATCTTAGGATTTTCCAAGAGGCTTGGTAAAAGCTAGCATTATTTCAGTTAGAGAGCGTGTTTCGAACTTTTACCAACCGATTGTGGTAAATCTTAACATTTCCCAGCGTTAGGCGGTAAAAGCTGAAATAAAGGTGAACGGTACTAACTTTATAAACTTTATTTCCACTTTGCAAACTTGTAAATCAACTATGTGAATTTGCTAACACTGTGAACTTCTAAACTTTATTTTCACATAATAAAATCAAGTAAAATGATAGCAAGAAACTTACAACAAATTGTAAGTACCTACTGTACTTGTTGAAACAAGGTAGAGAATTGCACATCATATTCGCTGCCTCGCAGAGGCATTTTTTAGGGGAACACTTTTTAAAACAATTGCATTTCTAGAAACCCTGGCCGCCGACCACTACATACACTACTACATTTACCAACGAGTCGTGGGAAATCCGCACATTTGCCAAGAGAGATTGGTAAAAGTCCGAAATGCCTCAGTCACAAAAGGTTTTTTGGGCATTTACCAAATTGGTCAGTCAATCCTAAGATTAACCGAATGTCAAGCGGTAAATGCCCATTTTTCATATTATTTCGGGCTTTTACCAACAATATTGGGTAATGCTAGGATTGTTTGGAAAATCCTAACACTTACCTCACTTTAGGCTTTTACAGTAACATATATCTATACTATTTATAAGAATGAAACTCCGTTTGTCTGTTTGTTTGTTTGTCTGTCGTGTCTATGCACGGCCAAACGGCTGAGTGGGGGGAGTGTACGAGTGGGGGGATCTTCTTGAGATTTTCCAAAAGTGGGAGCGAGCGAATTTAAAATTGTTTAATCCCACCCGAACCATGGGCCGTAGGGCGGGAGGGGGGTCGAAGTAAGAATTAATGTGCGCTTTTTGGACTTCCCCGCTTCCCCTACCCCTCTAAACGGCCGTTGAGAATTCCGGAAAAATACCGGTTTCGTAGGTTTTTGAACGAGGAAGACGACGGCGCGATCGGATCGCGAAAAAAGTATCGGGAAATGCGTTAAAAAAATGCGAGAGTACGGACCCGTTTTCTCGAAAAGTCCGCCGAAAAACTTGGTTTTTTCCGATTAAAATATACCCCATAAAGGTACGTTTTTCGGAACGGTTTTCGCGGGCGAAATACAGCTTTGGGTCCGCCGAATCTGAATCCGAAATCGGATATCGAAAAAAGTTACGTTAAGTCGGTCAAATCGCGAGCGGAAGCGAGAAGAAGCGTTTAACATCAGAAATTAATTTTGCCGTGTTCGCGAGAAGGCTCTACGAAGTCAGGGGTTCGATGAGGCGGGGCTTGCACCTGACGAAAACGGGTTGCGAGCAGGTACACGCACTTACGTCTTGAAGGGTATACAGGTATACCTTGCGAGCGAAGCGAGAGCCATGTCAACAGAATAAATTCGGATTTTTTCCTACAAATATACAGCAATACCTTGCGAGCGAAGCGAGCAACATCCCCGAATAAACTTTTTGTGGTTCCACGTAGTTTCATAAGATTTAATTTGTTTGTAAGAATTTCCAACAGAAAAAAACGTCTGCCAAGTTGGGTGGGCAGTATAACTTCCTCAAGCGAGCGAAGCGAGCAGCATCCCTTACAGAAGTTAAACCTACCCTTAGGGATCTATCGTTTGCGAGCGAAGCGAGCAACATTCCCTACATGCCACACTTTGCGAGCGAAGCGAGCAATATTCCCTACATGCCACACTTTGCGAGCGAAGCGAGCAATTGAATGGGGGGTCCGGGGGGCTTGCCCCCCGGCTGGACGTGGAGGCGAGCGTAGCGAGCCGGAGCGGCTAGTAAAGAATAAACTGGAGTTTTGAGGTCAAGCATCAAGCTAGTCTTGCGGTTAAATGTAGTTTTTTATTGCATATATACAACGCTTTCACTCTGGATTTGAGCTCTATTCATGTAGATACTAGGCATATTATTGTCTGGTAGGTGTTATTAGTATCATAAATAATTATAATTAAAAAAAAGTAATTAACGCGAAAAAACTAAAATAAGCCTAGTATTGTTTGTTTTCACAATTTGTGTTAACAGTGATGTATCATACTTATTTATATTACTAATAATAACACCTACTGTCGCGAACGCGAAGTGATTATTAGCTATCTTTTTGGATATTAATCATATAATTGGATAATTTACGAAAAAAAGCTCATACGATCATGCTGCATGACTGGAACTTTTAATAATATGCTGCTTTTCAAACAGATATTTTAAATTACAAGATTTTTTGTTGTTGCAGTTTTTAAGATTTAAATTAGCATATATCAATGAAATTTGTCATTTGTCAGCAGAAATTTCATTGTTCTAGTTCATAGTCGATAAACTTATTTCGAGTACCTAATAATCTGCTAAAAAAAAAAAATAAATAAATAAATAAATAAAAAATAAGTTTGGTAATTTGCATCCGTTTTTGCCAATTTCACCAATTTTGTCTACACTTTTCTGAAATTTGGCTAATTTTTTTTTGTCCAAATAGTGCTATAGTGCTGCCCCACCAACTCATCTTTTTTTTTTTTTTTTTTTAATGCTTGATTTTTTGTCGAAAGAACGGAATTTTTATCTCAATCCTAATCTCAATCATAAAGAGAGTTAAGCTAAGTCCCACGTAGACGGCATAATACGGTGCGCATATGCATGCGGACGATGCGTCTGGAGCGGCTGGCGAGAAATCCATGCGATCAAACCTACGGTATACAGTGGAAGTGTCCCACGTAAATTCATACGGCCCGCATGGACCACAATAGAGCGTTTTTGTACTTCTCGTATTCATTTTCTCCTATATATACGAAAATGGCCTTTCCGAAACGAGAAGAGGTTTTCGTAACGTGGAAACGCTTTTCGGAACGGGAAGAGTCAGCTTTACTCGTGCTCAGCTTTTTCGGAATCGTAATTACGAGACGAAAACTTGACCTTCCTCTAGGATAACATTCTAGAATAACTTAGCAACTATCATGCAGTCGGCATGGATACACATACGCACCCGACAAAATTGCCTGAATTTTCCCCGTGCCGTCTTTTGTAGTTGGTTTAACCTTTGTATTTGTCTTTCTTTCGTGTTTTTTCCGCGCACCTCAACCAGAAAGGTCATTAGCGGTATTCTGTTCTTGCTTTTGAAGTTTTATCAAAGATTTCAGCTTTAACATTTCCAAGGTTCATTTCTGTTTCAAGATTTCGTTTCAAAGTTCATTTTACACGCTTTAAAGATTCGTGTTCTTCATGGCAGAATCGTTTTCATATGATGTAGAGGTAAGAGGTCGTTGTTTCTTAATTTATGTTATATTTTGGAAATTGTCTGCTGTGACAATTGAGTTTTGAGCAGGGATTCACTACAAGAGTCACGTTAACGTCTCTGTAAGAGTTCTCTTCCTCTCGGGCTTACGAAAACGCTAAGAGAAATCGATGCAAAAAGGTTAGCATTCATCGTGCTCGCTCTAACAGCTTGTTTTCGTGTTTACGAAAAATACCAATACGGGAAATACAAAAACTCTCTAATACTAATCCACTACGTACGATGAGCGATAGGCGAATTTTTGCTATGTATGATAGGTGAATTCTGCAATGCGGTCATGAATTGACCGTCTGCGTGAGATTTGGCCTTATCTGGAATGACACACATAAGTATGTATTTGCATATATGAAAAAGCCCAAACTTCAAGAATCGTTTCATCGTTTCAGAACCTAAAAATGAGTTTCCATGAAGAAATTTTTGGAAAAATTTGGAAAACCTAATCTCTTGAAATGTCGGTTAATCGAGTAGTCTGATTTACTCGATGTACCTATTGATTCTAATTTACCTATATATATTTTTTTTTTTTGTATTGCAATACCTACCTATTTAAATAAAGAAATGGCACATGAGCTTCTTCGTGACCTTCACAGTACGTCACCATTAAATTCCAGAAAACTAGAAACGACCGGTTCTGGCATCAGGGAATTAATAAGGTGGGAAATTGGAAGCTGAATGGTACATATGATAAATGATTCGATCATGACGGAACTGATAGGGGACCATGTAGAGCTATACCCGCACAATCCCTAAAAATTTGAAGAAAATCGCATCAAAATTGTGGAAATTACGGCTGTTGCAAGGACCGTAACAAGAATATTTCGTTCACGCATGCGCAGAGTGTACCGCTAATGCAATTATGATGATTGTCTTATGGGACCTCAAGGGACCTTACCCACATCATCCCTGAAAATCTGACCGAAATCCGTTCAACATTGACCGAGTTATGACCGTCACAAGGAATTCACGTTAGCGCCTGCGCAGAAGCTACCGTTGATTCGATCATGATGAAGTTGATAGGGGACCATCTAGAGCTTAACCCGCACGATCCCTGAAAATTTGGTTAAAATCGAATCAAAATTGTGGAAGTTATGGCTGTTACAAGGAAATGTGGACGGACAGACAGACACGGAACCAAATTTGTTCAGGAGGCTCTGAAACGCAAAATGCGAGTGGAAATTTTGATTTTGGAGCAAAAATTTTGTTTTCCATTTCGAAAGTGAAAACAAAGCTTCCGCTGCCTTGCAGTCTCGGAAGCAATAAATAAGCAACGGAACGAACTCGCAGATACGTTATTTTATGCCCCCGTTCACAAGCGCTGATTCGGGGAAGTCTCTTGCAACGTGATGACTCAGACAGCTGACTCGCGCCAGAGGTTCCCACAAGCGTTGAAAGCGCCGCAGCGAACCGCTCGCCTGCGGTTGGGGGCCGTTTGTTTCTCTCCTGGATTTCTTTCTACCGTCTGCGGATCGGCGGGTTCTCCCAGAACGGGCGCGCGTGAGTCACCAGTGACGTCACCGATCCCGCGAGCTTCTCCGGGTCAGGGCGTCCTCCAGACGTGCCTCGAGTCCGCTTCGCTAGGAGTCTGATCAGGTGTCCATAAGGTGATCAGGAGGATTCCTCCTCATTCTGTATATATATTTGATTGAGCTGTGAGCTATATGATACCACTACGCTCTGATCTGTATTAGATAGGTTTGGTTGGTCTGTGATCTACCAGGTACCACAACGCTCTGATCTGTAGGAGATAGATTTGGTTGAGCTTTGATCTATCTGAGATAATTACGGTCTCATCTGTAGATCATAATAACCTAACTTTGATTTAGCTGTGACCAACCAAGGCCAGGCTGTGGCCAGCTACCAATACACTCTGATCTGGAGATAGCTCTGGTTGGGCTGTGATCTATCTAAGATAATTATGGTCTCATCTGTAGGACATCATATTAACCTAACTTTGGTTCAGCTGTGATTTACAAGGTACCACAACGCTCTGATCTGTAGAAGATAGCTTTGGTTGAGCTTTGATCTATCTGAGATAATTACGGTCTCATCTGTAGATCATAATAACCTAACTTTGATTTAGCTGTAATCTATCAGATACCACTACGCTCTGATCTGCAGGAGATAGCTTTGGTTGGGCTGTGATCTATCTGAGATAATTACGGTCTTTTCTGCAGGAGATCATAATAACCTAACTTTGGTTTATCTGTGATGTATCAGGTAGCACTACGCTCTGATCTGTAGAAGATAGCTTTAGTTGGGCTGTGATCTATCTGAGATAATTACGGTCTTGTCTGCAGGAGATCATAATAACCTAACTTTGGTTTAGCTGTAATCTATTAGGTAGCACTACGCTCTGATCTGTAGAAGATAGCTTTGGTTGGGCTGTGATCTATCTGAGATAATTACGGTCTTTTCTGTAGGAGATCATAATAACCTAACTTTGGTTTATCTGTGATGTATCAGGTAGCACTACGCTCTGATCTGTAGAAGATAGCTTTAGTTGGGCTGTGATCTGAGATAATTACGGTCTCATTTGTAATAGGAGATCACATTAACCTAACTTTGATTAAGCTGTGATCTATCAGGTACCACTACGCTCTGATCTGCATTAGATAGGTTTGGTTGGGCTGTGATCTATCTAAGATAATTATGGTCTCATCTGTAGGAGATCATATTAACCTAACTTTGGTTCAGCTGTGATCTACAAGGTACCACAACGCTCTGATCTGTAGGAGATAGCTTTGGTTGGGCTGTGATCTATCTGAGATAATTAAGGTCTTATCTGTAGATCATAATAACCAAACTTTGATTTAGCTGTGATCTATCAGGTACCAGTATGTTCTGATCTGTAGAAGATAGCTATGGTTAGGCTATGATCTTTCTAAGATAATTATGGTCTCATCTGTAGGAGATCATATTAACCTAACTCCGGTTCAGCTGTGATCTACAAGGTACCACTACGCTCTGATCTGTAGGAGATAGCTTTGGTTTAGCTGTGATCTGTCTGAGATAATTACGGTCTCGTCAGCAGGAGATCATAATAACCTAATGGTTTAGCTGTAATCTATCAGGTACCACTACGCTCTGATCTGTAGGAGAGATCTTTGGTTAGGCTATGATCTATCTAAGATAATTGTGGTCTCATCTGTAGGAGATAATATTAACCTAACTTTGGTTTAGCTGTGACCTACAAAGCACCACTACGCTCTGATCTGTAGGAGATAGCTTTGGTTGGGCTTTGATCTATCTGAGATAATTGTGGTCTTGTCTGCAGGAGATTATAATAATCTAACTTTGATTTAGCTGTGATCTATCAGGGACCATCACGCTCCGATTTGTGAGAGATTGCTTTCGTTAAGCTTGGACTTGTCTGATCTCAATACGCTTTGATATGTAAGAGAATCTGTTTCTACAAGGAGCTCGATCAGATGTCCTTGAGATGATCTGATTCCTCCTCATTTTATACATATTAGGTTGAGCTGTGATGTATCTGATACCATTACGCTCTGATCTGTATGAGATAGATTTGATTGGGCTGTTTGGTTGGATCTGAGATCATTATGTATGAAATGTATAGGATCATCAGTTGAGCGTCGACTTATCTGGTATCAAAACGCTTTGATCTGTAGTTTCGTTATGGAGTCTGATCAGGTGTCCGTCAGTGATCACGGCAATTCCTCCTCATACCAGCTGTATGTATTGAGCTGTGATATATTTTAAACCATTGCGCTGAATGAGGTGATGATGGGATTGCTGTGGTGAAGCTATCACCTATCATCAGGAACCTTTACCGTCCGATCATTACGAGATCACTTAACGTCTCTTTAGTTGAGCTGTGGTCTATTTGGTATCACTACACTCTGAAATGTATCAAATCGCTTAGATTTATCTGGCACCACCACGCTTTGATCTATATGAGATCTTGATAAGAAAGTTTGGGTTCAGCTGTGATCTATCTTAGATCTGTACGCTCTAATCGTATGAGATCATGATAAGATCACTCTGGTTGAGCTACGAACTATCTGTGATCATTATCATTACACTGGTGGCACGCAGGAACGTCGCCAGTGGAACGGGTGCGTAATTAGGGTAAGAGCGAAAACGAATAGTAGCGTGACAGCATTATAAAACGAGACATTACTAGGCAGTAAACAAATCCTTCACATTAACTTATGTAACGTAAAATACTGGTGAGTTTTCAAAATACAGTTATTTTCCTTTATTACGTGTATTTTCATTCTTGAGAACCAAATATTATTTATTTCGGTAGTCATAATGAGCTTAATTTTACTTTTAAAATTGAGATGTGTTGGAAGAAGAATGTAACATTTCACTTAAAAGTTTGGTGTTAATTAGTGCTTAATGATAAGCTAAAAACAGTTTAAAAACTCATCAAATGTGGAGAAGGGTTGTTTAGGAGAAATTACCAAATCTATTTCCTGCCGTTGGATTTCTCAACAAACCTAGGTACCATGTTTGGTGAATGTCTGAGAAGCCCTGATTGGTTCTGACAGACATACAGTCAAGCAGACGAGGAGATGCAATTATATAATAAACGATAATACGCGTTTTGTAAATAGAAGCATGAGTATTCCGATCGTTTAGTCATCGTACTCCACCGAGCGTCAAGGACGTTCTGCGAACCGGGCAGCCTTTGTGATTCACAGCCACGAATTTGGTTCGTGTTCACTCCGTACCCATCGGCAAATGCGATTTAAACAGCTTTCCGAGCGGGTTTCGCTCGTAACCTGTCATTCCGGAGGTTGTAAGCCGATAAGCGCTGAATCAAAACGAAAACAGAAGGCCTGGCGACGACAATGGCAGTGAAAGAGAGGGTTTTCCCAGCGATGAGCCCGCGTAATGGACGTGTCATGGAGAGCTGGGGACCAACCGAGTTACGCGCATGCGTCTTTATCATAATATTTTACAGGAGCTCGCCAAACAATTCAGCGAGGGGAAAACCCGGAGCTCGACCAGACAGGTAGAGAGAAGAGAGACAGGAAAAACACTGTAAAAACTAAATGATCCGGTGAGAACTAAACTAAATCCCCCGCAATGTCGTTGTGGAAACCTACTAAGTTGTGTTAATGAAGAATGTTGTCTATTTCCGAGAAAAACGAAGAGTTACAAAGTTAAATCGATTTTGACAGTTAGTTCACCATCAGTAACAAACAATAATTTAATGTAAGATAGAATGGACAGCTTCCCAAGTCACAGGTCACAAGTGAAAGGGTGCTTGTATCCCACTGGTCGAAAGAAAAGACGAGGCTGGGAGGTACAACCAATCAAGCGAAAAAAAGTGAAAGGGGGAATTGAAGGTAACCCGAAGAAGTGAAGGGGAGGAGAAAGGGTTTCTCAAACTAGCAGTTTTAGCACTTAGTAGTTTAACACTTTTTGTTTTTAACACTGTGAAGGGGTGATTCCAAGCCTTATAGAAATTGACCTATGAACGGTGAAATATATTGAGGGATTTCCTCATTCAGACATTTACCAGAATTATCACTTTTGATCATTCCAAAATTTGCATGTACATTCAACATACCTCCTAAAAAATAAAGAGTCGTGTTCGACCTTTGTAGTTCATAGTTTCACCAAATAAACACGATTTGAGCTTGAGGGAAAAGCACGGAGCAGAGAGGGGTAAGAGTCTACCAGAAACAGTAGAGCGACAGTAGGGGAGACCGTACGTATATCCATATTCCCACCTCAGAGTTCATTCCGATCAGACTATAACTATAAACGACCTAATTTCTTCTTCCAACCTAATTCAAACCCCACTCACAAGTTTGCTTTAGGTCTTACATCAGTGTTACATACCCAATATTTTCCTTTCTTGAGTTAACTATTTCCATCCTCTCCTTTATTGATTTATCAAAAGCTAGGGCTTCGCAGTTTCGCAACTAGTTTGAAGCTACGGGCCCTCGCATCCTGGCGATGATGAGTTAAGAGCTACGGGGCCTCGCAGTCTAGCTACAAGTCTAGTTCTACGGTCTTGATGACTGAAAATTAAATGTCCAGCTAATAGGTAGGAGGCAATGATCAAAAATTAATCTGGCAACTTAGGGTTCATGTCCATTTAGTCGTCCTTTATGTCGTTTAGTTGTCCTTAGTCGTTCTTTGGAGTCATTATCCAGATTCTTAAAATGCATCAAACACAGCCACGCTATAAAGAAAGGAGTTATATTGAATGTAATTACAGAATTGGAAATTATCAAACGTGATAGGATTGGTAATTATGTCTAGATGAATATAGCTATGGTATTTAACCATTGATAGGTCCATTTCTGTAACACTTGGAATTACCCCTACACGATATTAAAAGGTAATATGAATAACCCTAGCCTTTTACGGAATTTATAGGCACATCAAGGTGCACAGCACTGACCATACAGGCCATCCAGAGAAATTTCGTTCAAAACCATTTTAACTTAGACAACTGAATTAATGGAATTAATGAGTGGTGAACTAGACGTGAACGGATCTCTAAAACAATTAACAAGAAAGATTACGGTGGAATTCTAGAAAATTAAGGGACAGCCTACATTCAAGCACAAATGTATAATGAGGGCTACATAATTTGATCAATATACTGCAATGCGACTACTCAAGGCTAATACGGAAACAATTCGCAAATTATTAATTTTGAGTGAATATTTGCAGCTTTGTACTCTAATTAACTATTGGTTGGCCCACTTTTTGCTTCAAAAAATTAACCTTAAAATCTATGAAACAAAGACGTTTCCAAGAAATAACACAAAGGTTTTGCGGCGAAAGTGAATCTTTCGAATTACCACTATTAACCCCCTTCCTCGCCACAGTTAAGTAATTTTTTGATGTTTTATAAAAATTTGATCCCGTTCTTGTTCGCATACTTTTTTTTTAAACTTCCTTAACAGCGAACAAACTAAATTAGTAATACATTGCCATGAAGACAAGTGTTAGTCCTTCTATTCTTAGTCCTGACATTATATTATGATTCACTCTCTACTTATGGAAGGAATTGTAAATTTGAACCGTCTACTGGGCGTCAGCTGATTTTCGCCACATGCTGGGGGCACCCCTGGAGGTCCCCCTCTCTATTCATTTCCTGGACCTTCAGCGCTGCACCGCGCATGCAGCATGATCGTATGAGCGAATTTTCGTAAATTATCGTATTGTATACTGGTAAATTGTTTTGAAATTTGAGCTTTTTGTGTGCAAGGAAATTATTAACAATCAATTTTATAACGAAAACGTATTCTAAATAATACGCTCCTATTCAAATATAGGATTTGAATTTTTAGCTTTTTTTGCAGTTTTTAGCGATTTGTTAGCAAATGTCAATGAATTTCACGTACGTTTTTCAGCATAATGTTGTACACAAATTTTTTTAATGTTCTATTTTATAGTTAAAAAACTTTATTTGAGCGAAATTCTACCGAAAAAAATAATTTAACGATTTTTAGCCATTTTTAGTGATTTTTTTTAGTCCATTTTTTGAAATTTGACCAATTCAGTATGCTCAAAAAGTTCTGGACAGCGAACTTATCCTTTCGTTAGGAAAGCTTGATTTTTTGGCGCAAAAACGGAATTTTTATCTCAATCCTAAGGAGTGTTATTGTCTGCAATGACACATAAATACATATATGAAAAAACCTTAAACTCTAGGATTCGTTTCAGAATGCTTCAAACGGATTTTAATGAAGGAATTTTTTCAAAATTTTTTATTTTAAAATAAAGCCATTGCAATAGCTTCATTTTCTCGAAAATTCGCTAGAAGGGTAGTTGTAGTATAAGGTAGTTCGCCATCTCCCCCGCAATCACCGCGTGATGCATCCCTCCAAGTTGTTTAGTGCTTTAATTTCATACGTTTCCATATTTATATCATCTAGTCCGCTCTGTCCGACAATGAATCATTCCTCGCAATTCAGTGTTCTTCTCTCGTGTAAATTTCCCGCTACCGTTCTAACGCCTTATCAGTGCAGGTGCATAGCTGCACGCAAAACAGCCTGCCCTGATCACGAACAACGAACAAGTTGAAACTTTGACAATCGTGGCAATATACCAAGCCCAACCCCTCTACCCTCTTGTCGTACAAGAGTGCAGTCAATACCAAAATTTAAAAAAATTAGAGAAAATTCATTTGGAATATGGTTAGTCTTTCAGGAGGTAATGTTGTAATATCTGTGACTATGGGGGTGAAAGGAGAAGAGGGTGTGAAGTGTGTGTGATGAGTCGCACTGCCCAAATTCAAGAACTTAACTTTTATTGCAATGCATACACTTCTGGAACAAGACTCATGGCTGATGTCAGGTTTCAAATTAGCTGTATAATTGACGCCCTGATAGCCACACAAGATTGATATGATGTTCTGTACACATGTATATACAATGAAACCTCCAGATAGCCGAGCTATTACGGGATCAGAAAAAAGATAGCTACCGAGAAGCGTTCGATATCAGGAAACCCTCTAGATAGTGAAGATCATCTGCAACTGAAAGGTGTTTTCTCAGGATATTGTAAATTTTGAAAAAAGGTCTTAAAATTCATTTTGAAGTTTTGATTTCGCGTAGCCTCAAACAGGTTACATGTCTAAAAAGCAATATGTGTTAATTTTTCACTGGAAAAAGCATCAATAGAAAACTGTAACATTTGCAAGTTCACGCGCAACGAAGGTTCGTTATGCTGTAGCGTTTCGTCTCTTCAATTTTGTTTCTAAATAACAGCCAGGTCCTGATCGGAAGAATGGTTCACACAAAACAGCATTTGGAGTCAGATTTTTCTGTCCGCTACAGGTATCGAGAGGTTCCGCTATTGGAAGGGTTTATTATCAGTAAAATAAATGAGAGTTGGAAAGTCTGGCCGCGGATTTTTGTACACTATGGAGGGGTTCCGCTATCAAGGGAGGTCCGTTACAGGAAGTTGCTGTGTAAATGCTGCTGGTCCTTTACATGCAGATAGGCCTAATGATGAAGTACGATTGCAACTAAGCTCTGTTTGAAAACTGATTCCATTTACCTTCAGCGATTCCCAAAAAAGAAATCTGACGATTCCATAACTCATTCATCACCTACCTGCCGACAGAGACTCATGTGCCGCATCAGGTACAACTAGGGACTTAATGACTTGGGGTGACCGGATGTAGCGGTCCAGGAATCTTCCCTCGATACGGTGATAATCCAGACCTCCTGCTGCCTTATTACAGGGATAGGGATGCCTACATCGTGATTCAGACAGCAGGAATCTAAGTTGTTCTGATAGGCTTTCGCCGGTTCCCAGAAACGGGCGTGAGGGTCCTGGAGGAGCCAACTGATCCCTTTCTCAATATGGCCACGAAAGATGCGTCACTTCCTGCCCTCACGATCCGACCAAGATCTCGGCAGCCCTACTGAGGCTCGTTATGCTGTGAATCATCGGAAAGATGGAAAGAAAACATCTTTCTTCATCCCTTCCCGTCAGGCAATTGTAAATCAGCACATGTGTCTAGAAATACATATTACTGCTTCTACGGTTTCAAAGATTTAGCACGTTTCCTGCAAGTCCTCCCCCCCTTCCCCGCACCCCTCCAACACCCCCCAACTTGCCCCTGCTATTTGCGTCCTGAGTCTGACCCACACATGTTTAATTTACTTTTAAAAATGTGCTATTTTTAATATCATTATTTATTATTAGCATGAATATGCTTTAGCCGTGACCTAACTACCGAAAAATGTCCCACGAGAGTGCAACGAAAGTAGCGCCAATAATTGTGATGATTTCCGCTTACAACCGAGTCGTTGCTAGGGATATGATACTTCGTCGTTTTTCATCCCACAAAATTCGTTGACCATTCGTTCGAAAGCTCTCGATTTATCCAACCATACTATATTAACTACTGCGAAGTGCGTGGCCAACAAGCTGAGTTATGAGCATGGTTATATGAATAATTGTTTACACACAGGTGATCATTCTCAATTATTGATATTGTGAACATGATTGCAACCGCTTGTTAATTTCTGATGATTTTTCATTGAGCTGGTGTTTCGATTATGTGATTCACAGCAGGTGATCCGAATATTGCGAGAACGGTTAGATTTGTGAAGCGGTGGTTAAATTATTTTAATAGGTAATTTCTATACTTTACACTATAGGAAGCTGTAATTTCGTATGTAGCCTCTTTAGCCTCTTTCTATAATAAAGTGAATGTTTACTCGCGAGTTTCTATTAGGAGATCATAATCTCACAAGAGCTCAATCGTCGTGATCATTTCTATAATAAAGTGAATGTTTACTCGCGAGTTTCTATTAGGAGATCATCATCTCACAAGAGCTCAATGGTCGTGATCATTTCTATAATAAAGTGAGAGCGAGGAGCTAAAACATGATTCCATGTTTTAGGATTGATGGCAGAATGATAAACAGAGTTCAGAGGCCGATGGGGGGTCGGGTTCAGAGAATCGACGAGGAGTGAGTCGTGTACGGCTAAAGCATATTCATGTTTTTTAATTTTAGCCGTCAGGCTCAAAGGAACTGTGGCTTTTTCAATATTTAGCTCTACGTTCTGAACTGGATTCCCCCAATCTGCACGGAACCTTGTTCCTTGTAGTGGGGTAGTTCCATTACAGGAAACAATACTTTTGTACACAGTAGTGTATTACAAATAAGCTTATTATCATGTACCTACGTAGTGCCATTTTTATTTATGCGGAATAAAGTTAATTTTCATTTCATTTTCTCATTTCAGTATTCTGCTTCCTAATGTAATTTTTCCAGGCCACCAGACGCAATATTTCTGAGGCCATAAATAATTATAAGCAAACGCATGCAATTTTGTCATGGAACGTCATAGAGGAACACAAGCTGCAACTGATACCAGCACGAAGAATATTGAGTTTTAAATGTAAGAAAGTTAAAAGGAAAAGGTAGATGCAATTGGAGTTAAAATACGTAGTTCTGCAGCTATATTTTCATTTACCGGTAGGTAGGTTGAGGTGAGGAAAACTAGGGCCACAGTGTTAGTTTATTTGATCTTTCGTAGAATTATAGTTTCGTTATACTTGATCCATACAAGCTCTAGTAATTAGCACTCCCAGCAAGTTGTGGTTCATGTCTAGTTATATCCATTAAGCTATTAGTCTGATCGTCATTATTATTGGTTTGGCTAGTTACTGTTTTTAGGAATAAGCCAGTTCTGGTACATTATGTTTCAACACTATATTCATAGTTTAAATCATTATTGGGCGTATGCAGCAACAGGCTAGACTTAAGTTTGTGATAATCTGGATCTATATTATAGAGGTATCTGTACTGATAGAACATAAAAGGGGGCATGGATACCATAAACTGCACCAGGTCTTGGTAATATTAAAGGCGTCAAAGTATATATTATAGAAGTTTTTCTATAATTATAACACATTGAACATGAAAATGAATATTGATAACTAGTTGATAAGAGGACACCAGGGGTCAATTTCATAAAGCAACAAGTGACAAGTTACAAGCCGATTTTATGTACAAGTTGTAAAAAAATTAGTATGCAAGCGTTTCATATAGGTAAAAGTAGACCTGTAATGCACTGTGAAAATTAACAAGGGTACGAGCATATTTGGACAAGTTACAAGTGTTTCCCCATCATTTTGAACAAGTCACTGTTTTACAGTTGTAAAAAATGGCCGATTTTTAACCTACGTCCGTTCATCTGTAAACTTGTTATTTTCAAGCATTGTGAGTTGACAATATTTTTCGGTGTAATATGTGGGAGTCATCTTCTGCTGATGAATGCAGACAAGAAAGAAGCATTCAGCGTAGAAGACGCCAAAGATTTTTTTAGGCCACGAATAAACGCTCATTTCGTGGGTATTTTTGAGTTTAACGAGGGATTTAGGATGTCTTCCGAGACTCTTGAAAGATTCAAATGGTGCGTGACCCTGTGCAATTTTTCCTGTTCCGGTATTGAGGATCTCCCCATCATTGAAGAACAAAGTGAAGTGTGAAGATCAACTCAAAGTTACTAATGACATTCCTAACCCAGCAACATTAAGACTTGATGAACTGATTAATCGTTTGCAATGAATGAAGAAGAAAAATCCGATTAGGTATGCCAGTCATCAGAATAAGTTTAAATCAAATACACACTTTTTCCACTTTTCAGTTTATAATATGCCTGTCTTCCAAACATTACACCTTGTCGTGTACGATAAACATCCTATCGTGTACTTAAAACCGTTTTTACATTATGATTCGCTGACAAAACTTCAATTTCGGCATCCCGCTTGACGTTGTTCATTTCGCTTGTCCCCACACGCCATTTTTCTTTTCTGATACACTTGTAAACTTAGCTTCTACAATTGTAACTTGTCTACACTTGTACTCTTTGTTTTGGTGAAACACTTGTTCTAGTTTACCGTGCATTACAAGTACCTGTACTTGTTAACTTGTACACTTAAAACGTTGTTTTATGAAATAAGCCCCTGAGGTACAATTTCATATTGACTCGTACTTTGTTCTTCAACTAATTCTATGCGTCCACGTTACAATATGTGAGGATGATATACTGCCCACCCAACTTGGCAGAGTTTGTATACAATGCTTTCGCTATATACCCATCTACTATGGCTAAAATTAATTGCTATAGATGGGACTGGAAACGAGATCTTTTTTGGAGCACAACTTGAACGATGAGAGCGCGAGGTTCTACTCGCGGGCCGTGAACCCCCGAGGGTCGAGTCGCTGTGACGTCAAAATTGACGGCGCCCGATTCCTGACATCATTCACAAAAAGCCGAACTGATTCACGCTCTCGAGAGCCCAAGATGAACGGACGATCCATCGTAACGAGTGAATCATTCCTCGGAGTATGTTATACTCCCGACGATTAGGTCTTCGAATCACTTATTAGATGGACAAGAGCCGTGAATAGAACATGAACCAGTATAATAGTTGTGACTAGATGGAAGAGGTACAACAGGCGCAACTGTCAATCTCCGCGGGGAGCGCTGGTCACACGTATCTCTAATCACTAGCCTATTCTCATAATTTTCTCATCTCTTTTTCGTAATGAGTAGTTTAGTCAACTCTTTTTGAAAGTGTTTAGCCATTGGGAAAAGATTATACACAGTTGATCGCAACTTGTAGAATCATGTGTACATATAGTTTGGTAGTCTGGATGCTCGAAAGCTCGCATCTCAAAAATACATAACATCAATTAGTCAACCCCTTAGTAAAAATTCAGATTAGTTGGAAACATAGGTCAGAATGATGTGTATAGTTAGGTGGTCTGGATTTTCGCAAGCTCGCATCTCAAATACACTGCCAAGGAAATGGCACATGAGCTTCCTCGTGACCTTCACAGTATATCACCATTAAATTCCAGAAAACTAGAAACGACCGGTTCTGGCATCAGGGAATTAATAAGGTGGGAAATGGGAAGCTGAATGGTACATATGATAAATGATTCGATCATGACGGAACTGATAGGGGACTATGTAGAGCTATACCCGCACGATCCCTAAAAATTTGAAGAAAATCGCATCAAAATTGTGGAAATTACGGCTGTTGTAAGGACCGTAACGAGAATATTTCGTTCACGCATGCGCAGAGCGTACCGCTAATGCAATTATGATGATTGTCTTATGGGACCTCAAGGGACCTTACCCACATCATCCCTGAAAATCTGACCGAAATCCGTTCAACATTGACCGAGTTATGACCATCACAAGGAATTCACGTTAGCGCCTGCGCAGAAACTACAGTTGATTCGATCATGATGAAGTTGATAGGGGACCACCTAGAGCTTAACCCGCACGATCCCTGAAAATTTGGTTAAAATCAAATCAAAATTGTGGAAGTTATGGAAAATACATAAAATCAATTAGTCAACCCCTTAGTAAAAATTCAGATTAGTTGGGCGTATAAGTCAGAACGATGTGTATATAGTTTGGTGGTCTGGACCAAAAATACAATGACCACCCCCGAAACTACAGGCCTAACCTAACCCGGTGCAGGCCCGAGTGGAGATTCTTCCCGTACAATTTCCCCCCGTAAACGCGTAGAGCAGTGTCTAGAGCAAGCAACTGCAGATGCTGGCTCTTCGCGTATTTCTTCACATATTTTTAGGTGTATGTGCACGAATAACCAAAGGCTGTCGTCACGCTAAAGTCTCTTCCAATGAACCTAGACACAATCATTGAAAGCGGCAACCTGTCTGTCTACAACAGCTTACAAAATTTATCGTGCTAACGAACATTAAAATCTAATTAAATACATAATAAATTGAATGCAATACTTAATTTCTGCAATAAGAAGAACAATATTCTTATATTATATAGTACCACTGATGATGTACAACATTTAATATAGTAGTACCTAATAATAATAATAATAATAATAATACATAATTATATTTGATTTACTCATAATAACTATTTTGTAAATTAGCAATTGTAACGGCTGTATGTGCTTACGAAGCCAAATATATTTTTAAAAAAGTCTCTTTAGTATGTCAATGATTCTCTTGGTATCGAGATCGAGTAGAAGATTGAATTCATTTTACATTTACACTCTGCTTTATCAGCTACCTTCACAGGCATATAATAGCTAGGTTCGAGTAAACAGACCTACAATCTGAGGAAAAAATTGTATTCAATAACTAACACCCATATAAGTCTTCCCTGCTTTATCAAATCGTCTTTTCCATGACCTGAGTGGGTACCTAGCTCAAATTCTTCTACCAACCTATTCAATTTTTCATTGAACTGACAATAGCATTCATATAAAATCGTATTTTATTGATTTTCGTGATTCTTTTTTCTTCTTCTTTTTTCTCGTTCAACCATGAATTCGGTCTAGTTTTGAGAAGTACCTATGACAGGAGTTTCAATTTCGTTATGGAAGGGGGTGAATGGAGGGGGAAAATACTGATAAATCGTGATTCTTCACTATTCTCGTCAGATTTTCGTGATCCTTCTTTTGTTCAACAATGAATTCAGATGTAGTTTCGAAAAGTATCTCATCGCCTAATTGATAGATTTCGATATTTTGCTACATTTGATATTTCCCATAACCATAAAAACCCGCTATGAAATCATTCAAGATTATTTTAAAACTTTCAGAGTTTCAATGTTATTTTTTTAGGCCAAACATCAATGTTTTTCCTATCTCCAGCAAGAAGTGAGATGTGAAACCCTTTCACTCCCAGTTTTTGGGAGGGCGGCCCAAGGACAATTACATGAGTCAGTCTCGTTTGACTCACCCACCCCGAGAATTCCTGGAACCACGAAGAAGGAATCCAGCCCTATCCCTTCCCTTTGAGAGGGTTTGATTGCTCGGGTTCCCATGGGGCGAATGGGTTGGCCCCTGTGAGATGCGGGGGCAGAGGGGCGGGGTTAGGCATTTCAACAAGTTCTTTGCGCCTGTGGTTGGCCAGAGGAAAGCAGGAGGAGGTACCAAATCTCTGATTTATACATCTTCATACGAATTCATAAAGACGAACTATGTAAAGAGTTTGCTATTTCCAATAAATAAAATTAAAATATAGAAACCGACGAAACGCAACTAGTTCAATCAAATATCCAATAATAAAGCTTATTCAGCAAACAAATAAATGCATAACCATCAAGTGTACATTGATTCATAATATATGTTAAATATTTTGTTTCGACATGGCACAGAGAGGCATAGAGTCCGTCTAGATGGCAAAAACACAAAATTGACACAAATACCAAGTGCATATTATTCCTTTATGAGGTGAATACAGCTGCTCTAATACTTCTAAATATCCACTTTATTTGGCTGCCTATAATAAACGTTAA
The DNA here is from genome assembly GCA_030762985.1 of Adelphocoris suturalis. NCBI lineage: Eukaryota > Metazoa > Arthropoda > Insecta > Hemiptera > Miridae > Adelphocoris > Adelphocoris suturalis. Next base: position 97,258,921 of record CM061044.1, on the reverse strand, counting down.
TATCAAAATGAATAACACGAAACATATATAATAGTTATTCTTTTGAATAAGGTCTGGAAATAGTTGAAATTGGCTAATTCTGTTCTATAACGCAAGCCATAATAACATAATATACCCTGCACCGGTTATCTACATAAGTTTTCGATCATAGGTTGACATTGAGGCTTTTATCTCCCAAAAAACCTCCCACGGTACCCTCTCTGCTAGAACCGGATAAACCACTAAAGAATTTATTATGTGTTCCAGGGCAAAATGATCGCACAATGCCCAATTGTACTTTCTATCCACTTTCCATGGTGCTACAAAATGTATGGTGTTGCAATTATTTCAAATTGTCTCCAACTTTTTGAGCACATTCTTGTTATTTGCAGGAGCTAAAATCAGCATCCTGAAACTCCCTACTCAGGAGCCTCTGCACAAGCTCACGCCATCTACTATACCATGAACAACTATTTTCAACTATTTCATTGGCCAGAAAATTAGTCAGCCTCGATGCAGACTGATTCCGGACACCGCTAATGTATATGTAATCCAGATGTGATCAGAGTGTTCCGATGCATATTTGAAAGATTCAACTCATATTAGCGAATTTTCGAAGATAATGAAGCTATTGCAATGGTTCCAAAAATTTTAAAAACAATAATTTGACATAGTCTGCAGTAAGTAACCAGCATATTTTTCACGAAGTGACCTATACTAAACCTGGTGAATCCCCAGATCATGATTGAATTCCTTACAAATTTTACCAGAATGCCCCTGAAATTTTTTTGTATGTACGTTACTTAAAATTTATAACAGTTTTTTATACGGGAACGCTGGAAACTTCGTTTTCAGAATCTTTGGTATTTCCGATATACAAAAAGGGAGTAAGGGAAGATCCAGGGAGCAAGTGGGGTTTTTTTCATTGACTAGATGGTAAAGTTGTATGCGGGACTCATAGATGTAGAGAAAAACTCTAAGACTGGGGTTATTTTAGCCCCCAAGCACGGAAGCCTGTTGGCTTATTGTACTTTTCTGGGCTATTTCGCGTTTAATCAAAGAGATTCAGCCCTCTGGTGAGGGATGTGAGACAACTGATTGAGTGTTCGCTTCGAATAGACCTCATTGGGGTTTGTGGGCCAAAGAGTTCAAAACTACAGCAGGAAGATTATGTGGGACGCTGTTTCGCCTGCATCCTCGCATACTCTGCACAGGGATGAATAGTGCGACCCCTATACGATGTAGGTGGAATCTTAAGGGTGCAAAGACAGCTATGAGGCCGAATATTGTTTTCAGTTCCCTACAGCTTTTCCTGAGTGTCCCTCAGTAAGTTTGGTGATAGGTACAGAGTCACCATGAGTTTACTAAGGACATGTCACTTAATATTAAGTTATTTTCTTATGGTTTGTACGTCGACCACGTGTTGATGGTCTACGGAAAGTAGTTTTTTGTAAACCAACTGCTGGTTCGGGCCCTACAAATAGGGTTTGGAAGCCCCTTCTTACGAGCTCGTCCGTCTTTTCGCTACCAGTAATACCTCTATTTCCAGGCACCCATTCCAGGTGAACCCGGTCGTGTTTTGCTATGGTGTTTAGCGTTTGCATACAACACCCTTCATGAAGAGTTTGGCTGTCAGAGAGGATGCGGACATGGACACCTTAGCTAACAGCCTCGATTGTCACTATTTCTGCCTAGAATATTGAGGTGTGTTCCCCAAGTGGAAATGAGGCATCCCATCGGTTTTGCCCCATGTACTCCAACAGCAGTACCTGCTTTCATTTATGACCACTCTGTGTACTAGATGATATCATTAGAGCAGCATTCGTTCACCCTACCTAACTATTTTTTCAGCTTGCAAATCAATTTTCGAATGTTCTATTTTATAGTTGATAAAATTTATTTGAACAATATTCTGATAAAAAATATAAATTCAACAATTTTTAGACATTTTTTGCAAGTTTTAGTGATAATTCAGCACTTTTTTTTTGGAATTCGACCAATTTATTATGCCTTGATTTTTTGGCACAAGAACGGAATTTACATCTCAATATTAAGGAGGGTTATCGTCTGGAGGACTATTATATATATAAGGACTATATATATATATATATATATATATAACGGATTTCACAGAAGAAATTTTTCAAAAATTAATATTTTAAAATTTTTGGAGCCATTGCAATAGCATAATTTTCTACGAAAATTTGCTAAAAGGCTATTTTTTGTAATCAAGTCCCCAGTTCCAACCCATTTTTTATGATCCTCTCAAGAAAGAAGGGTTCCTGAAGTGACTTGTGACACTAAAATATCGCTACATCGTGCAGTAAAAAAATATGTCAGAAAAAGGAGGCATTTATTAAACAACAGCCTTACGCACTATTGGTATTTTTATCTTAGGCCGTGAAAAACTTATTTGACAGATGGCATGTTATCGAATGGGCAGAGTGAAGTATTGATTTGTATGTGCGAGCAATGAAACTGATAGGACACTATCTAGGTAAATATTGTTTTTTAATACAAATACTTTGTATTTTATATTGCCAATCTATTATGTAACCAGTACAAATATACCAGTAAATATATAGGTATATATATATATATATATATATATATATATATATATATATATATATATATATATATATAAATATATACATATATATAATCCGTATATTATATAACCAATAATTGCTCAATGAATATGTCCATGTTACAATGAGTGAGGGAACTATACTGCCCATCTAACTTGGCAGATGTTATCAACCGATTACGCGAGAAAGGACATCGTGTTATGGTTGCTGTGAGTAGGTAATAGAACGGCTACTCAAGGCACTAAGTTTACATAAAAATCCTTATCAACACGCGGCAGAGACTCGACTGATAACAAGACACCATTAAGATATCCACTTTGACGGCGATCTCTACTCCATGAAGGGTGAACAAAAATAAATAAAATTAAAAAACCGCCAGGATAAGGCGATTAGCAAATCAAACAAGATCGAAACGCTCACATATTTTTATCAATCACTCTAATTTCCGACGGTGTGAGATAAAAACCGAGTTGGACAACCGGAAAACCTGTTACGCAAATATAACAGAATTGTTGGATTGTTAAATTTAGGTAGTCATCATACCACCTACTACTCATCGAGAAAATATAGCTTGTTTGTTTTCGTTAGGTTCTTCATAGCCTGAACTGCAAAATACATTCAACTGTGAGTCACGGGGTCGGCAAAAATAGTGAGTCATTCGTTGGCCGTTGGATGATAAATCGGGGAGAGAGGTCCGGGAAAATGGTGTAGGTATTCTCTTGTATGAAGGAGGGACGAATATTTGGCTAGTGAAAATATATACGAACAAACAAACAATTGAATAACTTCGGAGCGGTATATGGGGGAGGAAGGTAGTTTTGGTCATTTGAATGGAAAATATCCAATAAATGAAATATAGATTCGCTGGAATTGAATTAGAGATTGAGTTTCATGTAATCGTTATATTGAGCACTCCGAAGGTGATGGTAAAAATCCTGTAGGATATACTCATGGCTATAATCAGGGTCGCTTCGTTTTCTGAAAGGAAAATGTCTTCCAAGTTTGGTGGACAGTACTACCTTACAGTACTCCTTATTTATCGTACAAGGACGTACGGAAGTAGAAGAACAAAGTTGGAACCAAGATTATTGAATGCAAAAGAGAACAGTATTAGTTATCTTTATATATAATTCCGAACGGTCTTTGAATTGTGAAGAACTTCGTGGTCCGATTTTAGTGTTAGACTGCTCATTCGAATCAGCACGGCCCCAAGTTTGTTGCAAAAGTGTCGCCGTTCGTCTTTATACCCGCCGTGATCGTGTTCTTGGCGGTCCTTATCAACGAGAGTTGTTTATTAGGCTGTGGTGGTAACAACAGTTGCCATCAATTCACGGAAATAAGAAGTGCGTTGCAAGTAATTCACTGGAGTGGTTATTTCGTAGATATTTGGCGAATGAATCGATCATCGAAGAGCACGTCCTTGGCCGAATGGAAATGATTAAATTCTGTTAGGCTAGATTAGGGCTTTCCAAGCCCTAACAGGCCTCTAGTATGTGTATATATGCATTCACATATTGCGCCTGCGCACACCTTACCACCAATCCAACGGTATTCACGATCCAAGATATATTAGGAGATCAACTGATAGCGTAACTCCCGAAAATTTCATCGACAATTTGGAGTTTCGTCTGTATCAACCAAGTTCAGGTTTGCGCATGTGCATTGGTCAGTATAAAGAATCGATTTGAATGGAATGACATCCCGAGACTTGTACCCAAGTATCCCCTAATATGGACGAAATCGGATCAATAGATCATGAGAAATCCAAGTAATAAGAGATTCACGTTTCACATGTGCAGACGCAACTATTGACTTGACGGCTGACTATTTAGGGGTACAATACTTGAAAATTACGTCAAAATCAGATCAAAACTGGTAGGTATAGTTTTTTGTGTAAAGAACATCCAACAGATATACCGAACACACACCCAACCAAAATTTTTCAGCAAGCTCCAAAATGCAAAAAGCAAGCAGAAAATGTCTTATTGGAGAACAACCTTCCCTTTCGACTTCTTACACACAGATCTTCCTTGCCTTTGGTAGTGAAGATGCAAAAGCCTAAACTCAAAACAATGAAAACGAAATTGTAGTGCGCTGTGATTTTTTGGTGGTTTGAAGAAATGAGTGAGGAAATGTGCAATTAAAGACCGCTTTTTCAGCGTTTTCCCCAAGTTGGAACCTATTGCATATTAATAAATGAACATCACTATGCAATTCAGCGTGGAAAATTACCCCAAAATCATGAGTCACATATGGTAGTTTAGTATGGTCAAGAATTCGTACATGTATATAATCACAATTTTTGCATTTTTTGCGCCCGTTTTTGCGCACTCGAAGACTCGAGGAGTGGATAATTTTTTTATGAAGTTTTATGCAGATTCTATCAGTAATAAAAGTAGGGGTTCCCCATTTGAAAAACGCTTGATAATCAAAACCCACCCCTCAGAAATTGGAGGCGACTTAGTTACTATTTGAAGTTTTTTGATATCTTCAAAAACAAAGGGGCAGGTTTAACTGGGTCAACCTGTATATATACGAATTTTATTAAATATACAGAGATTGGAACATTAGAGCCCAATACAAATGTTGCTGATAAATGCCATTTCTTATCTGCCTGAACTCATCTGAAATCCAGGAGAGCTTTTCAAAAACGTTGGGTACGATTTCGCATCAAGAAATGTAATTATTTTAAAGAGATTTGCTCGTTGTACACGTAATAAATACCCCATTTTCTACGAAAAGTTGGGTGAAACGGAATGTAATACACAAGACGGCTAATAAACAAAACAGCCCAACTGAGTCTGAATGAAATGATTACGTAAAAGATCTAATATAAATTACGCAACGCGACCCACGCGAAATTTTGCAAGGTTGTGGGCTAGAATTCAGCACAGTTTATCACGCATAATTCGACATGAGAACGAAATTCGCACAAAACAATTCATGCTCATGGTGATGGTTTTGATTTCAAAAATTACTACTTGAAACTGAAAAGTAATGACATTTCGATTAGCGATTCCATTGATGTGATAGTGGAAACAGAAAACATACAATCATCACAACCATTCCCATTTAGGTCTTAAAACTTGACGGGGTTTTGTAGGTCTTAAAGATGGAGTATAAAGGAGTGTGGAAAGTCACAGATGGATTTACAGGGTAGTAATGCGGTTGAGGTCTTTAATGGTAGCATTGGGTGTCTTACCAATACCTATTGCAATTCGTGTGATAGGTGACCAAAATGAAAGTGCGGCATAAATCATTAAGGGCCGGTTTCACCAGTTTTTTATTCAACGTTTACTCATTAAACCGAAGATCTCAGCTGTTAAACAACGATATTTGGTTTCAACAACTCCGGTTCAGATGAATCATCGATCAAGTGCGCTAAATCAACGATCAAAACAAACCAGCCGAATTTGGGTGGTTAGCGTTTAAATCAACTATTTACTGGGTAGGTAAACCCAGGTACTGGCCCGGGTGGCACTGGGCTTTTCACCATATATATTTATTTACATGACCGAAATCCTTTTTTGCTACGTTTTCCCATCTAATTTGCTACATTTTCCTAGTTATCTCCTATGTTTTCCTACATGCAAGAAAATGAGCCTCAGAGGATTGATTAGAGTACTGGTTTTTAAGGACGATTTTGACGAGGATGATATGAAGACAATTCACCGTTGGATTAGAGAGAGTACGGCGTATTTCAGTCTCAATGAAATCGATTTTCTGTGGCGGTACCGACTATAAAAACTACTGTTTTGTCAGTCCACGAACAAGTTGATGATAGCATCAACACAAGTCACAGGTAGGGATGTAGGGACATACATGGAATGTACAAATACAGTTATAAAATAGTGTTATAAAATAGCAAACGGCTCCTCACAATTTGAAATGGCACAATGTGCCTAGATGGTGTCGTAGGCTGTTGTCATTGAAGTGATGGGAGATACAAACAAAAATACCTAGTTATTCAACTTGACAACAATATATTACGAGACAATTATAACCTTCTTCCTGCGCTTTTTGAATCGAAATAACTTTGGAATCTCGACTTCTACAGTGACTACAATTGAGGAGCTGACATGGAAAACGAGTTAAGTCCAAAAATCCAAAGAACATTTTTTTTCGTCGAAGTGCAAGTTAACAGTCACGCCAACAGCCTTAGGTCCTCCCGTCCTTGTTAGATCGCACCCTGAATAAATGTGTGACCTTTACATGGAGAAGAGATTATGTCCAAAAAAATCTGATAAGAGTTCAGAGGGAGTTCCTATGAAATTTGATTTTTGGACTTAACTCGTTTCCCATGTCAGCTCCTCAATTATAAAATCCGTTGAATACCAACAAATACTTTCTAGATAGCATAGATCAAAATCGTGTTTGGATGGAGTATTCCAGAGGGACGAAATTTCGCGGTTTTTACTTCAAACTCAAACCCATATATTATCATCGCTGCACTCCAAGCCATGATTTTTTTCCGTGTAAGCGTTAAAATTTTACATTTTAACTTACGAACACTTTCTTTACATTTGTCGCCTAAACATTTTCCTATGGATGCTATCTTCAGTCTGGGAACAATGCAATTCATAAAATAAATTATGATTTCCCTGAATTAGCAGCATATGAGTTTTTCCTTCAACATAATGAACTATTGCATAAATCCAAGGTCAGATTTCGCCTAGATTTTAATTTCGTGTAGATATTCATACATATATATGAAAAAATGTGTTATAGCTACTGGTTCACTCTGGAATATTGCCGTTTTCCATGATAGGAATTCTTGAAAAACTGAATTTTAAATTTATTTTATCGATTGAAAATTTTCATCAAAATTCAGTGATATACATAGGAATCCTTGATGTCAATTCACCCACAGGGTCATTGATGACCATATTATTGAGAAAAATCATTTTATACATGAAACGTATAAATAGATGTACTTCTAAGTACTTATTTTACGTATACATTCTCATACATGTACGTATAAGTAAATGTTTGTGTGATTCGAGAAGATGTTTTCAGTTTGGGTATAGACCCATGTTTCGGGGAGTTCGAGAATAGTTTAGTAGACAGAGATCATAACTTCCCATTAGCCCTTCGAGAAGTTGGGAAAGTAAGAAATATGCCCGGCCGTATCATCGCTGTAAATTATTGGTTGTTGTTGATGTTGGCAGATAAAGATATCCGGATTCCTCGGCGTGGACTGGGCAGAACGTTGGCTGTTTACAGTTCGCGTTTGAAATATTTTCGAATGATAAGAAACTTATAACTCTGAGGCTTATCAAACTCCCCACCCATTGTTATCGTGCCTCGATAACTTAAGTAACTATGAAGCTAAATTTTATGTCATATTATTTGCAGAAACGTAAATTCAACAAAGCATTGGTTTTGCTAACACTATTAAAATAAAACAACTTCAAAATTATGATTTTTAATTTACTTTTTTACGCTATATCATGACAAATTAGGCGTTCAATTTAGGAAATCTGTAGTTGATGACTGAGTGAATAAGGTATAGATAACTCGAAGTTAACGTTATCGGACGTATAACAAACATTTTTGTAACTGAACTCTCGATTTATAAGGTTTCATAGTCAAAACAAACATTTTCCAAATCAATACGAAGTTTTTCAAATGTTTTCTTCGTGACAATTCGTTTGGGGACATTCTAAAATGGTACCTAAATTTTAACAATAATTACTATATACAGATGAACGTGTAACTTTAGATGACATTATACTTTAAGACTAAGATAGCAAACTCATTATTTTGCTTTAAAAGTCGCTCAACTTTCAAAAAATGTTCAAAAACAACGGCTAAAAATGGCGAAAATGCCTACAAATCTTTTTTCTAATTTTTTCTTTGTACAGTTCATGTTACAACTATGCAGGATAGATAGCCATAGACCTGAATTTGTCTGCGTGTGTCTCTCTGTTAGTCAGTTCCCCGCTAGCTGCCCGAATTTTGGAGTTATCGGCTTGAAATTTGGGCAGACACCCGGAATATGCTGTATAGTTTTTGGAATGAACCGATCAGACGTTGTGGCAGAGGTTATCATCGACGACATCGAACGAAACAACTAACATAACAGGAATTATAATTCCAAAATTTCTCCAATACTGTATGTACAGCCTAATTGTGAGTAAATCATGTAACTGGACACCACGATCAATTTCTAAATTTTGTACTCTTATAGTTGATTCAAATGGGAATGAAAACACAACGTTAATGATGTTTACACTACAACTGTTTCAATTATGTATTTTTTGTAAAGCATACTCGAATGTAAGGAACATACATGTTCAAATACATAAATAAATACTAACAGGTGTTTGGTATGGATTTTGACAGTAAGTTACCGAAGTGTTTAAACGATTGAGGCGAATTGCAGAATGATCCGACTTGAGGCAACAACGATATTATCATCAACAATCGTCTACAATGTCGAACTACAAACCTCAAAAATGCATGTTTTTGTTAGTTTACAATGATTTTTGGGATACTGAATCGAATGAATTAACCCTGCACAAAGCTCAGTCTAGTATCCTTACAAAAGAAAAAAAATCCAAGTAGGGTGGAGGGACCCAGTGATTGACATCTGACCAAAAAGTTCAAATAATAAGGCATAAAAGTGTTTAACTGGCTTGATCCTTTTGAATTTTGAGACAAAATCCCTTCTCAGCGAAGTATAAAGGCGGTCCAACGTTTCAGGCGGGTTTTTATGAAATCTGGAGAAGTTTACCCAACAGAACCTCGTGTTTCGTGTTTCTTTGGTGCTGTTTCTTGTGATTTTGCTGAGGGAGTAAGTGTTCTATTTTGTTTCATCATACCCTCCATATTTTCAAATTCGATTGTTCCCATGGTTTTTCTCAATTAATTTTTTGTGTAGCTTGCATTTATGCTATCATTTTTTGGAAATAATCAAAGATAACATGTGAAAATGCAAATGTCAATTACTAGTTCCCAAACTGATGCTCCCCTCAGTGATTGACAGTGCTGTCAATATGGATCTCTATTCGTTCTTGCATTCGTTCTTTATTTTTTATATTTATATAAATACATAGCAACTGAGAAGCTGCTAGTTTACCATTAGAAACGTACTGTACTTATGGTATTGAGAAAAACTTGTACCTACCTATTTTGTGATATTTTCAACTTTGTCTTTTATGAATACTCATATTAATTTGATATTTAGATTGATAAAACTAAGTTCAAATGCTCAATTTATTAATAAAATGTTGAAATAAATGTTTTATTGATACAAGGAATCATTTATTACAGAATAACTGCTCTGTCAATCATGGGGAGTCAATCACAGGCGCAACCAAAAATGTGGCTGTCAAATACTGGGTCAGGAAATTGATTTGAAAAAAAAACGAATTTATGATGCTTTCTGACTTGAATTAGTGATTTTTTGCCAATACTGAGCAGTTTGAGGAAATCCTGATGTAGCAGTGAATGTAAGATTTAAGTTTGAACAAACGAAAAAACATAACTAAATTGCTTGTCGAAGACAAAATTTCTCTTAAGGTGTCAAACACTGGCCTGGAATAACTGCTGTGCCAATCATGGGGCGTCAATCACAGGCGCAACCAAAAATTTGGCTGTCAAATACCTACTGGGTCAAAAAATTGATTCGAAAAAAAACGAATTTATGATGCTTTCTGACTTGAATTAGTGATTTTTTGCCAATACTGAGCAGTTTGAGGAAATCCTGATGTAGCAGTGAATGTAAGATTTAAGTTTGAACAAACGAAAAAACATAACTAAATTGCTTGTCGAAGACAAAATTTCTCTTAAGGTGTCAAACACTGGCCTGGAATAACTGCTGTGCCAATCATGGGGCGTCAATCACAGGCGCAACCAAAAATTTGGCTGTCAAATACTGGGTCAGGAAATAGATTTGAAAAAAAAAAAAACGAATTTATGATGCTTTCTGACTTGAATTAGTGATTTTTTGCCAATACTGAGCAGTTTGAGGAAATCCTGATGTAGCAGTGAATGTAAGATTTAAGTTTGAACAAACGAAAAAACATAACTAAATTGTTGTCAAAGACGAAATTTCTCTGAAGGTGTCAAACACTGACCCCTCCACCCTAGAAATTTTTGGGTTGCAAAATCCTAAATTTTTCGTTTTTAAATCCTAAAATTTCCTAAATTTATTTGTTTGGTTCTAGCAACATTAAATGTAAAAAGTAGATTCTACCTTTTATAAACTTCGTGTGGAACTTGGACCTACAGGTAGATAAGAGTGATTGCAATATAGATTACTCGGTGTAGATGGCAGAGTGTATAGATAACATGGAATAGTAAACAAAGTGGTATTTACCAGGTGGGCTCCAGTAGGGTATTCGCCCTCGCTCCCAATTCGAGTTGTCATCAGTCAGTCCGATTTCGGGGATTCGAGGGATCACAGAATTGTCCGAGGAACTCGCGGGGATCGTCACGGAACACTCGCCGAGGATCATCTTGGTGGCCTCCGTGAGGCACTCGCGTCCATAAAGTGCCGGGTGAACTGGGACCATGTGATACCCGAGCACAACACTCTCCGCGTACACTTGCCCATTCATGACTCCGAACGGCACCGGGTCGCCGAACGGGGGATGACGGGGGACCCCCGGCGGCCGGGGGAGTGACGTCACGGACGTGCCCCACCAGGGGCGTCACTTCCAGGAATCCCCCGGCGGCTTTTCCCTTCTCCGCGGGCGATGCAGATATTCGAGTCTACAGAACGACCCGCTACCTTCCGATGCGACTCTAAACTTGTTAGATAAATATTATAGTAAGAGAACTCGTATTATACGTAACATTACATCTAGACATTTCAGAATTAATTTCGACCTTTTCCTTTTAGGTATGCATATCGGATAGCAAACGCCAGTACCTTGGTACTTTCATTACCTGAATAACGCAAAATTAATTATACATCAAACGCTACTTGATGTATAATTAATTTTGCGAGTCATTAGGTAATGAAAGTTATACTGTTCGAGTTATATTAGGTAATCAAAGTTATTAGATAGGATACTGAGATGTGTCCAGAATTATTAAGGAGGACACTGTGCTAGTCATGATGGGGAGTGTGCTTGTCCCAAACCTTTTTCTGAGGAATGTAAATATCTTGACGTGATAATAGATCATCATTTAAATTTTATGTCACATATTGATTATTTAATATCACGCTTGCGAAAATAATTTTATGTATTTAAGGAAGCAAGAAATTTTATATCCAAGGAACAAATGCGTATGATTTATTATGGTTTTTATAATGGTTAGCTTATTCCATTATTAAATATGGTATTATATTATGGGGTGGAGCATGTAAATCGTACGTTAGTAAAGTGCAACGTATGTAAAATCAGTTAATTAAAATTATTCTAGGTAAAACTTCAAGGAACCCTTTTGCTAAACTCTTCAAATATTTTGATGTTAAAACTACTAAACAAATTTCCTTATTTCATTCTTGCATTCATTATATAATACTGGAATTTGTGAGGAACATGTTTCTACATTTCTAAGTACAAGAAACTATTCTAATTCGGGAATAGTTTTGCCAAGAGGTCATACAGAGTTCTACAAGAGAAGTGCGTGTGTTCGTGTTTTAAAATTTTTGTTTGATAATAATATTAATTTGTCATACTTTTATAGTTCGTCAAGTTTTAAGCTGGTAAAATTGTACATATCAGTTTAGTTAGCCTTCTTTTCATGAATTCTTGTTTTTCGTGGAAATTTATTTCGAATTTTGTGTTTTAGTGCTTTTCTTTCAATAATTAGGATTTCGAGAGTTTTTGTTACTTGGTCTTAATGTATGACGACTATGCTTGAATTTGCTACTCCACCAGATAGCACAAGTTCTTGGGAACTTATTTTCTCGTGTTTATATAATATTATTGCTATAAACGCAAGATTTAACCACAAGATTCACCATTTTGTAGGTTCAACAACGATTGGCTTCTCGCCGTCGTGGGCGCTGGGGGATACCAGCGATCACGACGTTCCATTGAACGAAGCATCTTAACAGTTTTCGATACCCGTTACATGTTTCTTACACGTGTTTTACTACTAGGTGATGTAATAAACGGAGGAGCCCCCCCCCCCCCCCCCCCCAAAAAAAAAAACATTCGCATAACTCACTCACCTATGAAATAATATGTACTATGATAAAGTATGCTATTGAAGTTTGATTGTTTAGGAGTTAGAATATACCTAAAAACACTGTAAATTATTACACAAAGTTTTAATTTAAAAAAATCTCTTGACATTTGGTGGTTTTTGCTAAATTTCCTGACATTTCCCGACGCGAAGAATTTTCTGACAATTCCAGGTTTTCCCTGTCTTCTCCAGTTGGGAGCCACCCTGCTAATTTTAACGACGTGCAATAAAATACTTTCATCAGATTTAACTGAAATTCGTGACTCTTCCTTTTCCTGCAATTTCAACAAACGATAGGACAAACCGATACCGTAAAATATATGAATAATTCAGTTGAACGAGAAAAACGACCATTTCAAAAAAACGTTCCAACAATAAAAAAAGCTGATTTTCTGAACTAATCCGATCACAGGTTAATATGAATAACACTGATCATAACATCAAAAACCAACACATTCACCCCCCCTTTCACAAGGTAAGAACAAACGATGTCCGAAATCAGAGGTTTGCAACATTGACCTATAACTATCCTTGTAGTTCCATAAGTTTATACTGCCTTTTTGTGTTATTGTTCTCTTTCTTCGACGTTAAAACTCCAGTTTCCAAAACCAAAGTGATAAGGACTAGTACACACGCCAACGTGATCAGTAGATTAAACCAAGTTTCAAAAGTAAACAACGTTTGCCCATGTTTCAGCTTAAACTTTGACTTGTTCTCCTCGCCCTTAGTGAAATTAAACTTCTCAAAGTATAAAACATAACATTTTCCATTTTCACAATCAGTGGAGTTTTGTGAAGGACTTCTCAGCTTTCCTCAAATATATATATCAGTCATTTATCTTTTTATTTGTTAGAAGCGTTTTTCTCATAATGCTGTGACTGTACACTTTGTTACACTATTAACAGTATGTAATGCTGTCAATCGAGTGCATCTTGATTTTCCAATTCGAATCAGTGACTAATGTCAATATATTTGTTCTCAGATTCTTCCAAATGACTTGCTACATGCAACTTATTCCAGTCCGTTTTCTAGATATCCTAAAAAGAGTAAAGATTTTAATAGTAGGTAAGGTCTATCCCCTGATCCAATCCCAACCTCATTTGACGTGAAAGTAGTTCGGCATAACAGGGTTTTCCTTACTTACGAACTTGTTTACCGAGGCAACATCGTTAGGGAAGTCCGAGCTGACGACGAAGGAGGAGGTTCGGAGGAGTTTACTATAGCCTAAATGTTGATCCGAAACTTTGCGATAATTTTGCAAAAACCCGCATCAAACACGCATAACTGTACATATTAGGTATATATCATATATATCATTAATATTTCATCATATCAACAAGTCATTATCATTAACAGGTCGAGGATGAGCAGCTTTACTGTCTTTGGTGCTTTATTTCAGCATTGGGCAGAAATACCATCAGGAGGAGTGAAGTTTTTGTCACAATACTTAAATGTGCCTCGCCATGAAGCATCAGTGTGCACATGATGCTGCGCAATTAATCTCTGGTGGAAGCTGGGAGTACCACCAGCTCTCCGGCTCCACATACCCCTGAAGAGGAGGCAGTTGTTAATCTCTAGCTCCCTCAAGCACCACCTCAGCTATACGAGCCAGAAGCTTCTTTCTTCAGCTTCTGGTTTCGATGGTATTTCCTCCTTCTTGTTTGTTTTACTGTTCTGGGATCTCCACAAGGTATCAATGTAGGAGGAACCATTCCCTGATGCCCCTCCACTATAGCTTCCTCAACCAGTGAGAAGATCCTCTGCATAGGCCACAACTAGCCAAATAGCCTCTCAACAGCCCACCTCATCAGATCCCGCAGGTAGGCACTCTCCTAACCACCAATACGGCCTACCTACACCCCAAGAATCTACACTTCATCACGTCAAAGAGAACACCAGGGGTTCCGGGGGACAATAGCTAAATTGTGTGCTACTGTCCCAAGCCAGTAGAAGATGCACGTGAGGCCCCACTGGTATTCGCTAGAATTACGTCGTGACAAGCTGCTTGTTGTGGGGTTTCAGGCGACGGCAGAAAGCGTGCACATGGGAATACATGTTTGCAAAAAAACATTATTATAGTGTACCTCATAACCCACAGCCTGCCTTCTCTGCCCCATTCGCCGCAAATCCTCACAGCTGCTCTTGCTCTATTTTATATTGCTGCGTTGGTCTCAACTGGATGCTCTGTCTGACGTGAGTAGTAATGCCACACTTGGATGCAAAGGTTCTCTCGCTGCACGCACACTGTTGGTCACTGTTGGTCATTTACTGGCACAGAGGAAGAGGAAGAGTGGTAAGAACACAAGGATTAAGAAAAGGGAGGAGAAGGCAAACGCCCCTTCATTTACAAAAATCCCCTCAAATGCCTAGGGATTTGACACCACTAAATCATACGCACGTATACACACATTTAGATACACACAGACATACACGTATGGTTTTTTCACGGATTCGGTCATAAAATGGTGTAAAACGGATTTGTATTCGGTTATTTTTTATTTTCTCATGCTTGGGTTGTCTCACACCCTCCTTAATTATTAATTTCGGTCTTCTAATTTCCTTCTTGAAGTTTTAGAAATGTGCACGAACTGACTCACCAATTTTTTGGCATTGAATCCATAAGCTAGTTGTAACTTGTGGAAGAGGTTTGACGGACTAACCTCCATGCTCTATAACATTTCGGACAGTTCAGATTATAACAAGCTTTATAAAAAAGGCCATCTATCCTTAATTTTTTTTTTTTTTTTTTTTTTTTTCTTTTTTTTCTTTAATACTAAACTCGTTTTTGTTTTGGTGTCTTAATTTAGTTAGACGTAAATCTTTCGCGATAACTTCCCCTTTGTAAGTAAGACAGAAGTCTTTTTATATAAAGCTTGTTATAAGGAGGCTACCGACCAAATTTCAAGTTGATAATTCCAAAATCGAGGCCTGTAGAGCGGAACACACACGCACGTACGCACAAACGCTGAACACGCTAGCCGAGTCAAAGAAGAGACTCACTTTGTCAATGACTTACCTTCAGAGGGGCCCCCTAAAAACGAAACTGACTCGGTCGTAGTCTAGACATCCAACGCGGGTAGAGTTATCAGGACCCGGCAGGACTAGTTGGCCCACTCCGACCGCCCCGACCAAGGATATGACTCACGGGGGAGACTTTTCAAGGAAGAAAAAACAACGCAAGATCCTTATCCAACGCCAGAGTTGAGTGGGAGAGGAGAATCTAACAATAGGCACCGAATATTGTGGGTCACTATCAATCAAAACCGCCTCACAGCGAATTTCTTTCTTTTTTTACCTCTCTTTATGTCAATGATGTCGGTTTATAATTAGCGCACGTTCCTAGGAAACGATGTAGGTACTTTCAGCTGCTCTACAAATTGAAAGGCTGCTCAAATCTCACTGCTCAAATTTAAGAATGTTATAAACCAAATTTTCCGGAAAAACCTGCAGAATTTAATAAAAATAAAAGCCTCAAAACGGATTTCCATGATAAATTTACGGAAAATTTTCATTTTACAATTTTTGGAGCCATTGCACTAGCTTCATTTTACACAAAAATGAAGGCAGAAAGGCCTATCTTTTCGTTACGTTATCTAACATTTTAACTGCCCAGGTAAAGATAAGTTGGGAAATACTATTTCAGACATGGCTGCTTAAATGTATTTATAGAGCTGATGAAAATCAACGCTCAACTGATGCATTCTATTATTGTATTTGTATTGTTCCGTGATCTAATCGTATTGTTATTATATGTGTAAGATGTATAAGCACATATATAAGATGTATATAAGCCCCCATCCCCCGTAGGGGGGAACCCTTCAAGTCCTACAGGGTTAGCGTCCCTCCGGCCCCAAGCTAGCGTAGTACACCCTAGGTGATAGGCGATAAGGGACTCATATGCTGATGATCCACTAAAGCCTAATACCATAACTTTTATGTGGGTACCGAGCCAAGCGGGTTATTCATGACAATGAGTGTGCAGATGCCCTTGCAGGAAGAGTCATTGGTGATAACTCCATTGATACGTTGCCTATATGCAAAGAGGATCAAATCTCCTAAATGCAACATAATGCCAATTAACATGCTAAAAGAACATTATCTATAAGCTAATATAAGTAAACCCTTAAATTTCCCTCCAAGTCCCAGATGAGGTAAGTACTTTTACAATCATTGATGCCCTCAAAATTCACTTTGGTGTCCAAAACGGTATGTGGTTTGGTCAAAAACGGATAGAAATCAAGAAAATCGAAATGGAATCAAAAATGATTTAAAATGTGAGACGCTCCTTTAACTAGAACACTCTACCAAACCAAAACACATTATCTATAAAATATACAGTTTCATCATTAATGTTGGGAGTACTTCTGAATCTGAGAATAGTTCTAATTAGATAATTATTGGTGTTTTATGTGGTGATTATATAACTCATTTGAGTTTGAATCAAGCCCATAAATGTGCGTGAAATAAAATCATTGCCTATTGTTTGCACACATTGATTCCAATCTTGACTTTTATACATTACCTACCTGACTTCAAAAGTTTTTTAAACTTCTATGCACAGCAGAATTGAACTATGGTAGGTACCAATGGGTTTTATGACAGTATCATTTTTATTTTTTGATTAATATCACTATTATTATTATTTTTCTTTAATGAAAAAATAGAGTTTTCACGACGGTGCTGTTATCTATTAGAACTATAGTAGGTATAAGTAAGTAGGTATCAATGACTTGAGTAAACAATTTTTCTCAAGTTGTTATATTATGTTATATTCTTAAGAAATTCTGCGATTAAATCTATTTTGTCATTTTATTAGCAGTGGCACGGAAATTTTTAAAAACTAGACAAAAGGAGTTTTCGAATCAATTTAACGAACTTAAAATTTGAGGAAAAGAAAGTTTTTTTTCTTCACCATATACCTAAGGCAAAAAAAATAAATAAAAAAAATAAATAAAAAAAATAAAAATAAACCTATGTTTCATTGCAATGAGTGTGCAGATGCCCTTGCAATTAGAGTCATTGGTGATCACTCCATCGATTTGTTGCCTATACGCATTGAGGATCAAATCTCCTACATGCAACATAAAGCCAATTCCATCTGGCATGAGCAACGGCAAGGTGAGGTCACTGGTCTGCGTGGTGCCCTTCAGGACTTGAGCCCGGTGGGCCCTTTCGTAACTCTACTTCCAAGGAGGGATCGAATAGTGGTCAACCGGGTTGCCACTGGCCACACCCGTCTTACTAACAGACACCTGCTTAGTGCAGAAGCTCGAGATGTTGTGTATGGGAGGTGTGGGGGTGATCTGTCCATCCGCCACTTTCTGGAGGACTGCCTAGCCCTTGTGGACCTCCGAGTCCAGCATCAGCCCCCAGTGATATTTATATCTTCTGTGTACATTTATATCTGTGATATATTAATGTACATCTAGTCGTAGTTTTATTTCACTTTGCTGATAGTATACAGTTGCATGTGTATAGTTATTAGCTATTTACATCAAGTCTTAGTTGTATTACTTAATTTTTTTTTTTTTAATTTTTATCCACTTTGGGGGCTAAACAGTGGCCATCACTGCACCCCTCATTTTTTCCCCCTCCGAGTTGCCAGTGGAGTCCATGATGGCGCTCCTATTTAGTCAAGAATGTCAACATGGCTCCCCTTAGAATCGTGCCACTTCCAGTGTCCCTTTAGACACCTTGTGCAATGCCGCTAATGACCCCTCTGATTGAGGTGCGACTTAAAATAAAAATATATATATAAGCCCCTATCTCGAATTATACAATTAGATTCCAGTAACTTTTACGCATGTTCAAAAGCTACCAACCAATGGGTCGAGAGCGATGATGTTCCTCGCAGACCATCTACAGCCTAAACCGTTCTGCAGAAGTCATGCAAATAATAAGGATTTGAGATTCGCGCATGATCAGCAGCGATTAATGATATGGTCGTAATGAAATTCTTATATTATAGGGTACAAAAATCGTCATTTTCCAACTACTCTCCAAATTTGAGCAAGATCGGACGAATACGCAATCACGAAATAATGCTTGATGGATTTTATGTTTGTGCATGCGCAATGTTAACAGATACTTTTTCGCAACGTTTCTGCATTTGGACAGTTTCAATAATTTCAAGACTTTGTCCAAAAAATGTCTTTCTGTCTTTTTACTGGTTTTTATTGTTTTTCAACGTTTCTCTCCAGGGACTGGGACTTCTTCAGGAAAATAAAAATTGAATTCAAAATATCAAATTTAAAATTTTAATATCTCTATTGTTTTCTCAATGTATGAAAATAACATATAAAATTGACAGTAAGGTAATAAAAATCTTATTTTAAATTTGATTTTCTTACAAAAATAAAACAATCGATTTCACAATTGTAAATTTGATATTTTTAATTTAATTTTAATCTCCCTGAAGATTAAAATTTGTAAAGTTTTGAAACAGATAATGTTTGACATGGAATTGATAGAGGACCATTCTAAGCCGAATCCGCATTTTCGAAGGAAAATTCAATTAAATCGAATGAAAACTACAGAAGTACCTAATGCTTGTTACAAGGATTTTATATTCGCCTACGCTCAGCATCTTATGTTACGGTCGTGCTGAAATTGATTTGGGATTATTAAATCGAAACAGCGAATTTCCGTAGAAAATTTTTAAATCAGAATTTTTTGAAAATTTCTTCATTGAAATCTTTTTCATATGTATAAAATGTATCATTTCCAGGCGATAACTCTCCTTAGGATTGAGATAAAAATCCGTTCTTGCGCCAATAAAATCAAGCTTTCCAAATGAAAGGTTGACTATGTAGGCCAGAATTTTTTGAGCACATTAAATTGGCCAACATTCAAAAAAATGTTCTAGAAAATCACTAAAAATGGGTAAGAACTGTCAAAAATCGTTGAATTTATAATTGTTGGAAGAATTTTAGTGAAAACAAAATTATCAACGATCAATTAAGACGTAATTAAATCGTTGCACCAAATTATGTTGAAAAACGTATTCAAGTGTCATTATTATTTGCTGAGAAATCTATAAAAACTGCAAAGAAAGAAAAAAAAATCAAAAATTTTTATATCTTTTTTGAATTGCCGAATTTTATTTTGTATGAGTTTCGTTGTCTTAACAAAATTGTTAACAATTTTTTGTAATGGTCTTTAATTTCTTTGTACTCAAATTTTTATACAATTTAACATATTATTATACGATAGATAATTCAAGAAAATTTGCTCATACAATCATGCTGCATGACTGAGTACCTTTTCCATCGCCTCCCCACCCCCATTTAAATGAGATCGGACGACTAGGTCGTGACAAAATTATGTATGATGGAATTTACTTTTGCGCATGCACACAGTGAAGTATTGATTGGTGTACATTGAGACTACTAAGGGGCTATCTACAGATTAACCCACACATTCTAGAATATTTTCATCACAATCCGATGAAAACTGTAGATATCAAGCTTGTTAGAAGGATTTGCGAACACTTCACTCACATTCCAACGCAGAAAAATCCGTTTTGGTACAAGTCTGGTTGAGTTCTTTGGCCAGCCCGATCGCTCCAGAATTTCAGGTTCAAATTTAAAATTTAGTATGCCAAAAAAATGTTTACGTAAAAAAATGCCCATAATTGACTAAATTTTGACAATAGGGCATGCGGGGTGTCACAGTCACAGTATTTTTTAGCGCTGATTCGATTGCGACCACTCCCAGATCTCTAAGATTCGAAATTAAGTGAGGAAAATCTATTTTTTGGTGAAAAATGTCCATAATTTGTCAAATTTTCGAGTTGGGCTGCGTGTTCTAACATTTTCTTTGCGATCTCGTCACACGGCTGTCCTCTCAGTTTTATTCACATTTCTTCGAGAATTCGCTCTATTAGCCATGCAGCATGACTGAGTACTTTTTGTAGAATAAGCCCCGTTTTCTTACTTATCACAATAAGGTACAACTGACTACCCAATAGATACACTTTGCGTACATAATTTAGGTATGTCTGCACAGAAATATTTGCTAAGAGTCTCGAGTGCTCGATGGGTTCATTCTAAAATCTATTGTCTTTCATTCGATAATTCTGGTCCATTGTTAATAGATAATGTGAAAATTCGATATCGTTCATTGTCACAAATAGTTGTAGACATAAGCAATGTCGCTCCAATGTGACAAACACGTTTCGCTCGAGGCCAAGCAATCGGAATTTACCCCTCAGCGGATTCCCGACAAAGGGGCTACCCAGCCAAGGACCAGAATCGGGAAATCGCTAGCCAATTTGCAAGTGGGTTTTCCAATCGTCATGATATACGAGCAACACTACATCACTACAAACTGCTATCACGCTCAGATCTATTCAATATTCCCAACGTCGACGGACAGCCCTCAATTTCCCAGTTTGTCACAGCTTGTGAAGACATCGTAATGTTTCTTTGAACTAAACTCGGTGAGGTTTGTTGTTCTAAATTCTGTTTAGGCCTTGCACACATCGATCGCTGCGCACACAAGCGGCAGAGGGGCGAAACAGAGGGGTTACCGTTTGCTGAACATTATCCGCATAGCCCCGACTTCAGGTGGCACTGGAGTCTATAATTTCTCATAGGTTTTATCATTCTCTCATGTATGGATCTTATTTGATACAACTAAAAACTTATGTTTACGTCGATTAACTTTGGCGACAATGAAACTAATGAATTTGAACGACGTAAACAAACACACTTCTATTTTGCTTCTTTTCTTTACGGCTCGTCAGCTCTTATACTCATAATTGTTAAATTTTATAGTAACCAAAATAATTGCTATTTTGTTAACTAAGAAAACGTTACAAATTATCTCACATAGGTTTATTATTTCTGTCTTGAATAATTATGTTGTCCTTCTACCCAGACCACCTGTATAATTAATAATAGTAGATAATTACATTATCTAAATATATCAGCAGAGGCGAAGACGCTAACCAAGGAGGAATTAACTAAATTTAATGACACCTACACTTTATCAGTCCTTCTGCATTTAAAACGAGCTGACCCACCGACTGAAAATTAATTATATTGGTAGGTAAAATAAACCTCGCTTCATAAGTCCATATACAGGGTGTCCCATCTAAACGGGCCCATCGGGAAATTACAGCCTTACAGGGCGAGCTATCGAAAAATTGAACTGGACCTTTTTTAAAGTATTTCAACTCAGCTTCACGATGCGGAAGTCCGATTTTTACTTTTCCATGTTTTAGGGTCTCAAATCATTGATTGAAACTGACGGTTTCCTCTTGACCCCCCTTTTTTATTGCTTTTTTCGATTTTAGGTTGAATTTGGAACAGAAAATGCCTCCTTGAAATTTTCTTTTTGGCGCTTCGTTTCTGAGTTATTCCACTCTTTGCGGAAGTCCGATTTTTATTTTTCCACGTCTCAAATCATTGATTGAAACTTACGGTTTCCTCTTGACCCCCCTTTTTTATTGCTTTTTCCGATTCTAGGTTGAATTTGGAACAGAAAATGCCTCCTTGAAATTTTCTTTTTGGGGCTTCGATTCTGAGTTATTCCACTTTTTGCGAAATACAGAAAATCGCCGATTTCTTTTAGACATTACCAACACTTTCTTACTATTTTTATCTTCAATTTTTGAGATGTTCACCATACTTTTGAAATTAGCATTAAACTATCTATCATCAGACCCCAGCGTCCAATCAACAATCACCATCAGGGGGATGACATTACACTTGAACCGCTTACGATTTAAAAAAAGTTTTCCAAATCGTCGTTTGAAAAAAAAACCCCTCAAATTGTTCAGTACTATTACTCATTTATTAGAAGAACGTATGAGACGCCGTATTCTGGACTAATGTAAGGTTCTTTGAATAATAAAGATCATATTGTAGACTGAACAATAAGTATCAAGAAGCTGTTGTCTTCTTGACCCTTGAATACAGTTTGCAGGAAAAGGAGCAGAGGCTGCAGAAGGAGCAGGTGGCATTTTCGATTTATCACAACACAACTGACTGGAAGTCTCCTTGTGGTACATTTTTTAAACTGTATTCTGAACAGTGATTCTGTGTGTACTGAACAGTTTGAGGTTTTTTTTTTTTTTTTAACACAGAATGTGTTTTAGCCATGGACTAACTAGCCGAAAATGGAACGCGGGATGGTAACAAAATGTGTGACGGATGATTTTCACGTACAACCGAGTCGTTGCTAGGGATATGGTACTTCGTCGTTTTTCATCCCACAAAATTCGTTGACCATTCGTTCGAAAGCTCTCGATTTATCCAACAATATTATGTTAACTACTGCGAAGTGCGTGTCCAACAAACTGAGTTATGAGCATGGTTATATAAATAATTGTTTACACACAGGTGATCATTCTCAATAATTGATATTGTGAACATGATTGCAACCGCTTGTTAATTTCTGATGATTTCATTGAGCTTGTGTTTCGATGATTTGATTCATAGCAGGTGATCTGAGTATTACGAAAACGGTTTGATTTGTGAAGCGGAGGTTAAATAATTTGAATAGGTAATTTCTATACTTTACACTCTAGGAAGCTGTAATTTCGTTTGTAGCCTCTTTAGGACATTTACTTGACGATGCTCAGGGTCCGGATCAGATGTGTAGCTCTTAAAGCTAATTTCTATGCTTTACACTCTAGGAAGCTGTAATTTCGTATGTAGCCTCTTTAGGACATTTACTTGACGATGCTCAGGGTCCGGATCAGATGTGTGGCTCCTAAAGCTAATTTCTATGCTTTACATTCTAGGAAGCTGTAATTTCGTATGTAGCCTCTTTAGGACATTTACTTGACGATGTCCAGGGTCCGGATCAGATGAGTGGCTTTTAAAGCTAATTTCTATACTTTACACTCTAGGAAGCTGTAATTTCGTATGTAGCCTCTTTAGGACATTTACTTGATAAATCGCTCTTGATTTATCACGAATTTATTTCGTATTTTTTTTCGTAGTTTCATACTATAACTATATAAATTGATGTTATAAATGAATAGTAAACAATGACGCTTGTTTGGTTGTCACTTGGTTGCGCGACAACGCAAACACATTCTGTGTTTCAATAACTTCGTCCGAAGTATGTAAATAGAGGTAACCGGGGGTCCAGGGGGCTTGCCCCCTGGCGAGGCGCGGAGCGCCGAGTTTTTTTTTTTTTTTTTTTTTTTTTTTTTTCACGACGATTTGGAAAACTTTTTTTTAAATCGTAAGGGGTTCAAGTGTAATGTCATCGCCCTGATGGTGGTTTTTGATTATCGACGCTTGGGTCTGATGATAGATAGTTTAAAGCTGGTTTCAAAAGTAAGGTGAACATCTCAAAAATTGAAGATAAAAATAGTAAGAAAGAGTTGGTAATGTCTTTCTAAAAGAAATCGGCGATTTTCTGTATTTCGCAAAAAGTGGAATAACTCAGAAACGAAGTCCTAAAAAGAAAATTTCAAGGAGGCATTTTCTGTTCCAAATTCAACCAAGAATCGAAAAAAGCAATAAAAAAGGGGGGTCAAGAGGAAACTGTCAGTTTCAATCAATGATTTGAGACCCTAAAACATGGAAAAGTAAAACTCGGACTTCCGCATCGTGAAGCTGAGTTGAAATACTATAAAAAAGGTCCAGTTCAATTTTTCGATAGCTCGCCCCGTAAGGCTGTAATTTCCCGATGGGCCCGTTTAGATGGGGCACCCTGTATAAGTGACAAAAGTTACAATAAACTCGATTTCGTAAAGCAAAAATTCCATTAGGATTATATGAGGAGATACTATCGTTGTGGTTTGTAAGGCGATTTTTACTAGGTTTCACTATGTTCTTGTTTTCCTGTGAAATCTCTAAGCAAACGGATGAACGAACAGCGATCCGGTTCGTTTCATTAGATTCTTCGGGATAATAGATATCTATAAATAAGACTCAAGAAAACGAGACTGTTGCCTTGAAAATTATGGAAATCTCAATTTTTTTCAGACTTTAAATACATACTAAGTACCCTTTAGAGATGACCTTCATTGATACCGATCTTCTAGTACGAACTCGACTCCATATGTGATTTCTGACCCGTTTATTTACAATAACGAATCTGTAATCTACGAAAAAAAAAAAGTTAACCCCCCTCAAAATTTGCTGGTATACGTACCAAACTGCGTAGAATCCAAAACTGATCCAAAATTGAATAAATAACAATCTGTCCCCGTCCGCCATCCAGAGCTTTTCTCCATAATTACTGAACCAAAGTTCATGAAACTTGGGTTATAAATTACATTTTGGTTTTAGTTGATCCTAGAAGCCCGGTATTGATTTTTATCAACCCTAAATGGTAGAATTTAAAGGGTTGAAATATTCAAGAATCGAGATCTTGAACTTGATTTGAAGTATTAGTGTTTGTTGGTTGTCATTCAATAACCCTAAAGAATCGATTGAGAACCCGGAATGCTGTGTTTTAATTTGTTCGCTTTCCCTTAGGGCTAGAACTTCAAGCAAAAGATTTCGGACTTTTAAGCGCGAGTGTCAGCATGCGCTAGTAGTGCCATCTTTGAATTAGAGAGTCAATCACTATATGTATTTATTTCATTAATATACACACCTCAAAACCTCATATACCTCAAAAGAATTAAGGGATCACTTTTCCTTGTTGACTTCAAAGACCTATGATCAATCGGAAAAAGTTCACATTATATCTCATGATTAATACCTAGTGGAGATGGAATTCACTTCTTTTTTTTTCTTTTTTTTTAAATCTCAAACACTTAGAAAGACCAGAGATATCAAACTCCGATTAGAGAAAAAACGGAATGAATCGCGCTTCTACATGGTTATCAAGCTCTAATCCGAGAACGGAATAACATATCGCAATTCCGGCTTCACCATCATGTTCAGCAGTAAAAAATCTTTGAAATGAGGCGTTCCTAGGCAAAATATGGAAAAATTGTTTACCGAGTATCCAATGACCCATGGGAGAGGGGTCCTCCTTAGGTAGTCCAAAAAAATGTTTGTATTTTTTTTTATTATTATTTTTTTTTTTTTTTTTTTTTTTTTTTTTCAACTTAGTATCAGGCAAGTTTTATTTCGATACCTCAAAAATTGTGGAAAAACAATAGGGGGAAGGGGGTTAATTATTTTGAGAAAAATGCTCAGATTTCATTCTGTTTTGGTTCAAGTCGGAGCTTGATATCGCTGTTCTTTCTCAGTGTTTGAGATAAAACAAAAAGAACAGGGTGCATCCCATCTCAATTAAATACCTAATCATGAGATATAATGTGAACTTTGTCCGATTGATCTGGGCTCTTTGATGTCTACAAGGAAAAGTGATCCCTTAATTATTTTGAGGTGTGTAGAAAGCGTACGTTTTTGTAAAATCGGAACATATAAAATTTGCCTAGTAAAATCAGATTGTCGTATCAGAATATAAAATTACAACGGGATTCTGACTTCGCGAAATAGTTTACTGAAACTATTCCTACTTAAATGTCGTTATACTTAGATCAGGAAACTAGTAAAGTTTAGATGTATTAATTAATTGCATTAATTTTCCCTCTGAGGTCCTCTCCCAGCTCCACGCAAACAGCCCCTCACAGCACTGCGAACTAAATCACTCGCAACGAAGTTGTGGGAATCCATTTCAATTAAGAAAATGGAATGTAATGAGAACTTTGTATATTTAAACTGAATAACTATTATTTATCGATTTTGACAGTTAACTACTCGTATTAGACGGGTGAACATGCATTAAAAGGGGCAGTTTATAAAGTTATATCAGTAATGGAGCATGGATGTCATTGGTAGTGAGCAAGGAAAGGCTGGGAGATACAACCAATCAATTGCTAATAACGCGAAGGGTGGGGGGGGGGGATTGTAGCTAATCAGATGAAACGAAGTGGGTAACTCAAACAAGTTATAACATTATACAGAGATAGTTCCATGCGTTACAGAAAAGTACCTATTAATGATGAAATATGGCTACTAGGAATGATCGCAACTAGCAACAGTTGTTAGTTGGAGAAATTATTCATAACCTTATTGAAACAATTAACCGACTTATTTTGTATTTATCGAAGACACGAACTTTATTCATTGTTGTACTTCGCGATAATTAAATCTATCTATGAACAAAATTTTCGTATGTGACGTTGAATTTACTTGACCAATAAAGACCTGCGTACTTCGAACATAAAGGGAAGGAAAATGAGATTTTCAACCCAGTACTGAAGTAGTTGGTTGTGGAGGAATCACTAACCCGTACTAAAACCGTTGGTAGTGTTTGATATACAGCCTGGTATTGAAAGGTCAGCTGCAAGAAGAGTTTCTACCTGGTACTGAAACTGTTGGTTGAAAGGAGTTTTCCGGTACTGAAAACCTTGGTTATAGGATAGGGAAGATTTACAGAAGCCCCGGCCCAGTAATGAAACCGTCGGGGTAATGAAACCGACGGACAAAGAGGTGAATAAGAAAGACGTGAGAAAGGTTTGGAGAAAAACGAAGTCAAGTTTGAATGCGTGAATGAAGCTGAGGTGCGCTTGTCCGAGTGAATTAAGCCCCCCCACTTGCAGAGATGACAAGTGGGGGTGAGGAGAAACCTTTTGCTAAGCAATGGAGCAATTGCGGACATGTGAATACATTGTTGTAAGAAGTAGTGATAACAATAAGCTTAAGTTTGAATGGCGCAGCAGTAAACAGTATACGCTTATGGCGTTCACCGAACAGTTTAGTCTGGATTCATTGTGATGAAGGGTGCTGCGAGACAACACCAAACCCATACAGTTTAGTTTAGGACTCTTGAGCCCAAGGGCAACGGACTCCCAACGCAGCTTCTCCCTCCTCCAGGCTGAATATGTGCCAGACACCTCCTCAATTATATGGGAGAATTCCAAGGAATAAAAATTGGGGAGAGGAGTGGTAACCAACCAGGCAGAGTTTGCTGTGGGCGGCCCAACCTAGCCGCCTCTGCTGGAGGCTGGGAGGAAAAGGAAGGCCCGAGGGTAATTATCAGTGAGCAGTCTGGATCGGGTTCCAAGATGTCAGTTAGACGGGTCACATATGGGGTTGTTTATCTGCTGCCCCACGCCTTTTAGTACTCCAAGACAACAGCCGCCCAGTTCTAGAGCTTTGGGATGTCAACTTGATGAATTATCCACCATAATTGTGACGTGTGTGAGGGTAGTATAGACTTTTCGTCCAATTCCTTGATGGTGTAGACGAGTTACTGGGCTGTTATGGGCATGTGAGAGGTGAGGCTGAGGAGACTTCGGCAGAGGGTGTGTGTGTTGGTATTCTGCATGATGTGGGCCTACAGAAGGGGTGCTGGCTTCATCCGGTCGAAGGATACGGTGACCCAGGACCCTGAAAGAACCAATGTAACAGTTTTATCGGAAGATTTTATAACAGTATAGGGGCCCAAGTAGAAGAGGTGAGAAGCCTTGCGCAGGCCTGGTTAATTCCAATTCATCCACTTAGTGCTGTAGAAGGCAAGTGGAAACCTCCACTCCTTCACATTTTGATAACTTGGGAAACTTGTTTGTAATGATCTTTTATGGAGGTGGAGTCAACTAAAACACATTAGGAAACAAGAGACGAAAGGGAAGCCATAGAGAATTTCATCCATGTAGCGTTGCCAACTTTGGGCTGCTTTGCGGAGATCAAAGACCATTTTCGTGTACACATATAGTCCGAACGGTGTTATAATTGCTGTTTTACATACATCGTCTGAATGCAGGTCTATGTAGTGGAATGCTTTGGCGACGTCTAAAGTGGAGAAAACTGAATAGCTGTGAAGGTGGGCGCTAAAACCTCTGAGATGTGGGACCGCATAACGGTTGAGGGCCGTCTTTGCATTGGCCTTCATGCCTGGTCGTCTCCACAGATTCTACTGGAACAGCTTTGGGAAAATGTGAAGTGGTGATGACGAGGATGAGTCTCAGGAGCAATAGAAGTGAGCCTCAGCTTTTCTAAGGTTGTTGGGATGCAATCGACTTGCTTTTGCTCGTACTGGAAGATCCTTGGTATCTATGTGATGGAAGACCTCCAATCTTATGACGAAAGATGTGAAGAACGCTTGTATGCTGAAAGAAGATCGGTGAATTTGGAAGGAGTGGGCATTTTGGAAAATCCTAGTAAGATTGGCTCAATGAAACCGGGGAAAGTCTTTGTTTAAAAATGTCAGTGTCTATTAGGAATGAAAGGTGAGTGTTAAACTTATAAATAATCTATTGAAACGATAGACCTGGCAGGGAAATTTGTTTTCCTGCCAGGAAACAGTTTTGTAAGAGCAGGGTTTTAAGCATCGGATGCAGCACTATTTCCAAATGTCTTGCGGTTCCAACAGCAGCACGAGAAGGAGAGGTACTGCGGGTGAAACCGAAAGGTGAGCGCCCCCTGGAACCAGAAGTGGTGAAGCACAAGAGGAGGACAAGAAAGGACAAGAAGTTCTGACAAGCGCGGGAAAGTGAGGAGGCAAAGTGGGATAGGGCAAAGAGAAATTTCCCTCTCACTACAAGATGTTCTCCAAGAATGCATCAACTGGGTGCTCCACTACAGAAAGAGATTGCTGCAACCATACCAGCTATCCCATCCATAAATTGTATATCTCTCGGCATCCAGGGTACTAAGAATGTTTGTATTTCGATGTATAGCCATTCAATAAGAACATTTTTACAATTCCCTCTGAAAGATCTTCCATTTTGTGGGACATTTTTCTGAGGAAGTGAGGTGTGTAGATCAAAGATTGCCAAGTTGATGTTGGTCATGGCTGCCAGGTGCATGTAGTGAGGGCTCATAACTTGTGATGAGCCTGTCTCACAAGGTGGTGAATGGGTTACCAAGGGTCACCTTGATGCCGGACGTTTGCACAGCCTTCTTGTAAGGAGAGGCAATGGTTTCACAAGCTTTATACGCTACAAGGCAATTTTTGCTCCTTGGGAGGCAGCCTCAAATAGGATAAACCAAAAACGGGGGTCATTCCGATAAAAATAGTGGTAGTTTTAAGAATAGAAATACATGCCGCTGTGGCAAGATCAGGCAGTACCAGGGGCGATTGAGGCGGCAGTGGCGGTGTTGGTGGAGCAGGTGAGCCAGGAGTCGGATGAAGGGTGATGTCATCGTCTATGAGCCAATATTGAAACTTTGGGGTAGCGGATCAATTGGAAGGCCAAGTGAATGTACGGCCGTGGGCACATTCTCTGATGTGTTGAACAGTTGATCATCTTCCATCATGTAGGCTGGGGCGTTGTAAAATTATCCTTCTTCTATTATATCTGAGGGATTTGTAGTCAAGAAACGTCATTGGTCATCAATGTTGTGATTTGTGGTCAGTGAATCTAGCTTTGAATGAAATTTGCATGTGTGAAGTTGAATTTACTCAACAAACTAATGAAAACCTACGTACTTTAGATTGATATAAAGGAAGGAAAATGGGGTTTTCAACCCGTTACTGAAAACGTTGGTTGTGGAAGTATCACTCACTACCCGGTACCGAAACCGTTTGTTGCAAGTGTAGTTTTGTAACCCGTTGCTGAAACTGTTGGTTATAGGATAGGAAAGACGAAGAGAAACTTTGGCTAGGTAATGAAATCATCGGTCAAAGAGGTGAGGAATGAAGAAGTCAAGTTTTAATGCGTTAATGATGCCGAAGGTTTGTTCAGCTTGTTCAGCCTTATATTGTGAAAATTAAGGCCCACTTGCAGAGATGTCAGGAGCTCGAGGCTGGGAGAGCATATCCTATCTTGTGAGCTTTATTCAGTAAATACTCACAACTTGGGATACCTAATGTAACTCAGGACACGACACTAATGTAGTTCAAAATTTAGAAATTATTACAAAGAGGAAGGCGGTGGTGGTGGTGGTCTGGTAAATGTTTAAATGTATATGGCTTTCAATTTATTTGATTACCATTGACTGGTCCGTTTCAGTGTGTCGTTCGAATGTACTTTCGGATTGCACCTATGAAATGTCAAAACTAGTTCAAGTCACTACATCTGATCAGCAACCCTCAGCCATTCTCTTTGTTAACACTTCCTTTCTCACGACCAATGGGATTTAAGCCCCTTCACTAAGCTATGTCCCTTCTGTTGTATGTTTAGTTGTTGTTTGTTACTGATGATGACCTAACCATCGAAATCGATCTACTACTGTAGCTCTTCTGTTTCGTGGAAAAAACTTGCTTGATGCTTATGTTGGCGCATGCGCACAGTGAAGTATAGATTTGTTAGCAATGAAAATGATAAAAGGACCGTCTACATCCCAACCTGCACATTCCATGAGGAATCAAAACAAAATCTGATGGAATCTATAGAAATCAAGCATGTTACAAAATTTGTGAACACACAGACAGACACACCCACACCCCTAGAGACATACAGACACAGAACCAAAGTTATTCAGAATGGTCTTAAACGTAAAATGCGAGAGGAAATTTTGGTTTTTGAAATTTTTTCTAAGTCCCAAAATTAAAAAGAAAAACTTGGTTCTAGCACGTTATTCATATGTGCTTCACACTTCGAAAAATAATCCAGTCACCAAGTTATACTCTTAGAATACGGAATAATTACATCATCAATGTTCCATGTTAGTATTTTAGCAATGTACGAAACTATTCAAACAACCAAAACCAAGACAAACCACGCCCGAAACAAATGGAGGAAAACCAACGTAGTCCAAAGGGTTAGTGAGAACAACTAGAAGAGGATTAGTGCAAGGAAAACTTGATAATTACATTATTAGATTAGTGTATTACGCTGAAAGCCGAATCCCCGGACGATTGTGTCACAACTCAACAAAAACATTTAGTATTATTCCAACTAGGTACTTATGGTACCTCAAATCTATTATTACGGTCAGCCAAATACGATGGTATTTACCGAGAATTTTCCGAAAACAACTCAATTCATTGCAAATTTTAAATGTTTGTACTCTATTGAGACGAGGTAGAATTCAAGAGGATAGTCAAGAATACCTTCAGTTAATCGTTGATTCAAATGTTTGTTCTTTTTCCGTAACTCTATTTTCAGACGAAGGTAAGCTATGGATTATGATTTTAATTTAGCCCGACTTTATAAGGATTATAAAGGAAAAGGCTCTCTATTTCAACTTTCATCAACGAACCTAAACCCTTCTCAACAACCTACAACAACAAAGAATAGAGTAGTTTTGCATCATGACAAAACCCATGGAGGAAAACAACATGTATTAGAAAAGTTTGAACCAAGCATTAATATAGACAATAGGCACGAATTTATTTTTATGCAAAATCGAAAGCTCAGGTATTACCTAAGATATTAGCGATGAAGATTTATTTCCCGGTCATTATAGGATCGTTTTCAGAAACTAGCTCGCAGGTTGGAAGCTATTTCAACATCGTTAGGGCATTTGAGGATTCATTTTTGTCAACTTCTACGGTAGGTACCTATGTAATCAACTGTTGATATGGTCATTTTGGCCTCATTCTAATCTGCAAATGGGATCCCCGAAAGAATTCTAGCAAACCTAGTGGGCCATTAAGGGGGCGCCGTAAGGTCACCGAAAGCAGACCCACTGGCGCCTTTCCGATCAAAAGAGCAAGAAAGGTGAGTGACTCGAATGTAGTGATACCCAGCGGTAGACACGGATTCTGTCCGATCTAGAAAACGGCTCAAAGCTCCCTCGAAATTCAATATACGACCAAATGGTTTATTCAACTTTTCTCAGCCAATTGATCAATTTCAATGATTCTTGTAGCGTTTGTTCTATTTTCGAAACCTCTAGGTCTCGCAGACCTCGAAATTTGAAAGGTAAATAGTTAAATAGTATCTAAATTTGAAAACTGGAATTTGAAAATTCCAGAGGAACGATGCTATGGGGAATTTCAAAACCAGTAGATTGCCTCAAGAATCACAAAATCGGTCCACTACTGATCGAAAAAAGTTGAAAAAACCGCATATATACCATCCGGCGCCCCCTTAAGCTTGTGAAAGATTATGGAATCTAGCCAAAGGTCTTCAAAATTCACCTATTTCGACACAAGTATGTGATTTTTAATATTTATCGGAATTTAATTATATGACACAAACGCCGGAAACACCGTTTTTCGGTCAGTCCTAGTATGTTTAGTCCCACTTCAACAAGGAGTAAAGCTGACAACCACCAACGTTGCAAAACTTCTGAACTTACCATCAACCTGTCCACGATTTGCAGGGCCTTCGCTATTGCTGGCACCTTGTCCGATTTTGGCTGGAACAATGAGAACCCTGCATTGTTACTTGGAATTTGGACCTCTGAGTCACGGGAGGAGTGTCTGTTCAGAGACGTGTACCAATAGAACCTAGGTCTACCTTTAAGATATACCTACCTATTCTGAGTTTTGTTCACAATGCAGTTAGGAGCTGTTCAGAACCTTTCCGCGCAAGCATAGATCAGTTGTATTGTCCACATTGATGCATGAACTATGGTGTCAACGGAGAATTGAACCATTTTCTTGCCAGTGAGGGTTCTTTTACAACTCTGCATGCTACCCGAGAAACTGCACACTCAGGCTTTACGAAACACTATCTATTCTGAAAATACACCTTGGGATGGGAGAGGTACGAGAGGCGTATGATTTCATTATACAATCCTCTACGAGTCACTTTCAGGCCATCTGTAAAGAAAATAGATTCCACAAGGGCAGTCTAGCTATACTCATCTACCTACAACACAATCTGAAACCCTCTCACATTCTTCAGAATTTAAAACATGAAAATGAATAAAATACATATTGCATATATAGGGATTTTTTCCGAAAGATTAACGTCCTAGCAGTTATTACAAATTTATCTTACTTTGGTTATCTTCCAGTCGATAGCAATTACATAGTTTTCTAAAACAATCCTCAGGGTTTCACACAATTGTATTTAAAAACTGTAAACTCTTAAACAATTCTCGAAAAGTTTGTAACTTGCACTGTGAACAAACCTCTGCTATCATAGTTTATATAAATATATAGCTTCATATAAGACCTGTTTAAATCTAATAACTACCTACAATGAATTTTTTAGCTACCGTTTGGCTCAGGTAGGGGTCTTCAATTAGAATTATGAAAACAGGAACTAAATGCACGGAAATGGGTCCCTTGTGAGAATCAAATCGACATATATATATATACAACTTAGAGATGCTTTAAACTAACACCGCAACAAGAAACTCTGAATGAAGAAAGGCAAGCCCATTGCATCGTTTGTTGAAACCTATTATTAACATTATATAAAATTTTAAATCTTACAGAAAACTGCCAATGAGTCGGATTGATGACTTTGCCAAAGTACCTAACTAGCAACAGAGAGCGCGAGCGAAACCAATAATATAAGATTGGCAACTTGGAACTTGAACAGTGCCTGAGAATGCAATTTGTCTCATTCTAAAGTGAACAATTCTGTATCGAAATGGGAAACCCGAATTTCACATCCAAAATCCAGGAGGGAGATAATTACATCATAGGAACTTCAAGATGATGAACAAATAAACAAGTTGGTGTAAGCACCTGCATACAACCGATGGAACATAGTAAATGTGGAATTTTTAGAAAAACTGCCTTAAGCTTGAAATAACGTTCAACACATTTCAAAAAAAAAAAAAAAGGTTTTTAGACGAAATTAAATACCTAGCCATTTAAATAATTTGCAATGACAACTAAAATTATGAATGATATGAATGTATCATGTAAACTGTTGAAACACCAATTGTTGCTCCAATTTCCAATGAGCATCCACCCATAGGTCTGCTGAAGTAGGGTCTTAATAATGCGTTAAACAAAAGATGGATTAAGATGCCATTACGAATACCTACGGGTAATAAATGTAAAAATATGGTATAATGGTGAACTAGGTAGGCCTAAACCTTCAATCCAGTCACTTTTTGAAATTGCCCATGACAACTCAGATGATGTACATGCCTAAGAAGGTGTAGGTAAATAAATGTATGTCACTGAAACTCTACAAATCTCTCATTTTTTATTGTTTTGTGTAGAAAGAAAAAATCATTAAAACAATCAGAAGAGGCGATGAAAATTTGCCAACGTGGAATCGAAATTGGCCATCGTAAATTTATGTAGGTCACCAGCTACTTATCAATGTTATAATTTGGTAAATCATTACAAGTGTTGCTAAACCTTTAAACTTGCTAACAAATTGCTATATTTTGAACTCAACATGATGAGGTAATGGGTAGAAAAATGCCTAGAGGAACTCAGTAGTAGAATAAGTTCAGCAGTATTTCATGCAGACGAATTTTTATCTCATGGAGTCCGCCAGCTGTTTCTAATTCCATAACTGAATAGGTAGAATGTGGGGGAGGTTCGAGGCGAATAACAGGACCATATTACACTGGAATTCTGAATCTGAGGATGAATAGTCAACTCGTGGATGACTTTAAATGTTGACTTTACCAGGAAATAGGTGAAAGTCATAAAACTTTCAGAGTAAGGCGAAGTGATAAGGCGATAAACGCGTCAATAAAGGGAGAGGCGCGACCTCGACACAGAACGGAACGGCGTTCAATGCAGAATCCTGACATTTCAGTTCAACAGCTGGAAAATTCAGAATACTGATTATCCTTGGGAAAGACGAGTAGCGAGAAATGCATTGAAATGCGGGATGTTTACTTTTCCGAGAATTTCCAGAGGTCTTCGTTGTAGTTATCAGCGCAAGAGTTTGATAGGAAGCTTTTGCTTTCCTGGGTGATAACAGGGGGAATTTCCTATCGAAACTACCGTGCTTAGCTTGTCTAAAACAGCCTGCCCTTTCTGGAAGGTGCTCCGATAGATAGGGAAATGCGAATCACAAAAAATATTTCATCAAATAGAATGGCAGAACGCCATCTTGGAAGTGGTGAAGGATTTTCAGAGGCTAGACCAGGGGGCAGATGCGAAGGCCACGTATCATTTTCGCCTTTCCAGCGAAAATATTCTCGGGTTTATATAGTTTACGAGGAGTTTCTGACTTCAAAAAAGATTGCAATACTTACTTTGGCCTTGTAGCTGGTCATCGCCGCTCTCCCGGTCCGACATATCCTCTGAAGTGTCTGCGAAAGACGTCAAACGCCCGAATTTTTCACTCTGTGAATCGGAATTTTCAATTCCCACGATTGCAAACTAGAGCAGTTTTTCTCGGTCGGTCGGTATTCCACGGGACCGGAGGGCGGGTGGAATATCAACTTTACCGCACCGTTTCGACGTCGGCAATCCGTTTTTCGCACCTACCGAAAAAAAAACTGCGAAGGGTTAGGACAACAAACGGCACCAGGGGGGTGATAAACGAAAAAAATAAATAAATAAAAATCGGGGCGGCAGCTTTCCTGAAACTGACGAGTAGCACGGGCGGAAAGGAAACCAATCACAAGCAAGGGTACTCGCACAAAAACCACAATAATTCACTTATGGATATCCATTGCTAAGCCACAAGCACAGAAACCATGTCAGATTTTTCGCGATAAAACCCCACCAAGTTTGACACTTCGGAGGAAATGACGTCAGAGCCCCAGTGGCCGAAGATGGAACGATTTTGCCGGAGTGACGTCGCGGAGGAGGAGTGGGGGGACCGCAGGGGAAGTTGAGTTCCCGCGCGATTCAAACACGGACAACCGACAGAGAGATACCTACTTCACTGCTGCCTGAGCGCAATGGGGCTCCGAACTAACAAGGTCCGCCGCTAGAAGCGCTAGGGGAGCGAGGGACCTATGGAATATGGTGGTTGACATGACTTTCCTCTTGTTGATACCTTGCGTCACCCCTTCTTGCTCTACAATTCGTTCCCCACACCATCAATCTCGTCAACACTGGTCAAAAATTAGTATTATATTATTAATAAATAATTAAAATAAAGAAACACAGAAACAAACAAACAAAACACCAAGAACAACTTGTGTCCATCACGACTTCCTTACGAACTAAATCACTCACGACGAAGTTGTGGAAACCCATTTCAAAACGGAAGTTAGTGAAAAACGTTGTCTATTTCCACGAAAAATTTCGATTTCCACATCGGCAACTAAAGAATAGCAAATCGGTAATTGTTTGCGAGCTGCACTCTATCTCGAGCTCCAGAACATGCAAATAGCAAAATATCCCATTTTTGAGCAAATTCAGTTGCCACATAAAGATACCTACATGATTTTGGGATATTTTCGCAAGCTGAATCACATACTTAGTGACCTAGTGGTGTTCATTTATAAATAGGTATTCGCAATGCCAACTAAGAAATCACCTTAAAAAAAACACGAAATTTTAGTTCATATTACACTGGGATCACATTGTGCAATTCCGGTTGTGTTTGGGTCAATATCCTGAAAAGGTAGTATAATTACATGTCCAGGCACATTTTCTCCAAAACCGTATGTACGAAGGACGTAATTTTTAAAATATTTAATTGGTATAGTCTTAGGCAACTCGTGTGTCATTTTTAAACTTCTAACCCCAATGGAAGCCTATTTGACATAATAATAAATAGAAGGCAAAACCTACTTTTGTCCCCCTCCAGCCATTTTCACACCATCAGTTGTAATGTTCGACAGTTAATAACTCCATTTTCTTCCATGATAAATTCGCAAAATTGGTTACTATTCTTCTTAAAAACCTTTCAAGTATTGAAGAGGTCGTTCTGGAATTTTATATTAAACAGGTTAATTATCACAAGAGAAAAAAGAAAGAAACCTCTTGTCCGTAGATTTTGGGTCACTCCCAAGCCCTTTGTAACAAATGTACTTTGTTTAAGAGCATGTTGAATGCATGTAGCTTAGGCTATAGGCCTAACAGGGACACCAACGCTCCGAGTGCTGTGTTGCCCAGTACCCATGAAGAATCCAGGGTTCTTGGATCTTTTTATATTGACTAGGAAGGAAAGACGGACATATTATTTATTACGTTGAAACGATCCAAACAACTTGGATTCGTCTGACACTGTACAGACAGTACCCACCCGTGCTATTCATCAGTGGACCATGCGGGTTGGATCTAAGTTGAAAAATAATTTTAGTAGCTTTATTGCAATGCTGGATTTTGCAGAAAGGAACCAAGCTGGATGGATCCTTTCTTTTCAGCCCAGATTCACTATGCTATGGGGTCACACCACTTGGTACCTTCTTGAAAAACGTAGGAAGGCCGTTATCAATATTGTAAGAAGGCCGTTAGTTATCAATATTGTAAGAGTTTTTTTTTTTTGATATTATCACCTTTAAAAAGGTTTCAAAAGGCTTGGTTCTCTATTCCTAAACACGCGTCTCCTCCCAACCTATCCAGCAAAACATTAAACTCAACATCTCAAAAATTGTGGGTTGGACCCCAAATAGCATATTTACGTCCATAAGCATATTGTTTGTTTGCCTTTAGCGAATTTTCAAAGAAAAAATTAGCTACTAAGATAGCTTCAAATTTTTAAATGTGAGGAGAGGGGACGGGGACCCCCTACAAATCCGTCTCATACACCAAAGAACAAAATCCTAGATTTTAACGTTGTATATAAATATATATATATATATATATATATATATATATATATATATATATATATATATATATATATATATATATATATATATATATATAGGTTGTTTGAAATCGAAGATTTCGGGTGATTTTTGAGGTGCGGTCGATAAAGACACTGGTTTAATCTACCAACGTTTCGTACGTTTATTCGTACATCTTCAGGGCTATGAGTTGTGTTGAAGGATGAAATGCACAATTTCTCTAAACATTTACGAAATGAAAATTCACTACAGTTTAGAGTGAGTACCTTCACCCAACGATGTCTAACACGAAACGTTTTTCGAAACTGTAGTGAATTTTCATTTCGTAAATGTTTAGAGAAATTGTGCATTTCATCCTTCAACACAACTCATAGCCCTGAAGATGTACGAATAAACGTACGAAACTTTGGTAGATTAAACCAGTGTCTTTATCGACCGCACCTCAAAAATCACCCGAAATCTTCGATTTCAAACAACCTATATGATTCACGGTCAACAATTATATCAAACATATATATATATATATATATATATATATATATATATATATATATATATACATATACATATATATATATATATATATATATATATATATTTATTTATTTATTTATATATATATATATTCATTTCATTTTTTAATTTATAGGATGAACCTATTTCCCGACTATAACTCTCAACGTACTGCGTAAAAGTTTCGTTCAAACGCAGAAGCCGTCTTGGCAAAAGACAGGTCGAGTTAGTTGGCTAGAACTGCTTCAGAATTTCAGGTTCAAATTTACAATTTAGTGGCCCAAAAATGCTATGGTATGTTATCAATATAAGGATAAGGGTCAAGGGGATAACAGTCCTTATTGGTACCTATTGGTTAATTATATACATACATAAGTATATCTCCTGTCACAGAAATAGAAAGAAAGTGACACTTTTTTCTTGTCTTTCTGTTTTCAATAAAAAGTCACATATTCATTATTATATTATTGTAGTAATTGTCTGTTGTACATTGTTGTTGTTATTGTCTGTTGCACATTCAGCCCTGAAGATGAAAAATGAATTTCTCGAAACGTCGGCCTATAAGCATTATTTTATTGACCGATTCTCACGATCCAGAACAAGGTATTTGATTTCAACTTCCATGTCTGTGTCTTATATTACCTACCGAGACTTACCTGTATATTGATACCGTAGGTAGATCATCCTTTAATGAGTTAACTACAGACTTAATTATTCACTTAAAACTATTATTCACCTGACCCTTATCCTTCGTCTACGTCTCTCGCTTCTCTACGCCTATGCAGAGTTTGCTTAGTCAATGATGTGCTTACCATAATGAATTATTATGCTAACCAAAATTAGCTAAATATGCCCAAAATATCAAAAATCAATCCAGGGTGGGCCTGAAATCTCGACATTACTTTCAACCAACCCCACGAGTTGACATTTTCTAGAATCTGTATCTCAAAATGTCTTTAAATAAAACGGTATTTCTTCGATTAATTATGTCTGTCCGATATGGACACGAAAACGGCTAGGCTCGGTGCAATTTGATAGAACCTTTTACGGATGAGAGAATGCGATGCTAATAGATATTTCATGACCGCCATAAGCCG
The DNA here is from genome assembly GCA_030762985.1 of Adelphocoris suturalis. Lineage (NCBI taxonomy): Eukaryota > Metazoa > Arthropoda > Insecta > Hemiptera > Miridae > Adelphocoris > Adelphocoris suturalis. Next base: position 97,219,156 of record CM061044.1, on the reverse strand, counting down.
ACCTGTCAATTTTGAGCCAAAGTTCATAAAATTTAACTTTCTGTAGAACTACCAAGAAGAAAATGAGAGTAATAAAAAACGTTGTCTAGGTATTTCCACGAAGTATGTTCGTTGTGTATTTCCTCTAGGATAGACAAACTTTTCATCAAAATCCGTTTTCAGCTTTGAAATGGGTTTCCATTAATTCGTTACCAGCGATTTAGTTCTTATTATCTACAAAGGTTCCGTGTTGGAAAGCCAACAGACTCATAATTTATTGTCATAGTCCCATCTTCTTGATTGCTTGTCTCCAAGGCTATAAGTAATAAATTCTACTTTGGCTTTTCAAGACGGCGCAAAGGTTTTCCCCTCCTTCAAGACCGATGCGTCATGCAGGTTTTGCCTATCCTAGACAATATTACCAGACTATTTGTTTGTCCTTGTGAATGCGATTCTGTAGATGCGGCCTGCAGAACAATATCGCCAAGCAATATAAACCGCTACAGTACCTTTACCTTATAAAATTACCTTTTATTAATTAGTACCTTATGAAATTGTTAACTTATAGACCTGTACATTATCAGTTAACCCCCTGCAGTCCTTCTCTTAATTTTTGGATCCCCCCCCCCCCCCCCCCCCCCCAATAAAAAGTTTTGGATGGAAAACTTCCTGTCATGCAGCACGATCGTATGCGCGAAATTTCATTAATTTTCATATCATATTTACGTTAACTTGTTTTGAGTGAGGGCATTGAGTGCAATGAAATTGTTAACTTATGACAAATTTTATGACTGAAAATGTATTATAAACAATAATAGTCTGCGCTACGAAAAGAGATTTTGGATTTTTAGCTTTCTGCAGTTTTATCGTTTTTTAACACATATTTAGTGGAATTTAAGCATGATTTTGTTCATACATATTTGAATGATCTTGTTTATAGTTGATGAACTTTTTGAGTAATACTCCACTTGGAAATCAAAATTTAACAATTTTTATAGGTTTTTGGCAATTTTTAGTGATTTTTGTAGCCCGTTTTTTTTAAATTCGACCAATTTACTGTTCTCAGAAAGTTCTGTCCAACTTATTCGTCCTTTCTTAAGGCATGCTAGATTTTTGGAGAAAGCACGGTTTTTTTACTAAATCCAGAGGAGAGTTATTTCAGACGATTATATGAAAACTGTAAAAATTATCCGTGTTAAAAATAGTTGCTGACAGAAACACCAACACACACAAAGACAGGTAGATAACAGGGCCGCTGAGAGCAGTGGCGGGCCCGGGGGAAAATTATCTCACGGGCCGCCTTGGCCCCCCCCCCCCCCCCCCCCCCGGAAGTAAAAATTTCCCACCCACCAAGGCCGGTTTTAGCGACTGTTTAGTTGCATTACCAAGGTAAAAAATAAGGTAGTTTTTTAATTAAAGGCACAATGAGTAGATTACTAATGGTATAATACATAGGTATCTCTAAATGGAAATAATCAAATACAAGAATACATCATTTTTATAGGCATCTTAAACTTAAAAGTTCATTTTTCGTGCTTTTTTAGCAGCAAAGTCTTGTATAACTGAGTCAAAATTTATGGTTCTTGCTATTTGAGATTCAAAGCATAGAAGGGATAAACTGTTCAGTCTGTCTTGGGCCATAGTTGATCTGTGTACATTTTTGCTGAAGCTTCTTTCAGCGTGAGACACACTAACAGGGATAGTGCAGAAAATTCCGTGGACCAGTCGATTGACGATTAGTGGTTAGTCCGGCGAGTGTACCTACATTATGAAGTACGACATTGTGTTAAAAATATTAGGCAAAAAACATTTTATCTTGATTTAAGTTAAAGACAAATACATTAGACTGACATTAATGACTTTACAAGTGTTTATTCAAATATCATAAAAATTAATATTTTTGCAATTTATTGTACTTTGGTGCCGGGCCCCCCTGAGGCCGGGCCCGGGGGATTTTCCCCCTTTGCCCCCCCCTCTCGGCGGGCCTGGTAGATAAGTAGACACGAAACCAAAGCGGATCAGAATCATCTAAAACTTAAAATGCGAGTGATAATTTCGATTTTGGCGAACAAATTTGGTCATCTCCCGACAGTGAAAACAATGCTTCCGCAACTTATCGACTCGGAAGCAAAATCGAATAAAAATAAAATCCGTCGAAAGCTTGTCTCCAAAACTACTGCACCAAAGGTTATAAAATTTGGTTCGAAAATCATACATCGGCCGATGTATCTGAAATCCCGAGATCTTTTATTTTAATCAACCCCAACGAATATAATTTAACCGATTACCTATAGACAGCAAAATCATTGTTTTTACCTTCGCGAGACAAACAATTTTTTTTTTCTTTTTTTTTTCAAAATGAAAATTTCCACTCGCATTTTACGTTTTACACCATTATGAACGAATTTGTTTTCGTGTTTGTCTAGGTGCGTGTGTGTTAGTGTACTTGTCCGTGAGTCCGCTAATCCTTTCAACACGCGCTTCGACGATTTTCATCCAATTCTGAAATACATTTTTAGGGAATCTGCGGGTTAAGCTGGAGATGGTCCCCTATAAGCTTCATTATTCACAAATCAATCATCCACGCTGCGCATGCGCAAACGTAAATTTGATACAAGCATCATTTTCTCACGGTTTAGTCTTTGAATCGGACTCAAATTAGGAGGGTAGGTACTTAGTTGAAAAAACTCGAGCTAGTTAAGTAATCCCGTATTAATGGCATTACGACCATACCAGTAGTTGCTGCGCATTCCCGAATGTGAAATCCTTGCAAACGTAAAATTCATCAATCCTAGCTTTCTCGTGGTCTATTAGTCCGAACTTGATCAAAATTAGTTGGGAAATGGCGGTGTGATTGTCTCATATGAGTTTCTTCGCAACAATACCATTAGCCGCTGCTGTCCATGCGCGAACCTCTAATCTTTGTATGAAGCATGACTTCTACAGATTTAAACTGATTTCGATCATTTCTGGGATTCAGTTTCATATTTTAAGATTATTTGAAATGTCAATTATTTATACATTCATGTTTTTTTTTCCAAAGATAGTTAGAAATACCAACCGTTTGCGCTCCAGGAAGGTTCATGTTAAGTGTTTGAAAGCGAAAAAATCGTCAACACGACTGTGAATCGCATACAGTAAGTAGTACCTACCCAGCGAATAGGTAATTTCCAACTTTAGATAGGTCCCTCAATTTTTCATTGAAATGGGTTTCCACAACTTCGTCGTAAGTGATTTAGTATACATATGTTAATCCAGTGATCTACACAGAAAGGCTCTTTAATACGGAAATGATAAACCTTTGTGTAATAATTTGCAACGTTTTTCCTCTACAAGTGGAATCCGCACAAGAGTGGTTATATTCGAGAAAATAAACCAAAGTGTAGAACTGGGCTTAATTGATTAGTAACTAGTGTCGAGTTCAAATATAATGATAGTTCAATAAGCTGCAACTAATAGGGGAAGTAACCAACCAAAGTGAGTTTGAATAGATACTAGTTGATCAAGTGTGTCGTATTGCTTGATACGTAGGTATGAAGGAGGTAGTGAATTCAAGTAGGTATTTTTAAATTTGTTACAAAACTTAACCTTCAGACAAAATACTAAATTGTTCGTACGAAAAAATCACCTATCCGCGTTTGAATCTCAGCGGGAAACAGTCGGGATTTCCCCTCTGTTGGGTTCCCCCACTCTTCGGAAGGACCTTCAAGGACGCAAAGAGTTCGGCAACAATCGCGAGCTTCACCCAGTTGGAAATCAGCTGTTTAATCGATCCACCGCCAACTCGATCAATGTTGAGCAAGGTTGATAGCGGCTTGGAGACTCTTAGTAACATGGCGGGAATTACAAAATACGTCCTAAATTGTTAGTTGCATTCTTAATTTTTTTTCCGTGGATTTTCACAGGGGTTGTCGGTGAACCTTCCTCGACTCCGTCAAATGAATCGACGTCTTGTTCATATTTGAAGAATCCTCCGTTCTGTTATATGATGATTTCCTCCTCACGTGACGGGACATGACAGTCAAGAAAAATCCAAGAAAAACGATCAAAGTAAAATTTAAGGAACGATTTCAGGATTCGGCACTGTAAAGAGGAAACCTCTGGGGGTAAGTACGATTTCAAAACAATTTTTGTCCTCCGAAATCACAATTTCCACTTGTTTTTTGCGTTTTCAAAGCTTGCTGAAAATTTTGGTTCCCTATCTGTCTGTGGTACCTACATCCTCGTCAGGCCAACAAATATTCCAAGTTTTAGTCCGATTCCGATGAAATTTGCGGGTTAGCTCCTATACGGTCTCCTATAATTGTCAATGCCGTCGAATCAACAGTAGCCTGTGCGCATGCGAAAACGTGAATTTCTCATGACGACAATTTCTCATCATCCGTTGGTCCGATTTCGATCAAAATCGGTAGGTGGTTGGGTATATGTTCTAGAAAAATTCCCTGTAAATTATATCGTGATTGGTAGAGCAGTAATAACCACTGCGCATGCGCGAAACTAACATCGATTGACGCAGGCAAAGCCTCGAGTCTAATGGAACGATTTTGATGAAATTTCCAGGGATTGTGCGGGATAGCTTCTAGAAGGTTCCCTATAGCTTTCATTGCCATCACATAAATAGTTTACTGTGCACATGCGCATACGTTAATTTATTATAACGTCGATTTCTTATAATCTATTGGTTTGATTTCGATCAAAATCGGGGAGTATATCCCCGGGGAATTATATCCCGATTGGTGAAGTTATAACTATAGCCCAAGCGCAAAACTAAAATTGATCGACACAGCTTGAACTCGGCAGTATGCAAGGTAATTAGGTAGATAGGTACTTCTTAAGAATTCATGCCACAAATAATGGATTAATCGACCGAGAATTGCAATTTTAACCTTCCCCCATCCATTCTGCATGTAATTTTTACGTTTCAAGTAAGTAGGTAGATAGATGATCTATGTATATTCTAAAAATTCCATAAGTCTGACGGTTCAGTTTTCTTCCAAAATAAGTGTAGGATTGAAGTGCAGCTAGGTAGGTGGTACCCATTTATCTACTCACGTAATTTGGCTTGAAAATCACAAATGAACATCACTTTCAATTGATCCCAAGATGTGAAATTCAACACTTTTATGATTTTCAAATAAGTAGACTGTATCAACCCAGGTACCGGTCCTAGGTACCTATCAAGCATCTAAAAAACTTCCTATAAAATAGCGGGGCAGGTATAACTTTTGGATACACTTTTTTATGTTATATTTGATAGATTTTATTTCTGTGAAACGAGTGATACCTACCACACGGAGCACTACCAGCTGAGAACGCCCCTGAGGGTTCGGAAAAAGAATAAAAAATCATAAACATGACTGTGAACTGTTTTCAGGTGAAGAAACCGAGTGGAATTAGCCTACTCAGCTCAGTCGTATTTCAGTTTTCTCATTCATTCAACGTCCACATTGATTGAAATATAGCATAGCACTTGACTACTTTGCTAAAAATGCAATTAAAAGACGAGATTGTGAAAGATGTTTTTAACAAGTTAGTGAACTTACTATTGATAAAAGTATTGGTTTATTTCGAAGGAGTATCTATTGCTCAGGGAAGAAATAATAATCTATCACCAGAAAACTCCCCTTAGCTCATGTAAAAACCTTTGTGTAATAATGTTCAAAGTTTTTTGTTTTAGTTACCACTTCTTTTATTGGCAGTAACAGTTGAATAGTTACATACATGACAATCGTGGTAAACTTCTAACAAATTTATTCCAAATAATCTCAATCAGGAAAGTACCAACCTACTTTCGAAGGCTGTACTTCTACAGATAGGTAGGTATCTACTAGGTTGGTTACTCCTACCGATATAATTATGAGAAATATATATGAGCTATGCACTCCATACCTTTCTTGCAAAGCAATACTACGTGCAGTCCTGGGAGTGGTTGGATTGTGGTTTGTCTCCAGAGGAAAACTGCGTTATGGGTTGTCCTGTAATTTTTTCGAGGTTCACGGACTAACCAAATCAAGCCTCGCAACACTTTTCATGAGGGTATTGAGGGATACTCTTGGAATTATGCAATGCTTTCTCTACTCTTAAGTGTGAAGATCCATGAAGGTTTATTTTCGATGTTATTCCACCACCAATAGTTAGTTACCTACATATATATGCTAACATTTACCTAACAACGAATGTGGATTGGTCGTCTGTAGGTACCTTAAGCCCACTCAGTCGCTGGGCAGATCGCGTTTTCATGAATGAAGCTGTTTCTCTCTCTTTCAGCTGGTCCTTTGATTTCAGATCAAATGTCCCTCAACACACAGTGACGACATCGGTCCATAACCATTCTTACTACAAAAAATCCTTCGGAATCAAAATTGGGCACACGCTTTTCTAATTTTTTGGGCGATTTTGGTTACATGATAGTGTCATTTTGTGGTGAATTTCTTACCCTTTAAAACCCACTTCAGACATATCTCCCTGAAACGTAATTTTAAGTCTGTTTTGATGAAAAACTTGGATGAATTTTTGCAATCAGACTTGAATTACAATAACCTTCAGCTTTCACATTTTACCATTGGATCAACGATTCGATGAAATCAGGCCTCGAAATAGTTCACCGCGATTGGTCACCTAAATTATAGCCTCCGCGCATGTGGGGACCTTTACACTTACATTTTACGATTTTGAACATACCTATTACGATGTGAGAATGTACCTAAATGAAAAAAAAGTCCAGTCATGCAGCATGACCCCATGAGCGAATTTTTGAAGCAATCTTCGACATCTCAGTCGCTATTGAGCGTGTAGAGAAATTTTAGTTTATGATTTTGATAGACAAACATGGAATCAAATTATTAAAAATAATTAGGAGGTACTCATACTTTATTATTATTAGGAGGTACTTATACATACTTTATTATTAGGAGGTACTTATACATTAAAGAGAGCGACCGTGAGAATCGGAGGACTGAATATTTCACAGAGTACTCATCAGTTGTGACTAAATTTTTTAACAAGCACCTACTACCTACGTTTTAAACAGCATGGTTCTAGGATTGGTTATACAGGGATACTTCCATAAGAGTAGTTCAATCTGAATTTGGACAATGTTTCATGCAAATATTACCAATTTTTACAACTAGCAAACGGCATTATTTCGATTTTTGACTGATTTTTCAACTTCGAAATTTTTGAAAATTTGATACATATTCTTATAGGAAATTTTACGCTGATTCCGAATATACCACATGTTAGCACGCTGAAAAAATTATTTCGCACAACAAATCGCAAAAAACAGGCTATTTTAACATTTTTGACTACATTTTTGAAAATTTCAACCCGAAGATGAACTTTCGTTTTGTGTCCTTAACATTTTAAAATTTGTTTGAAGTTTCTAGCACAATTCTACGGACAGTTATCGTCTGGAATGACACATACATACATATATACATACATGCATTAAAAAAATGCGTTTAACTTCACAATATGATTCAGAATAGCCTGAAACGGATTTCTGCATACATTTTTTTTCAAAAATTCACATTCTACAAATTTTGAGGCGAGAGCAATAGCTTAATTTTCTTCAAAAATTCGCTAACATCATCATGTGTGATGATTATATTTATGAATGATGTTGTGTTCATCTATTCAAATTGAGTGTTACCCACGAATTAATTTTATATTTTCAAGTGAAAATATAGTCCTTTCTAATCAATAAGGCTCCATCCGCACTCTCCAACGATGAGCAGTTTTCTTTTACGTGCGGTTGATGTCAAACTTCTAAGGATGGAATCTTTTTCCGCTTAAAAATAGTCAAGGTATAGGTATGGCTACAACCCCATAGACAATCCTTAAATTGGTTTTCTAAAATTAAACTCCGTTTCTCCCCAGGAACTGGGGCTGAAATAAATTTTCAAAAAAACTCATAAATTTAAATTCGATTTTTAACAAAAAAGAAAACTGTAAGTAAGTAGATATTGTACACTTTTGAATATTAATCTCCCTGAAGAAGCCTCATTTCCTTCGGAGAAACGTTTGAATTTAATTTAAAAAAAAATTAAGGACAGAAGGCCTTATTTATAAAGCTTTTTATAATCGGAACTATCCGAATAAAGAAACCTATAGTTTAGTTCATAATAGGCACTTAAACCACATGTAGGTTATGGAAAAGGTGATCGACAATATTGTTCTATTATAGGTGTACCTATTAAAATTCCAGTTTTTAATAATGTAGAGAAGTGAAATTTTTACCTAGGCTTCCTAAAGAAAGCTGAAAATGGGTCAGTTTTTTAAGCGACTTCTCACCCTCTTCTATCATGCGAGGATTCGGTACATATTCTATGATTAAGTACATAATAGAAAACCACAATAGCCTAAGACAGACTGATACTTACTACAAGGTTCGATTTTCGAGCAGAACACACTTGATTGAAGGGACTACATGTAGTTCCTAACCTATTTGTTAGGAACTCAATTTTAATTTTGGTGTTTTTCACAGTTCCGAGGGATCAAGCCGAATGCTTGACGATATAAACAGCGATCTTTTGTCAATTTACCCAGGAACGTTTCCAAATCCTCGACCATTTTCGAAGTAAGCATACTATAATATTTCAACTGTTTAGTGGATAGGTCAATACTCGTAGTTATCTGACTCAACATAGTTCCTGCATGAAGTGAGAGAAATTAGTTCAATTATTCCGTTAATCTATTTTCTATGTAATATCTGAAAGTATTTTTTGATTCACCACCTCGGCAGTCAGCATAGCGAGCAGACAGTGGTCACGAAAATAAAATATACACAGTTAAGTGTTGTCTTCAAACTTGTGAAAGAAAAACACGTTCCGTGCGGATCACGCGCCTAGCGCGTTAATACATTCATTCAGTCACAGGCGGGTCAAGCGCCAGGCGCGTGAGGGGTCTTCCAGAGTCCAATGCAGTTTTTTTTATTCGTTTGCCAAGAACGGTACTGATTGAAGACCACCTTCGAGTAGTGAGTGTGAACTACCTTCAGCAGTTTAAAAACGTTTACCACAGTTTGTGCTTATATTTTCGTAGTTTTTCTCAAAGGAACTTCAAATCTAAAAGGAAAGCTGCAAAGTCCACCTTATAAACACATGGTTTCACTTAGTCAACTCTCAATTCAACTGAAGAATTACTTCTTTGTTGTTGTCAGTGAGACCAGTGAGTGAAGAAAATTCCCTTATAAACCTGATCCCAACCCTACCAGGAGGATCACGCGCCAGGTGCGTGACTAGAATCATTCTGAGATATTGTAGGATATGAGAGCGGGCAGGGCATTAGTAGTGTTAAATTCGTGCAGAATTCGTATAAAAAATAAATAAACGCAAAGACGTGTACCAAAACCCTCATTTTTTCAGGATGTCGTATTCAAATCATGTGCAAGTACCTAATAATAAAGAATTGCATTAGTTGGATTTTGGTTGATCAACCAAATACATTTTACAATCAACTAAGAAAACGATAATTTAGCTATTCTTACAAAAGTATTCGTTTACAATCCACCTTCCTACGTAAATTTGAACAGTTCAATTTGATTTTTAAAATCATCGGTTAATTCTAAAGGGGGTCGAAAATCTCAAAACGTCCAGGCTCGAAAAATTCAAAAGAAGACTGGACTTGGAGTTTTATTGACTTAGAGTAGGATCCAATATTTCGAATTGAAAGGGATCCGCATTGTACGTGGGGGGGACCCGCATACAAGGGGGATGCACATACTACGCGAACCCGCATTGTACGACCAACCGTTCAAGCTCGTACATAGATTTGAGGGTGAAGGGAAAAAACGCCAAATGACTATGAATCGCAACCAATATTAATAAGCCCGCATCATCAGCCAATTTAGATCGATCATTTGATGTTAGGTAGGTACCTACTCGAATATATTGCCCACGCGGTTGAGAGCCCTGACTACTTTTGCTAAAAAATGGTAGGTACCTACGTGATTGTCATTTTACGAAGTAGATGATGTTTATCGACATAGAAAAATAAATTACCCTTGTTCAAATAACGTGTATTTTATCTGTTTATAAATAAAACTATTCTTTACAAGGAATCCAGAGATTTGTGATGTTTCATAACGATCATGCTGTTAGTTGGGACTTTGATGGTAATATTGGCTTTGAAATTGATTTTTAATTTTAAATCGTAACCTATGGAAACCGGTCAGGGCTATCACTAAATTAAATATAAAATCTGTCGAGCAGGAAACCTCTGGTACACAACACTGGGTTCCAAGTCAACGTTCGTCCGCCCCTTCAACTCTACCGGGTTCAGTGCAA